>OU342743.1:153602669-154086846 GCA_910589775.1 Avena eriantha | reverse complement strand
AAATAACTATGTGAACTAGATTATTGTCTCTAGTGCAAGTGGGAGACTGAAGGAAATAGCCCTGAGAGGCAATAATAAAGTTGTTATTATATATTCCTTGTATTGATAGATGTTATTTTGCATGCTATAATTGTATTGATAGGAAACATCAATACATGTGTGTTTAATAAACAAAAGGGTTCCTAGTTATGCCTCTCTTATAGACTAAGCTTGTTGATTAACAAGATGATCAAAGTTTCCTGATCATGGACATTGGATGTTATTAATAACAAGGTCACAGCATTTGTGAAATGATGTGCTGAACATTCATCCGAAGTATAGCATTACGATCAAGTCATTATGTTTATATTTCTATAACATCATACAAAGTAGTCTTAGTCCTTAGACCATGAGATCATGTTAATTGCTAACACCGGAAGAGTATCTTGATAACATCAAACGTCACACCGTAACAGGGTGACCATAAAGGTGCGTTCAGTGCTATGAAGGTGTTATGTTGAGGCTCATGGATCAAGAGTGGAATTTGTCAATCCCGATGACGGATAGATATACTCTGGGCCCTCTCGGTGATATCACATTAAGATAGCTTGCAAGCAAGTGATTGTGATCACTAGAATGTTATATCACGGGAACGAGAAAAGAGTGCATGTCGGTAATGAGATCAAACTAGGTATTTGGATACCGATGATCGAATCTCGGACATGTATTATATCATGAGACAAAGGGATTAAATTGCTGATGTTAAAGGTTCTCACGATCACAGAAGTCATCGTTGAATATGCAGGAGTCAGTATGGATCTCCAGGTCCCGCTTCTGATTATTGATCTGAGAGGAGTCTCAATCATGTCTGCATTATTCGCGAACCGTAGGGTGACACACTTAAGGGTTGTCGGACACCATTTAGGAGCACATATGTTCCAGACAAAAGGTTGCAAAGCGTAGGAAATGTTTTGAGAGAAACAGGAATTGTTTCGATAGAAACCGGAATTGTTTCGGGTGAAATTGCAGAAAGTGGTTCTGCATGTCATATTGAAATGTTGCAAGGGGTTTTATGTGAATGTTTGTTAATTAAAGTAATTAACAAAATTCTAAATAAAATAATAAAAGAGTTTTATTAAATGAGAGAGCATTAAATTTGGAGAAATTTAATGCATTTAAAGTGGAGACTTTAAAAGGGAATGTGAAGAGGCAATTTAATGTGGAGGGGTTACCACCACATGAATGGGGGAGGTGAGGGGTCACCCCCCCATGCGCCGGCCATGGAGAGAGGGGGCACCCCCCCCCCTCCTCCTATAAAAGGCCACCCATTCCCTCCTTCATCCACACACCTCCTCGTGAAGGATCTCTCTCCCCCTCTAGATATTCCCCCATGGTCTCGGATTAGCGAGATACATGTTCCCGGTGGCCTTGCATCTGGAAGGAGTTGTTGCTTCCGCTGATTCACTGGAGCGAGGAGGTGGAGGTTGTCCGGTGGCTTGAACGTGTGTGCGAGGACGGATGCGCTGCTGATTTGCGGCGCTCGGACTTCCACACGATCTTGAGATCGGCAAGCGTACAACTACATCAACCACGAGTTCCTACTCGTTAACAAAACTCGTTGTCTTCGAGGGTAAGTTCTCCATGGATGTATGTCCACCCGTTGCTCTGTATCTAGTAGATAGATCTTGGCGTATAGTTCTCATCGTAGGAAATTTTTGTTTTCTATGCTGCGGACCCAACAGTGGTATCAGAGCCTGATCTATGCGTAGGTGCTTTGCACAGGTAGTACACATATGTTTATATGTGGGCGATGATGATCATGTTATTGCATCTTCTATGTACTTTGTATATCGGTGGCATAATGGGATGAAGCGGCCCAGACCAACCTTACATGTCATCGTACATGAGACCGGTTCCACGACTGACATGCAACTAGTTTTGCATAAGTGGCTAGCGGGTGTCTGTCTCTCCTACTATAGTCAATATCTGATTTACAACGAGTTGCTAATAACTTGGTTATCCTCGTTGTGGTTTATGTTCGTAGGTAAGACCGGTTCTATCTCTGAAAGCCCTAAGCCACGTAAAACTTGCAATTGATAAATTAGAGGCGTCTAGTTTAGATCGTTGCTGGGCTAGTGTCTTGATATGGTATTGTTGTAAGTAGATGTACGATAGATACTCTTACAACTCACTTAACGTGTAAGTTCCATAGACCTTGGCCTTACACACAAAGGAATGATAGAGATCATACCACGATGCAAATGATAGAGATCAAATGCATGGACCATATCACCTCACTTCACACATTAGATGTTAGCATCTTATATTGCTAGTTTGGCGCTTTTGGTAGCATTATAAGATGATCCCTCATTTAGATATCAAGATAAAATGTGTTCTTCCTTAAGTATGCACCGTTTTGTGGATCGTGTTTTGAGGCATCACGTGATGATCGGGTGTTCTCGACTCTACGCTTTCATACAACGGGTGTAAGACAGTTTTACACACGCGAATACTAAGGTTCTTACTTGACGAGCCTAGCATGTACAGACATGGCCTCGGAACACGGACCGAAAGGTTAAGCATGAGTCATATAGTTGATATGATGCCTATATAGATACTCGCCTTTGAAGCTACACCGACTCACGTGATGATCGGACTTGGTGTAGTGGATTTGGTTCATGTCATCACCAAAAGGACATGAGGGATGTCGTTTTTGAGTGGGATTTCATTAGTAATTTGGATTAGTTGAACTCAATCTATCATAAACTTAGTCTAAATATATTTTACAAATTCTGTTGTTGATGGCACCACCTGCTTTTAATTTCAATGTGTTCATGGAGAAAGAGAAGCTTGCTGCGAATGGTAGCAACTTCACCAACTGGGCTATGAATTTGAGGATTCTCCTCACTGCTGCACAAAAACAATATGTGCTAGAGGCGCCGCTAGGCCCCCCACCAGCTCCTGATGCCCCTGACGAGGAAAAGAACGTCTATATAACTCGTCAGGAGGACCACAACTTAGTTCATTGCGGCATACTGTATGGGCTAGAGCCAGAACTTCGAAAACTTTTCGAAAATGGCAATGCCTTTGATACCATGGGAGAATTGAAAATGATTTTCGATACCCATGCTGCCGTAGAGAGTTATAATGCTTCTGAAAAGTTCTTTAGCTGCATGATGGAAGAGAACATCTCCGTTAGTGAGCACGTACTCAAATGTCTGGGTACGCCGATAAGCTTGTGTCCTTGGGAATAACGATTCCCATTGACTTAGGCATACATCGTGTTCTCCAATCTCTGCCACCTAGCTACAAGAGCTTCGTGATGAACTATAATATGCAGGGCATGAAGAAGTCTCTTCCCGAGCTTCTGTCAATGCTTAAGACTGCAGAAGTGGAGATTAGGAAATAACATCAAGTGTTGATGATCAATAAGACCACCGGTTTCAAGAAGGACAAGAAAGGCAAGCAGAAGGGAAAGAAGGGCGGCAAATCTGTTGCCGCGCCTGAAAAGAAACCCCGAGCTGGCCCTAAGTCTGACACCGAGTGCTACTATTGCAAGGGGACTGGCCATTGGAAGCGCAACTGCCCCAAGTATTTGGCGGACAAGAAGGCCGGCAAGGCAAACATAGGTATATATGATATACATGTTATTGATGTGTACTTGACTAGTACTCGCAGTAGTAGCACCTGGGTATTTGATACGGGATCGGTTGCTAATATATGTAACTCGGTTCAGGGGCTGCGGAACAAGCGACAACTAGCAAGGGATGAGGTCACGATGCGGGTCGGTAATGGATCAAGAGTTGATGTGATCGCCGTCGGAACGCTGCCTCTCCATATGCCGTCGGGATTAGTTATAAACCTGAATAATTGTTATTTAGTGCCTGCACTGAGCATGAACATTGTATCCGGATCATGTTTGATGCAAAGTGGTTATTCGTTTAAATCTGAAAACAATGGTTGTTCGATTTATATGAATAATATCTTTTATGGTCATGCACCTGTGTTGAATGGTTTATTTCTATTGGATCTCGATAGTAGTATTACGCATATTCATAATGTTGATGCTAAAGGATTAAACTTGATAATGATATATCTACATATATGTGGCACTGCCGTCTAGGTCATATTGGCGTTAAACGCATGAAGAAACTCCATTCTGATGGACTTTTGGAATCACTTGATTTTGAATCATTTGATACATGTGAGCCATGCCTTATGGGCAAGATGACTAGAACGCCGTTTTCCGGTTCAATGGAACGGGCGACAGATTTATTGGAAATCATACATACTGATGTGTGTGGACCAATGAGTGTGTCGGCGCGAGGTGGATATCGTTATTTTGTTACTTTCACGGATGATTTGAGTAGATACGAGTATATTTTTTTGATGAAACACAAGTCTAAAACTTTTGAAAACTTCAAGGAATTTCAGAATGAAGTGGAAAATCATCGTAATAGAAAGATCAAATTTCTACGGTCTGCCCATGGAGGAGAGTATCTAAGTTACGAGTTTAGCACACACATGAAAGATTGTGGAATAGTTTCACAACTCACGCCTGCCGGAACACCACAACGTAATGGTGTGTCAGAACGTCGTAATCGTACTTTATTGGATATGGTTCGATCTATGATGTCTCTGACTGACTTGCCACTGTCATTTTGGGGTTATGCACTGGAAACCGCTACATTCACTTTAAATAGGGCACCATCTAAATCCGTTGAAAAGACACCGTATGAATTATGGTTTGGAAACAAACCTAAGCTGTCATTTCTTAAAGTTTGGGGATGTGATGTTTATGTGAAGAAACTTCAACCGGATAAACTCGAACCCAAAGCGGAAAAATGCGTCTTCATAGGATACCCTAAGGAAACAATTGGGTATACCTTCTATCACAGATCCGAGGGCAAGGTCTTTGTTTCCAAGAATGGATCCTTTCTTGAGAAGGAGTTTCTCGCGAAAGGTGTGAGTAGTCGGAAGGTAGAACTCGAAGAGGTTATTGAACCTTCTCTTCATGAAATGGCGAGTAGCGCAGCACCGGAAGTTGTTTCGGAGTTGACTTCACCTAATGAAGAGAGAGCTAATGATATTGATCATGAAACTCCGAAAGAGGACACTACCGAACCTCGCAGGTCAAGCAGGACACGTGCATCTCCTGAACTATACGGCAATCCTGTTATGAATTTCATGATTGATGAAATAGATGACCCTACGACGTATGAAGAAGCGACGATGAGCCCTGATTCCAACAAATGGCTAGAAGCCATGAAATCCGAGATGGAATCCATGTACGAAAACCAGGTTTGGACCTTGGTGGACTTACCTCACGATCGAAAGGCCGTTGAGAATAAATGGATTTTCAAAAGAAAAACTGATGCTGATGGTAATGTAACCATCTATAAGGCTCGACTTGTCGCAAAGGGGTTTCGACAAATTCAAGGAGTTGACTACGATGAGATATTCTCTCCCGTAGCGATGCTTAAGTCGGTTAGGATTATGTTAGCAATTGCTGCATATTTCGATTATGAAATATGGCAGATGGATGTCAAAACTGCGTTCCTCAATGGTAATATTGAAGAAGGGTTGTATATGATACAACCAAAGGGTTTTGTCGATCCTAAGGATGCTGATAAGGTGTGCAAACTTCAGCGATCCATCTATGGACTGAAGCAAGCATCCCGGAGTTGGAATCTCCGCTTTGATGAGGTGATCAAAGAGTTTGGATTTGTCCAAACTTATGGAGAGGCTTGTATTTACAAGAAAGTGAGTGGGAGCAATGTGGCATTTCTGATATTATATGTGGATGACATATTATTGATTGGAAATGATATAGATCTTTTAAACAGTGTTAAAAGTTATCTAAACAGCAATTTTTCGATGAAGGACCTTGGTGAAGCTTCAAATATATTAGGCATTAAAATCTATAGAGATAGATCAAGACGCCTAATTGGGCTATCACAGAGTACATACCTTGATAAGATATTAAAGAAGTTTAATATGGACGAAAGTAAGAAGGGGTTCTTACCTATGTTGCAAGGCAAGACATTGAGTAAGACTCAAAGTCTTGCTACGGCGGAAGAAAGAGAGATGATGGATAAGATCCCCTATGCCTCGGCCGTAGGCTCTATAATGTATGCCATGTTATGTACAAGACTGGATGTGGCACATGCTATTAGTTTGACTAGTAGGTACCAATCTGATCCAGGTTCAGAACACTAGATAGCGGTAAAGAACATCCTCAAGTACTTGAGAAGAACTAAGGATATGCTTCTTATATACGAAGGTGAAGAAGAGCTAGTCGCTAAGTGTTATGTCGATGCTAGCTTTGACACCGATCCGGATGACTCTAAGTCTCAATCCGGATACGTATTTCTCTTGAACGGAGCAGCAGTTAGTTGGAGGAGTTCCAAACAACCTATGGTGGCTGGATCAACAACGGAGGCGGAATATGTTGCTGCTTCAGAAGCGGCGCAGGAGGCAGTTTGGATGAAAGAGTTCATTACAGAACTGGGTGTGGTTCCCAGTCTGTTGGACCCGATGGTGATCTATTGTGACAACAATGGAGCCATAGCCAACGCAAAGGAACTAAGGTCTCACAAGAATTCCAAGCATATTAAGCGCCGGTTTCACTCCATCCGCGAGCATGTCAAGGATGGAGATATAAAGATTTGTAAAGTGCACACGGACCTGAATGTAGCAGATCCGTTGACTAAAGTTCTCCCTAGGGCAAAACATGATCAACACCAGAACCCCATGGGTGTTAGATTTATCACTATGTGAACTAGATTATTGTCTCTAGTGCAAGTGGGAGACTGAAGGAAATATGCCCTGAGAGGCAATAATAAAGTTGTTATTATATATTCCTTGTATATGATAGATGTTTATTTTGCATGCTATAATTGTATTGATAGGAAACATCAATACATGTGTGTTTAATAAACAAAAAGGGTTCCTAGTTATGCCTCTCTTATAGACTAGCTTGTTGATTAACAAGATGATCAAAGTTTCCTGATCATGGACATTGGATGTTATTAATAACAAGGTCACAGCATTTGTGAAATGATGTGCTGAACATTCATCCGAAGTATAGCATTACGATCAAGTCATTATGTTTATATTTCTATAACATCATACAAAGTAGTCTTAGTCCTTAGACCATGAGATCATGTTAATTGCTAACACCGGAAGAGTATCTTGATAACATCAAACGTCACACCGTAACAGGGTGACCATAAAGGTGGGTTCAGTGCTATGAAGGTGTTATGTTGAGGCTCATGGATCAAGAGTGGAATTTGTCAATCCCGATGACGGATAGATATACTCTGGGCCCTCTCGGTGATATCACATTAAGATAGCTTGCAAGCAAGTGATGTGATCACTAGAATGTTATATCACGGGAACGAGAAAAGAGTGCATGTCGGTAACGAGATCAAACTAGGTATTTGGATACCGATGATCGAATCTCAGACATGTATTATATCATGAGACAAAGGGATTAAATTGCTGACGTTAAAGGTTCTCACGATCACAGAAGTCATCGTTGAATATGCAGGAGTCAGTATGGATCTCCAGGTCCCGCTTCTGATTATTGATCTGAGAGGAGTCTCAATCATGTCTGCATTATTCGCGAACCCTAGGGTGACACACTTAAGGGTTGCCGGACACCATTTAGGAGCACATATGTTCCAGACAAAAGGTTTGCAAAGCGTAGGTAATGTTTCGATAGAAACAGGAATTGTTTCGATAGAAATCGGAATTGTTTCGGGTGAAATTGCAGAAAGTGGTTCTACATGTCATATTGAAATGTTGCAAGGGGTTTTATGTGAATGTTTGTTAATTAAAGTAATTAACAAAATTCTAAATAAAATAAATAAAAGAGTTTTATTAAATGAGAGAGCATTAAATTTGGAGAAATTTAATGCATTTAAAGTGGAGACTTTAAAAGGGAATGTGAAGAGGCAATTTAATGTGGAGGGGTTACCACCACATGAATGGGGGAGGTGAGGGGTCACCCCCCCATGCGCCGGCCATGGAGAGAGGGGGCACCCCCCCTCCTCCTCCTATAAAAGACCACCCATTCCCTCCTTCATCCACACACCTCCTCGTGAAGGATCTCTCTCCCCCTCTAGATATTCCCCCATGGTCTCGGATTAGCGAGATACATGTTCCCGGTGGCCTTGCGTCTGGAAGGAGTTTCTTCTTCCCCTGATTCGCTGGAGCGAGGAGGTGGAGGTTGTTCGGTGGCTTGAACGTGTGTGCGAGGACGGATGGGCTGCAGATTTGCGGCGCTCGGACTTCCACACGATCTTGAGATCGGCAAGCGTATGACTACATCAACCACGAGTTCCTACTCGTTAACAAAACTCGTTGTCTTCGAGGGTAAGTTCTCCATGGATGTATGTCCACCCGTTGCTCTGTATCTAGTAGATAGATCTTGGCGTATAGTTCTCATCGTAGGAAATTTTTTGTTTTCTATACTGCGGACCCAACACGTGAGTCGGTGTAGCTTCAAAGGCGAGCATCTATATGGGCATCATATCAACTATATGACTCATTCTTAACCTTTCGGTCCGGGTTCTGAGGCCGTGTCCATACATGCTAGGCTCGTCAAGTAAGAACCTTAGTATCCACGTGTGTAAAACTGTCTTACACCCATTGTATGAAAGCGCAGAGTCGAGTACATCCGATCATCACGTGATGTCTTGAAACATGATCCATAGAACGGTGCATACTCAAGGAAGAACACATTTTATCTTGATATCTAAATGAGGGGTCATCTTACAATGCTACCAAAAGCGCCAAACTAGCAGTATAAGATGCAAACATCTAATGTGTAAAGTGAGATGATATGGTCCATGCATTTGATCTCTATCATTTGCATTGTGGTATGATCTCTATCTTTCCTTTGTGTGTAAGGCCAAGGTCTATGGAACTTACACGTTAAGTGTGTTGTAAGAGTATCTATTATACATCTACTTACAACAATACCATATCAAGACACTAACCCAGCAACGATCTAAACTAGACACCTCTAATTTATCAATTGCAAGTTTTACGTGGCTTAGGGATTTCGGAGATAGAACCGGTCTTACCTACGAACATGAACCACAACGAGGACCAAGTTATTAGCAACTCGTTGTAAATCAGATATTGACTATTGTAGGAGAGACAGACACCCGCTAGCCACTTATGCAAAACTAGTTGCATGTCAGTCGTGGAACCGGTCTCATGTACGATGACATGTAAGGTTGGTCCGGACCGCTTCATCCCACTATGCCACCAATATCCAAAATACATAGAAGATGCAATAACATGATCATCATCGCCCACATATAAACATATGTGTACTACCCGTGCAAAGCACCTACGTATAGATCAGGCTCTGATACCACTGTTGGGTTCGCAACATAGAAAACAAAAAAATCCTACGATGAGAACTATACGCCAAGATCTATCTACTAGATACAGAGCAACGGGTGGATATGAGAACTTACCCTTGAAGACAACAGAGTTTTGTTAACGAGTTGGAGCTCGTGGATGATGTAGTCGTACGCTTGTCGATCTCAAGATCGTGTGGATGTCTGAGCACCGCAAATCAACAGCGCATCCGTCCTCGCACACACGTTCAAGCCACCGGACAACCTCTACCTCCTCGCTCCAGCGAATCAACGGAAGCAGCAACTCCTTCCAGACGCAAGGCCACCGGGAACATGTATCTCGCTAATCCGAGACCATGGGGGAATATCTAGAGCGGGAGAGAGATCCTTCACGAGGAGGTGTGCTTTGTGAGGGAGGAGAGGGAGGCTTTTTATAGGAGAGGGGGGATCCTCCCCTCCCTTGGCCGGCGGCCAAGGGGGGTGCCACCACCTCTTCCTCATTCATGTGGTAGAAGCTCCACTCACATCAATTCAAGCTCCACCCAAAATTCCACTCACATGCATTAAATTTCCACCAAATTTAATGCAACTCTCAATTAATAAAACTCTTTTATTTATTTTATTCAGAATTTTTAATTACTTTAATTAACAAATATTCACATAAAACCCCTTGCAACATTTAAATATCACATGCAGAACCACTTTCTGCAATTTCACCTGAAACAATTCCAGTTTCTATCGAAACAATTCTTGCGCTTTGCAATCCTTTCGTCTGAAACATATGTGCTCCAAAATGGTGTCTGGCAACCCTTAAGTGTGTCACCCTACGGTTCGCGAATAATGCAAACATGATTGAGACTCCTCTCAGATCAATAATCAGAAGCGGGACCTAGAGATCCATACTGACTCCTGCACATTCAACGGTGACTTCTGTGATCGTGAGAACCTTTAACGCTAGTAACTTAATCCCTTTGTCTCATGATATAATACATGTCCGAGATTCGATCATCGGTATCCAAATACCTAGTTTGATCTCGTTACCGACATGCACTCTTTTCTCGTTTCCGTGATATAACATTCTAGTGATCACATCACTTGCTTGCAAGCTATCTTAATGTGATATTACCGAGAGGGCCCAAAGTATATCTATCCGTCATCGGAACTGACAAATTCCACTCTTGATCCATGAGCCTCAACATAACACCTTCGTAGCACTGAACCCACTTTTATAGTCACCCTGTTACGGTGTGACGTTTGATGTTGTCAAGATACTCTTCCGGTGTTAGCAATTAACATGATCTCATGGTTTAAGGACTAAGATTACTTCGTATGATGTTATAGCAATGTAAACATAATGACTTTGATCGTAATGCTATACTTCGGATGAATGTTCATCACATCATTTCACAAATGGTGTGACCTTGTTATTAACAACATCCAATGTCCATGATCAGGAAACCTTGATCATCTTGTTAATCAACGAGCTAGTCTAGAAGAGAGGCATAATTAGGAACCCTTTTTATTTATTAAACACACATGTATTGACGTTTCCTATCAATATAATTATAGCATGCAAAATAAACATCTATCATATACAAGGAATACATAATAACAACTTTTTTATTACCTCTTGGGGCATATTTCCTTCATGTCCGACATAGGCGTATCTCCGGTAGCACCACTTCCCTCTGCGCCAATGTTGCCCTCCTCTTGCCAAGTTGGGCTAAGATTCGGTGCGGCCGCAGAGCTCTCCAGAATGGGGCTTGGGGGACACGCATCGTCATGGAAAGGAGAAGGTGGAGCATCCCGGAGAGGTGAGGGAATGCTTGAACCACTCTGGGGGGATCTCCTTGGGGGCCCTACCGAGTCAGACAGAGAACAAAAATAACAAGTTATAACAGAAGGAGAGATACAAGAAATACAAGTAAAGGGAGAATAGCCAATGGAAGGACAAGAAAAAAAGAGAAGGGATTACTCGGATGAAGTAGGAGAGTCCCTGGGCTTTGGGGCTCTCCAAACCGTGGCCTTTGGTGCAGGATTGCCGGCGCCCTTGACACCGGATTTCTTCTACCTTTTCTTAGTTTGTGGCGGCTCGGAGGAGGGAGCCGAGGTGGCCGCACGTTTCTTGGAAGGGAAAGGAACCAAATCACCCACAACAAGGGGAGGATCGTCATGGACCTAACTAGCCGGGTTAGCTGAAGACGAGTCAAGGTGAAAGGCATATGAGACAGGCATAGGATCATATACCTCCAAGATTTCAATATCAGGGTCTTCGTCGTCATCTGACTAATCCCTTAAACTAGAGGTCTTACCAGAGGGTCATATAACGGTAGGATCCAGAGTGGGCAAGAAGGTCTCCAAATCCGGCTCCTCTGTATCCGAGGCCTCACGGTCTTTCCCCCACTTAATGGATGGTTCCTTGCCATCCTCAACTGTTTGCTGAAGAAACAACTAAAGGCAATATTGCAAAGGGGTCAAGTAAGTAATGTGCACCGACATAAGACATAACACGGAGAAGTATCAAGTAAGAAGATATACCCCGGGAGGTAGCTTATCTCAGCAGAAGTGCTTGAACCCCCACTCCCAGTCCTCATTGAAGTCTTTGTCTATCTTGAAGATGGCCTTGACCTGGTGGAAGATTTGAGTGTTATTGAGTTCAAAGGATGAGGTCCAGTTGGGGTCGAGATGCCCACTCATATGGCAAAGCTTGTGGGTGCACGTCTGTAGAGGGGAATTCAGCTGCGAACGAAGGTGATCATGATACCCTCGCTGCGCAGCCCCAACTTGTTCAATTCCTTGATCCGTTTTTCTACCTGCATCACTAAGGCAACGGATTTCCTCGGAACCCGGCACCATAGGGTCCTATCCGGTATGCCTAGTGAGTAAGGGAGCAGCCGAATCTTGACCTCTTCAGTATCGTTCTTCACGTAGAAGAACGTCGGGGCCCAGCCATTGCAGGACTTAAGGCCAGTGACTCGGGGGAAGACAGAGTTCCTTCGAGGGGAGATAGAGGCTACCCCACACTGAGTTAGGGATTTGTCGGCAGGGGCAACAAGAGGATCCGGGATAACATTAGCCCTAAAGCCAAAAAAACTTATACTAGAGTTGGACAGTGGGCTAGAGGCCGAGGTAACCCTCAACCCCACAAGCAAAAGAAGAGAGGAAAGTAATGGCGTTAGCCGGCAGATGGTGTGGTTGGAGTTCGAAGGTGAAATGGATCGTATGGGCACCTAGAGGGGGTGAATAGGTGCTACACCAAATTTTAATGCTTTTTCAATTTTAGGCTTAACACAAAGGGTAAATTCTCTAGATAAACTATTACGAGGAATTTCCATATATGCAAACATATCTACTAGCGAGTAAAGGCGAGTGGAAGAGGAACGAGTGAACCGTAGTGAAGCACGTGGAGACACAGGATTTGTTTTACCGCAGTTCCTTCCTTGTTAAGGGTAGTACGTCTGCGTTGGAGGGGAGGGCGGTACTAAGACCACCACGCCACAATAGGCCTCACCCTGTTCTCCGATGGATACCGCCACCAAAGGCCTGATCCACCTTTCCACTATAGGAACCCTTCAAGGCGGGTACCGATGCCTTTACACAACTAGCGGGGCACACCTCCACAATCAACTTGGAGGCTCCCGTAATGACAACAAGCTGCCACAAGAACAAGTTATCAATAACAAAGAACAAGATCTAGATATTGACAAGAATACTAGACTAGGGATTTCTCCAAATGAATGGAGAGGAGTTGATGCGCTTGATTCGTGATGACGATGATGATTTTCTCCTCCTTCAATTCCCCCAAGGATCGAGGCCTTCGGGTGTTGAAGTGGGAGATCTAGAGAAGGAGCTCTTGCAAAGGGTCTGATGTTTTTCGAATGAATCAAGAGTTATGCACGATGGGGATGAAGGGGCTTTTATACCCCTGCACCCTCTAAGCCGTTGGAGCCATTTGGGGCTGGATTATCCGGCCCAAGTGAGGGCCGGATTATCCGGCCTGGGGAAAAACTTCGCCCCAAACTCGGATTATCCGGCAGATAATCCGTCCCTACTCTGAGTGACACGCTGAGCCTGCCCTTGATCACCTCCTGGGGGCCAGATTATCCGGCCCCATGCGATGGTCGGATTATCCAGCCAAGGGAGGAAAAACTTCCCCTATTCGGATTTTCTGGAAGAAAATCCGACCACACTCCGAGCGTCGTGCCTTGGCAGCCTTTGATCGATTTCTAGGGGGCGGATTATCCGGCCCATGCGAAGGCCGGATTATCCGGCCTGGGGAAGAAAAACCGCCCCAGTTCGGATTTTCCGGGAGAAAATCCGAACCCAATCTGAGCGTCATGCCTTGGCTGCCTTTGATCGATGAGTTAGGCCGGATTATCTGGCCCTTGGTGGGACGGATAATCCGGCCCCCCAAAACACCAGAACAGTCCCTGCACACTTAGCGCACATGTGAAAAATCCACGGTATTGTTATCTAACACTCAAAACATGGGGAACCATTAAATGTTCTTTCAATCTTCCCCTTTTTGGTGTTAGATGACAATACTAGGATTTGTAGGAAAGGATCACAAGACCACCAACAAAAACATGGAAGAGACTCCCCCTCAATGTGTGCATATTAGAAATTTGCATTTGAATACAAATGCACACAAATAGGTGTGAGTCTATTCCATTGAGATATAAACAACATAATCATACCACTGAGATAGGGAGAGAGGCGTCCTTGAGATATCCACAATTATCAACGTGATAATCAATATAAGCGCCTTCCTCGAGATAGATTCCCAGCATAATAGGATATGAATAGATGAATCCATAGGCATAAACCATGAGATAAATCCAGACGACCATTGACACAGAGTCTCAAACAAGCCACAAGCCACAAGTTAAAGTTTAATGCTAAATGGGCACAAGCAAGAAAAAAGACGAATCAAAAAGTGCAAATGCTTGTGCCTGACCCATGCAAATCCTCAGAGACCTAATAGAACTACTTCTCCCCCTTTGGCATCGAGAGGCCAAAAAGGAAGAAGAGCGATGCTAACGCCCCAAGGTGTCACTCGTAGTCCTCATCCTCGTCCTCGTCCTCATCTTCAAGCTCCTCGGTGTCATCATCCTCATCATCAGCAGTGGCCGCAGAGGGGAACAAGTGACGCTCCAGCTCTCCATAGTTCAGTCCAGAAGAAGAGTTCCACCGGGCATATGGTGTGGGAGGGGTAGGAGCCGGGGGATCACCAGAAGCACCGGACACATGGTGAAGGATGAGATGCTGAGAGTGAGCCAACTCATGGCGCTGCTTGTACGCCTCGTACTGGCCCTTGCATGTGTCCACGTCCATGCAAAGGATGTTCCGCTGGAACCAGTTCAGCTGCTTGATCTCACGAGCAACGGGAGGCACTGGAGGCCTACGAGCATCCATCATGAGACCCTCAGGAGCATACGAGGGGTGAGAGGTCTTCCGAACCTTGTTGTAGATCTTCTTTGCCTTGTGCAAAACATCAATGTTGAAATCTTAAGAGGGAAGCAGGTGTCTGATGAGCATCATAATGTAGGGAGCATAAGTAATGGACAGCCAGTTGAACATTGCATCAGTCAATTCATGGTAGATGAAATCCATCACATCCAGCTTGTACTGCATGGACTCATCCTCGCACGAGGCAACCTCATGAGAAAAGGCTAGGAGCTGGACAAGGTGACCACGGATGCTATCAGTGTTGCCTCCACTCGGAGTGATGGAATGACAGAAGAGGCCCACCAAGGCAGCATATATTGGAGCAAGACCAGCACGAGTGCCCACAATGCCATTATCCATCTTGCAAGGAGAAAGAACTGCATCTTTATTGGGCTTCAGTTGGGTGATGATGCGGTGGCCACTGGCCCTATCCCTGCTACGGAAAGAGTATCCAAGTACCTGATACATTGCAAATGTATCTATAATTTTTGATGTTCCATGCTTAGTTTTATCCACTTTCTTGTGTTTTGTTCCAACTTTGGAGTACTTTTCATATGATTTCTTGGACTAACCTATTAACAAGAGCCACAGTGCCAGCTGCCTGTTTTCTGCTGTTTTTGGTTCCAGGAAAGTCAGAAAATGAATATTCTCGGAATTGGACGGGACAAAAGCCAAAGTGCCTATTTTTCCGGAAGTCATCAAGTGCTAGAATACGAGACGGAGAGGGGCCAGAGGGCGGCCACACCACCTGGCCGCGTGGCCAGGCCTGGCCCATGCCTGGGGGTGGTGTGGCCAACCTAGGCACCTCCTCGGCCTCCCCTTCCGACTATAAGATGCCCTCGGGACGTAAACCCTAAGTACCCGATCAAAACTCCATGAAAGAGTCTGTAGCCGCCGTCATCTCCATCCCTAGATTGGGAGGGATCTGAAGCTCTTCCCGGCACCCTGCCGGAGAGGGGAATTCACCCTGGAGGCCTTCTTCATCACCATGCAAGCCTTCGGTGTGATGCGTGAGTAGTTCATCCTTGGACTACGGATCCATGTAGTAGCTAGATGGCTGGTTCTCCTCCTTTGTGCTTTCATGTCTAGATCTTGTGAGCTCCGTTCATGATCAAGATCATCTATTTGTAATTCTGCATGTTGTGTTTGCGGGGATCCGATGGATATTGAGATGCTATTTCAGATTGATTATTGATTCTATCATGTCTTTGTTATTTGTGATCTTGCATGCTTTCCGTTGTTAGTAGCTATCTTGGCCAAGTAGATGCTAGCAACTCCAAGAGTTAGTATTTATGCTCGATAGTGGGTTCATGCCTATGGTAATCTGGGGAAGTGACAAAAATCTCTAAGGTACTAGATGTGCTGTTGCTACTAGGGAGAAAACAACAATCCTTTGTTCATAGAACAATCGTATTGTTTACTTTACACGCAGTTCGTAAAGCAATAATCTGTTGCTTGCAACTTAATACTGGAGGGGGTTCAGATGATAACTTGAAGGTGGATTATCAGTCATAGATGCAGTTGGATGGCGGTCTATGTATAATGTTGTAATGCCCAATCAAGTCTTAAAGGAGTCAAGATGATTAGTATATGCATGTATTGCTTTCTCGATGTTTGTCAATTGCCCCGCTGTAATTTGTTCACCTAGCATGTTATCTATCTTAAAGAGAGCCACCTCTAGTGAACTATGGATCCTGGTCCTTCTCTTTACATACAATCTACAATCTTTTACTACTTTGTGTTTACTTTCTGCAAACTATTACTTCTTTCCATTCGATACATTTAATCCTTTGTTTTCCGCAAAACACGGTGAGATTGACAACCTCATCACAAGTTGGGGACAAAGTTCTGTGGTTGTGTTGTGCAGGTCTCCACGTTGCTACTAGCACCGGTAGTGGGCCCTACCAAAGCTCAGCTAGCAACACCTTTGGGGTGTTTCCTTGCTCCTACTGGTTCCATTAAACCTTGGTTTCATACTGAGGGAAACTTGCTGTTGTGCTCATCATACCTTCCTCTTGGGGTTTCCAACAAGCTCTACATCAACCACACACCAGCACTTTTTTGGGCGCCGTGCATTGAGCCATCAGTACCTCAGCAAACACATGGAAATCAGCAGTCATAGGCCTGTCATGAGTCATCAACTTCATAGTGCGATGCTCATCTCCACAAATAACCAAAGTGGAAAAGTACTTCTTCACCACCTCAGAATCATATGAGCACTGGAGAGCCATGAGATGGTGTATCCCCATACGCTTAGCCACATACATGGCATTAACAAGGTGGGGCTTATCCAAAGCCTCAGCAAGAATCAGCGGGTGCATAGGCCTAATGTTAAGCCTAACATATACATCTTCAAAAATACCTTTCTGTTCAGCACACCAAAAGCAAGAATCCCCCAGCTCAGAATCACGTGGCAACTCAGCAAACAAATCACGATGAAGGATAGAGGAATAAGTGACTGGATCCAAAGCCTTGTAGTTGATCTTGGGCTCTTTGCCCTTCCTTTTGGACACACCCTTTCTATTCCTCTTTGCATGTTCAGCCATGCGCTTCTCTTCATTCTTTCTTCTCCTCAACGCAACCTCGTCCACTAAGTTACCCTGTCCGTTGTCCCGAAAGTATTTACCACGAGGACAGCGCTTGTAAGTCTTGGGAGCACTAGAACCACCTGCGAGGAGAACAAGGGTGATAGCATGGGGATAAGCATAGACAAAGTCCAAGAGAGAGCGTTGAAAAGGTAGGCAAGAAGTTTATAGGACAAATCTACTCAATGCACACAACATGGCGAAACTGAACCAGGTTTGAATCGGTCAGGCCGGATTATCCGGCCTGGCCAGGGGCGGATAATCCGGCCTTGGCAGAAATTTTTCAACTTCGCCTAGATTGAACGCAAAGAGTAGATCGAGCCTAGAAACTGTAAGACTATGATTTCTATGCGAAACAACATCCTTCTAGACAACATTCCACCAAAAAAATATCACATCTAGCCAAAGATGGGGAGAGAGGAAGTTACCTTCACTCATTGGAGGAAGAACACGGAGGAGAAGGTACACGGAGGCACGGAGAAGAAGATCCGGGGAGGTGTCAACACCCGGATTTTTAATCCTAGATGCCTGTTATGCCATACCTCGCAATCCCAGGATTACCATTTTTGCGAGACATAACGGATTGGATATCACAGTACATCATCCATTACAAACCATACATAAGGTCTTACACAAATAATGATCTCATGATCCAATCTTAATACAACAAGCAGCGGAAATAAAAGATAAGCGTAGCGGTGGGGTCCATCTTCAGGGGCACAGGCAATGCTGACGAAGGCAGATAGTCCTAGTTATCATAGCCGTCCTAGGGGCCATCATCTTGATAGTCTCCTTCATAGTCTGGCCATGAGAATAGCCAGGGACAAAATCCATGAGTACTCTTTAAGTACTCGCAAACTACCTCTAACAAGTAATATAGTTCTAAGTTAAAGTGATAAATCTAAGTTTAACTATAGAGTTAAGTTTTAAAGCCTAAGTTGAGTTCTGAAGCAAAGAAAGATAAGATAAAGTTCTAGAATCACTTAAGGTGGGAAGCTATTGTCGTAAACACAACCCTGTTGTGGTCAAGTCACAATTCATCATTCATTTCATAAGTTATTTGGAAAACATCTGACAACGAAACAATATGGCCATTCCAACTGTCCATAACCACGGACGCGGCTATTCGAATAGTTTGACACTCTTCAGAGGTGGTACACTTTCACCACAAGATTCGATACATCTGTCAGGGATAACCCTGAATCATCATACTTAGTATGCAGATAATCAAACATAACCTTCCCTTTACACACCCTAGTATAAGCACATCTCCTATGAGCATGGCCTCCCAACCATGACAATCAGTCATCTTGGGCACTGCATAGGTGGACAACATTGAGAGGTAGCCTCAGCTCAAACCTCTCCCGCGAGGGAACTAATACTAATGCATATAAATTTCTAGCTGAGCCTTACCCAATTCAGGTAGTGTGGTTGTACGGTAAATTTGGAATGGTATCGCATCTGAATCCAACCATCAGTTTTATAAAAGGGTTAAGGCTCATGCCTTACCATTTTCATCATCATAAACCACTTGTGTTTCTCAACACATGTCAAAACATCTCAATAGAATGACTCATCATTCCAAGGTTTTCATAATTCATTTTCACCAAGGGTTCCCATCTAAAGTGACTCAAGTTTTTGATCTACTCTAAACTACTAAGTTAAGAGTGTTCACTAAGGTGGAAAAGATGGGTTCAATCTCATGCCATAGAATGACATCTAAAGGGTTTCTAAATAGGTCAAGTTTTATACTCTTTATGCTACCTTCAAAAACAAGTAAGAACTTTGGGTAAAGTAAAGGAAGTAAAGCTTGTAAATAAGACTTGGGATACTAATAGTCAAAGTAGTGTGACCAAAGCATGCCTAAGGCATCTTTGCTAAAACATCTAGTTTAATCCTAGCTTGCTAAGCATTATACTTGCAAGTGTTAGCTTGCATTGTTCATGGTGGCTTGCCTTGGTTGGTGCAGTGGTTGAAGTTTTCTTCTTCTTCTTCTTCTTGGTAGAACTCCTCCTCCTCGAAATCTTGGTCGGTACTATCGTCTATAAATACATACGGAGTACACAATCCCCAAACAATACTTAACTAGTCTAATTAGTATTCTAAAACACACATTTGATGATCTATTATCATCTTAGGCATCACAAGTTTCATTAACTAGTTTCATTCTTTTTATTTTAGAAAAGTAATTTCTACTCATTGAAAAATTAACTAAGATTTAATATTCACCACTTAAAATATTGGATCATGTGGACACATGTCCTCACCACATATTCTAACATGTGGGAATGGGATTTAAAGGTTGGATCAATATTACTTTGGTTTAAGTTCATTATTTAATGATTTAAAGTGACTAGAAGCCTATATAGCATTATTTTGGTACTAGTCCAAAGTCACTGCATGTAAACCTTAATATTATTACATATTCAGATAGGTATGATGAAATGTGATTTTTTTAGAGTTGGAATCAACTCAAAACCTATCTTGGTTGATTTTATAAAAATGTTGCAAGGTGCAAATGCTTATGTTTTGTTATTTTTATTAGGAGAGATCTATAACTCTAATTGAATTAAATCCAACAGGATTGGATAGATCTTTTCAATACTTTTTATGCAAAATTAGTTTCATGCAATTTGGATTTGTCAAACTCTCTGAACTGATTTTCAAACTCAGAGACAGAACTAAGTTTAAACTAAAAAGAAAAATCCTAATTCAAACTAACTGGGTCGCGCGGGAAATGCTAACGGGCCGGCCCAGTGTCACTCCGCGGCGCGGGGCTCAACTGATAGGGGGTCCACAAGTCAGCGGCTCATAACGCGCGAAGCGGTACGGGGCGATGTGGGCCGTTAGATTAGAACTGAGATCTACGGCTAGGGATCGTCGTCGACGACGAACAGGTCGCCGGCGAGCTCGAACCCTAGCGGCTCGGTGGGGGTGCATAGGGGGCGTACCAGGGCTCCAGCAACGACAGCGAGGCGGGCAAATAAACTGGTGGTCGACGGCGAGCTCAGGGACGATTGAGGCAGCTCCGGGGGTGGTCGCAATCAACGCGCCCTTCTCCTCTAGAGGCGGCCTGCTCCGGTGCAATTTCGGTGAGCTGCTGCTCCCCTTGCTCCGGCTAATGGTGTGGGACGGTTAGTGAGGTGAGGGGAGTGGAGTGGTGTGCTTCAAACGGCTGGGGGTGCCCTCCTTTTATAGGCTCAACGGCGAGACCGAGAGAGATGGGTCGACGATGGTGGCGACATGGCTACGGGCAGCTAGCGGCATGGCTGAGGGTGGCGATCGACAGGCGGTCTCCTGGTGGTGCTCTAGGAAGTGAATGCGGGCGTAGGGGCGGTGGTATGCGGTCGGGGTGAGCTGGCGCTCTGAGCGGCAGAGGCGGCGGTGTCCACGGCGAGCGGTGGTTGTGGTGCGTTGGGCGGCGAACGGGCGTGTCCGTCGTGTTCCCTGGGTCGTGGCGGAGCGGTAGGCGCGGGCTGCGGTCGAGCGGCGGCTTGTGCACGCGTGCCGGGTGCGGCGTTCTGGCGCGTGCTCAGCATGGTGTGGTGGCACTGGGCGCGGGCTCTCCTCGGTGGTCCACTGCTGGGCTTGGCTCGGGCAGAGGACAGAGGGTGGCGGTGAGGTCCTGGCTACCTCCTAGACATGACGAGAGAGAAAGAGGTGGTCTGCTGGGGCGAGTGCATGGTCAGCCGGCGAGGGGTGGCTCGGCATGGCATGGCTTTGCCAATAGGGGTGTAGGGGATGGGTGCTAATGGCATGGTTAGACTATGGGGGGACAAAGGGATTAAATGTAGATCATTTGGGGGCAAAACCCTATTCAAAACAGTGAGCTAGGATTAGGGTGTAAATCATGCATGCCAAGTATTTGATGAAATGGCCGCATGAGATTTAGTTTTGAATTTTGAAAAGATTTTTGGTGGGTTTGCTAGGCATAAGCTTGAGACTCTGTGGGTGCTTGGTTTTGAAAATTGAGCTTGTTTGAGTGGTTTTTGAAATAATGGGATCTTCCCATATGAATTAGATTCAATTTTAAACTGTCATTTAAAATTAGCATTTGAAAGATTTTTGCAGATCACAAAGTGGGCCTTGGTACCTCATTATGTTTACTATCAAGGGGTCCAAAGATCCACACATGTTTCTGTTAAGTTTTGAGTACTAGGAATAGCCAAAGTAGGCATGAGAGTTAATTTGGCCAAAATGACCATTCACTTCAAATATTCATTTTGAGTTGTTCTTCTTTGGAAAAAGTTTGGGAATGACTTAGATGATGTTTATTTCACCTAAGAAACATTTTACAAGCAATGAATCACAGAACCATGGCAATTCAAATCAATTCCTAAATTAAATGCACATACACATGAATGCTTTCATTTTTACTTTGGAAAAGTTTTTTAACCCTAAATTTGATGATTTGGATCTTGATAAGCTTGGATTAAAGTTTTGGGATGTTACAGGAGGCCCGGAAAATCCTGTGGCCGGAGAGGCTCCAGGGAGGGTAGGGGACGGCACGCGGCGGCTGAGGAGAGGGAGAGGGTTGGGGGAGAAGTGTTGTTCGTTATGAGCCCTTCCCCCGATCCCTTCCCTTAAAGATGAAATCCGCCAGGGCCGGATTATCCGGCCTATACAATCCGGCCTAAAATCTGAATTTCTGTTGTACATAGATTCAGGCACGCGCGTCCCCAAACAACACCCCCACAAGGTGTACAAGGGACTTGTGTGCAAGAATAGATGGCTGAGGGGTATGGAAAGGCTTAGGATTAAGAGAGCCAAACTGAGATGGTACTACACACTCAATATTGCAAGAACCAAATCAACTAAAGGCCAAAATTGAGTGTGATTCCCATAAGAACAAGAGATGAGCGAAAACAACCAAAGGATCCACAAAAATCCAACTCTCCTCATGGAAGAGGGCAGTGGCCGAAGCCACCTTGTTGGAGTGTATGGTATGACACCACGAAGATATATCTTGGGTTCATGACCAATACTCATCAATAAGCTCACATATCACAAAATGATATTAAGAGAAATGATTTATCTTGCTTTCGGCATTATGGGGGGAGGGTTAGCCCAATTAATTAGGACCACACTCCCCCTATTTGCATGCCCACATCTAGACCAAATAAGACTGAGATGTACGAGTGAGTGCATGGGTAATCAAGACAAGCTCCTTGAATCAATGATATTTAGCTCATTCCTCAAGTAGCAGAACCCTGCTTCATCAAGTGGCTTCGTGAAAATATCAGCAAGTTGGTTCTTTGTGCTCACAAACGATAGATCAATATCGCGTCGAGCAACATGGTCTCGAATAAAATGATTCCGAATCTCAATATGCTTTGTCCTTGTGTGCTGTACCGGATTGTACGCAATTTTGATTGCACTTTCATTATTGCATAAAAGAGGCACTTTGCCACAATTGACACCGTATTCCTTTAAAGTTTGCCTCATCCATAATAACTGAGTACAGGCACTAGCAGCAACAACATATTCAGCTTCGGCGGTGGAGAGAGAGATACAATTCTGCTTTTTAGATGACCAACACACCAGAGATCTTCCCAAGAATTGACAAGCTCCAGAAGTGGATTTCCGATCATCCTTATCACCAGCCCAATCTGAATCAGTATAACCACATAGAGAGAAATTGGAGCCCTTGGGTTACCATAGACCAAAGTTAGGGGAATGAACCAAATATCGAAAGATCCTCTTGACCGCCACTAAGTGACTTTCTTTAGGAGCTGCTTGATACCTTGCACACACACCCACACTCAACACAATATCGGATTTAGATGCGCAGAGGTAAAGAAGAGAGCCGATCATGGACCGGTATACCTTTTGGTCCACATCTTTACCATGGGGGTTAAGTTCAAGGTGATATTTTGTTTGCATCAGAGTGGCGACACCATTAAGATCCATCATCTTGAATCTCTTGAGCATGTCTTGGATGTACTTAGCTTGATTGATGAAGGTTCCTTCTCTAAGTTGCCTGATCTCGAATCCAAGAAAGAACCGTAATTCCCCCATCATAGACATCTCAAACCTGTTAGTCATAAGCTTTGAAAATTCATCATTAAAAGCTTTATTAGTAGAACCAAAGATGATGTAATCTACATATAGTTGGCATATGAAGAGCTCCCCCTTAACCTTCTTAGTAAAAAGAGTGGGATCAATTTGCCCAACTTCGAAGACACGGTCTAGCAAAACCTCTTTAAGGTGCTCATACCACGCACGTGGGGCTTGTTTAAGGCCATAGAGTGCCTTATCGAGCTTGTAGACATGGTTCGGAAAGTTAGGATCCTCAAATCCCGGGGGTTGCTTTACATATACCAACTCATGTAGAGGACCATTAAGAAGGATACGGATGGACTCAAGCCGAGCCACAGGATCATAGGTCTTGCCGAAGTCAATGCCCTCAACTTGGGAATAACCTTGAGCCACAAGTCTCGCCTTGTTCCTCACAACAATGCCATTCTCATCTTGCTTGTTTATAAATATGCATTTGGTGCCGATAACATTGCGGCAATCCTTAGGCTTCTCCACGAGTTTCCAGACCTTGTTACGCTCGAAATTATTCAATTCTTCATGCATAGCAACAACCCAGTCCAGATCTTCAAGAGCTTCAAAAACTTTCTTGGGTTCCACCATTGAGATGTGAGCTTGATGCTCACCAAAACTTACTAATTCTCTTCTTGTGGAAACGCTTCATCGAAGATCACCTACAACTTTGTCGAGAGTATGACCTCTTAACTCAAGGTTCCGATCAGCACGAGCCTTGCGACGAAGTTCAATAAGCTTGGTGTCTCTTGGTGGAATAGTTTCATCACTTGAGTCTTCGTTGGAATCATTTGCTTGACCTTGATTAGAATTCCGAGTATCAGTAGAAGGAGATGATGAAGCATGCCCTTGAGGTGGGTCAGCAGCCGTAACAGGAGGCCGCCGAACATCTGGTGATTCATGGCCGGATAATCCAGCCGAAGGTGGGGCCGGATAATCCAGCCTGGGAGAACTAGTTGCAGCTTCATCAGGCTGCCTGGGACTTGCTTGAATTGGCGAGGGGCCGGATAATCCGGGGCCAGCCAGAAAATCTGGCCTAAAGCTTGCAGCGGTTTATTCAACAGGAGGAGCAGTTTGGTCGTCAGGGTCGGACAATCCGGTGTCGACCGGATAATCCGGCCTGGAGATTTCTAGAGCAGTTGCTCGATCTTCAGCAATAGATGGAGATGGTGTAGAAGTTACTCCCATAGTTGGAGCATGTTGAGTCTGTGTAGATGAGGGATCTTCATGAGTAGAGCATTGTCCTTCCCGATCCGCCACAAGGGGTTCCTCAATGGGGCGGAAAAATCCCACGCCCATTCTTCTTATGGCATCTTGGGGTATTTCAACATCTGCATCACAAACATCAACTTTCCCCGCACGGGAGCCGTCATTTTCCTCGAACACCACACTAGAAGATTCTACAACAGTTCCGGAGAGCTTATTGTAGACTCTATAAGTGTGGGATTCGGCACCATAACCAACAAAAATACCTTCTAGTGCCTTAGACTCAAATTTAGATAAACGAACTCCCTTGATGAGAAAGAAACACTTACACCCGAATACTCGAAAGTATGAGATGTTTGGCTTGTTACCGGTAAGTATTTCCTATGGAGTCTTGTCCAAGATTTTATGGAGGTATAACCGGTTGGATGAATGATAAGCGGTTGAGATTGCTTTAGCCCAGAAGTTATATGGAGACTTGAATTCGTCTAGCATTGACCTTGCCATATCCATTAGAGTCCAATTCTTCCTCTCGGCTACACCATTTTGTTGAGGGGTGTACGCAGCAGAATATTGATGTCTTATCCCCTCTTCACTTAGGAACTCATTTAAGGTGTAGTTCTTGAACTCGGAGCCGTTATCACTTCTTATAGCGAGAATGGGGACGTTGTGTTAACGTTGAACCTCGTTGGTGAAGTCGATGACCGTTTGTTGAGTTTCACTCTTCAACTTGAAGAAATAAACCCAAGTGTATCTTGAGTAATCATCAACGATTACAAGATGTAGCATCCCAATTGTCTAACCATTGTAATGCTACTTGGTCTAGTAATATAATGGTTGCTTCCTATATATAATTGTTGCATCATAATTATATCATGCTCATGTCATCATGCCACCTTGCATTTGAGCATCATATAAAACCCTTTTGGATTTGGTTCTTCTCTCACATGCATTAATAATTGTATTTGCCTGTTGATATATTGTATTTGGATCTTGATAAATGCTTGATGTCCAAGTTGAGTTGGGGGCATATCTTTTATTCAACTCCATCACCTTTCTTTGACACCACCTTGTAATTCCACCATCCTAATTACCCATGGGCTTTTATTTTCTTTTGGCATTTAATCTAGCTCATGTGGGTTAGGGTGGATCCAATTCTATTTCCTTTAGCATGGCTTTATTTCCATATATTGGAATGTATATGTATAAATGCCATGACTATTAACTTTGTTTTTACAAGATTAAATCATAGCATTTAATACTGTGCATGGGCCATGCAACCATCACCACCATGTGCTTCTCCTTTGGTTTTTATTTGGATTTTGAGTAGACCATCTTAACTGAGCTCTCCTTTCTCTAAAGCCTTTCCACCTTGATCTGGTATATTGCCATGTGCATCAAGCCTCCTTCCTCCTTTTCTCTCACAAGTGCATGTACCATATTTGGACATATGAGATCATTCCCCTCACCACCTTTTCTCCCATCCCTACCTCCATGTCATAACCACACTTGGTGAGGCTTTATTTTAATCATGCAAAATCCTACACCATGTCCTCCTCTCCCTCTCCTCTCTCCAACTCCACCATGTCACCTTATCATCTTCATGTTCGAGCTCATGTGGTTTACCCTAAATCCTAACCCCATGATCTCCCTGCCGAAGCACTCCCTCTCTCTCTCTCGGACAGCAAGGCTCCACCTGGCCACCCTACTCTCCCTGGCCCACACCCTACCTACCCCATCTACCCCAGCCCTAACCCGAGCCTTCCCCTCTAACCTAACCCTAGCCGAGGCTAGCTACCCCCGTGCCTCCCCTCCCCTTCTTCCTCTTCCTTTCTCCCTCCCTGCCAGCAGGTCCCACAGCCACGCCGTCCCCACCTGCCAGGCACCCTGCCTGCCCTGTCCTGGCTGCCGCGGCAAGCACGTGAGCGAGGAGGAGGAAAAGTGGCCGAAGCCACTTTATCTCTACCCCGAGCCCCACGGCCTCTCCTTCCTCCCTCTCGCTTTTGCCTCCTTTCTCACGCTTCCTGGCCTCGCCCAGATCCACCCCAGGGCCCTGCCTCTCCCCTTCTTCTTCTCCACCGACGCCATCTTCCTCTCGCCGGTCACCGCCAGTACCTTTGCCGCTTCCTCGTTCTAGCCGGCAAGCGCGTCGTGGAGGTGGTCGAGAAGACCAAGGAGGTCCCCCTGCTTCACCCTGTACGCGCCAGCGAGGAGGAGGAGAACTAGATCCACCAGAACCATCACCGCCCCGACGAAAACCCTAGGTCGCCGGCCGCTAGCCTCGTTGTCGATCTGCTGCTCCCCGCTCCGATCAGAGCCCTCCGTCGAGCCCGCGGTGAGCCCCTCTCCCGCCTAGACACCCTCCGCCTCGCCGTAAAACCTTAGCCGCGGTAGACGTTTCGCCGAGCACTCCCAGTGCGCCGTGGTCGCGCGCGTCGCGCAGCGACCTATCTAGCGCCCGTCCGCTTCCCTATCACCATCCCTCACTCAGCCGCACTGGTTACCGCCGCCGAGCGCGAGCCCCAGGTCCCCGGATCGAGTCCCCCGCGCGCCGCGCCATGCGATCGCACACCGATCTGGCCGCGTTTCAGAGAAAGAAGAGCAATAGTGGGCTCTGTGGTCATTTTACAAAACGCCCCCCCCCCTTTTAAATTCGCCTCAACCCGCGGTCTAGCCGACCCTACCTGTCAACCTCTGTGTGTTTTTACAAAAAGGGACTCGGGCTTTCGTAACCTCAACCCGCGCCCCAGCACGCCCCCCACCTGTCAGCCTCTGCGGGTTCACCCACTGGCACCTGGGCCCTAGCCCGCTGGCCCACCTATCACACACAGTGGCTTGGTAGTCCGAGAGTGAGAAAAGCCGCGGCGGTGCAACGTTATCCGCTGGGCCCAGTTTGCGCCGGCCCCATCCGTCAGTGGCTTGGGCTAGAATATTCTGGGTGTAAAAAGTCCTGGCGATTTTCTGTTTAAATAAAAATGATTTCAGTAAATGTTTAAATTTCAAATTCAAATCTGTTTTTAAATAACTTTAAAATTATAAATCCAAATAATACAAATGATATATGTTTTTGAATCAGAAAAATGTGAGGAATTCAAATATACCATTCAAAATATTATTTGAGCACTTTAAATTTTTCGAGATAATTAAAATTACAATAAAATGCTCTTTTCTTAATAAATTAATAACTTTAATTCTACAACTCCAAATTTGACAAATAATATGTCTAAATCGATCAGCGCGACGAGCCTGTTCCATCTACGCAGTCCTTGTTCTGATTTGAAGCATGCATCATGCCTTTATTACAAATCAGAACTGTTTATGACAAGAAAACTTGGCTAAGTAATTAATAAAATGCTTTATTCTTGTACCCCACACCTCACCCTTGCCATGCTACTTTAATGCCATGTAAATTGTGCATCATTCATCATGGTATGCTTGTTTGCTTGTCGCATTTTAATTCCTATGTTTGTGCACTTTATTTATGTTGGCCCTTGTTTGTTTTGTTCTTCTTCGAATAGACGCCCAGCAGGAGCATTACCAGGAATCACAGGAGTACTACCCAGATCCACCTCTCGCTTCAACTAAGCTGCCAGGCAAGCACTACCACATGCTTGCATACATATAGTACCTATTGCCTCTATCTTAATCTTGCATCATTGAGTCGTGATTGCATTAAATTGAATCCCAAGTACTCATATCCTTTACTTTTAAACCCCACCGAAGCTTGTTCCTCCATCCCATGAGCCATTACTTCAGGAGTTGTTTGAGCCATGCGAGTCGTAGAAAAGCATGTGTAGGGTATGTGAGTGTCTGATGAATAATGAGGTACCTAAACAACATAACCTGAGTAGTAATGGGATAACTAATGAAAGAGGCACCGGTGAGCAATATCTGCTATTTGGTTCTTCATGCTCACTTGTGTCCCGTAGGACCCCGAGTACTTGATTCCTGTTCCTTGTTTATTCGCACTATCCACATCCGGGAGGCCTTATGGACCCCCCTGAGCCAGAGCTCGATTCATTCTTATTTCTTGGGGCCACAATTAGTTTGGGGCTTTATTACTATCTTGTACTTATGCCATGTTACTGTATTATTTAAGATTGTGCGAGGAGCACCTGTACTGTTTTGGATCGTGACACGTTTTCGCTGTATCGACAAGCCCAGTCTCATTTTCGGGTTCCCAGTCGTTTACCGCCGTCCACACAAACCTTGGGTCCGTCTCGGGGTGGGCCCCTGAAATATTTCTGAATCCTGTGACTGCTTTGTCGTGAATGCCTCGTTGGGTTTTGATTTGGTTTTTCCGAGGTTGATCGAGTGTGTGTTGCTATTCGTGCACCCCTGCAGGGTAAATCTTTCTGAAAGCCATGTCCGCGGTTATGGACGACTTGGAGCACAGTTTCTCGATCATAGACAAGTATAACTAAAGTACCGTTTTAAATTTGACTAAGGACTTGACTAGTAAATAGCGCAATACTCCTGGAATGGTTAATAAAACTGCCAACGGATGATGGGGGTAGTTCGTCCGCTTCCTCGTTGGTAAGCGAGGAGGATGGATCTGTTAATTATACTGTTATAACTATTGATCTTAATTCACGGACATCCGTCTATCATTGGTTAGGCAGATGGTTAGCGAGTATCTATAGACTTGTTAGTGATTATCTTTTGTTGCAATTGCGTCACCCCAGGTTGTGTCCCCTTTAGAGGCATAAAGACTTGCTGAGTACCCCTAGGGTCTCACACGATAAATTGCTTGATTCAGATGAACAGGTGTACCCGCAAGATGGATACTGGGTGGAGGAGACAGATGAAGTTGGCAACGATCACTCGGTGTAGAGATTCCGGGAACGGGGATCCGTGAGATCTGTGGGCGGGATGTGTTTATTTATGTGGCATCTTATGCCGATTTGCTTCTTATCCGTACTCGGACCTTGTTTTCCGCTTCCGCCTGATACTCTGATGTTTGATGTATGAGGAGCTATCCTAAAATATTATCTCTATCTAGGATATTTGAATCTTGCCGTATGGCGTTGCAATATTTCTATTTCTTTTAGATGGAATGGCTCTGAGGACTGTTGTATGTGGCTTGCATACATACTCACTTGTGTATGTAGTTGATCCCTTCGCCTGCCGATTACGCCGCTTGTTCTTGTCCCGATGTTCTGAAAGTGGTTAGGACGGCCGAAAGGTCTACCGTGAGTGGCCCCGGGCCCCACCGTACTATTTTAACCACTTTCGCTCATCCAGGCATGCAACTAAGAGCGTAATTCACCGAGGTAGTTACACAAGACAATACTTCTTCCCACCGAGGCTTGCATGAGATGGAGGTCTGAAGAGGTCCACATGAAGGAGCTCTAAGATCCTTTTTGACGAGATAATAGTCTTCCTTCGATGAGGAGAGTCATGCATTTTCCCTTCAACACAAGCCCTGCAGACACGATCTTTGGCAAAGGAGACATTTTCTTTTAGTCCAAGGATGTGGCCACCCTTGTGAAGACTTTGCAAAGTTCTCATATTGATGTGGGCTAGTCGGCGATGCCATAAACAACCCGTGCCAGCCTTTCCGAAAAGACACATCGGGCCTTTAGTGGTTTTCCCCGAAAAGTCCATCACATACAGGTCATTTTCGACATATCCCACTAAAGCAACTTTTAGAGACTTGCTCCACAAGAGTACCACCAAATCAGCATCAATATAAACTGCAAAGTCCATCTTACCAAGGGCGCGAACTAAAAGTAAATTGTACCCGAGGGTCTCAACAAGCATGACGTCCACGAGAGAGATATCGTGAGCCACCACGACTTTGCCGAGACCCAATACCTCAGATTTTGACTTGTCACCATAGGAGACGGTTATATGATCATGATTTGGCCACATCTCCGTGATGATATCCTTTCTTCCGGTCATGTGACTCGTGCATCCGCTATTGAGTACCCATTTAGACCCACCGGAAGCATAGCCCTACAAGAAAGTTACTTCTTGGTTTTAGGTACCCATTTTTCAATGGGTTCTCTCATGTTAGTGACAAGGGTCTTGGGGGCCCAAATGGACCAAGGAATGTAACAATCATAAGGACCAACATAACTAGCATAAACATCACCATAATGATCACAATATAACTCAAAGTTAGGATTGTTAGCCCCTGCAAAACCATCATAATTAGGCTTGTCATTGGTGGTGGTGCTAGTCTTTGGTTGAGCAGTCTTGATCTTCTTCTTCTTGTTTTTCTTGTTCTTTGTCTTGGGAATATAACCAAGACCTTCTTTTCCACTGTTTGTCCTTTGCTTGCTCAGTATCTCATCTAAAACTTCTTTACCTTTGTGTTGAGGACCTCTTGCAAGTTCTTCTTTTTGATAAGATGATGTGGAGGTGCTTGGCACATCATACACCTTCAATTGAGTTTGGAGCTGGTCACGAGACTCATTTAGAGAAGAGCGTTCACTCTCCAATACCTTGTGAGCAATGTCAAGTTTATCAAACTTCTCCGAGAGTCTAGCATGAGCAGCCCCAAATTCAATCTTTTCTTTCTTTAGTTTCTTTACCTTGGCAAGAGCATTGTCACGTTCTTTGATGAGCTGAGCCACAACTTCTTCATGTGACTCCTCAATGGATTCGAGTCTCTCTTCCAAAGATACTCGAGCTTCCTCTTCTTCTTCCAAGGCATTCTTCAAAGAAGCTATCTCCAAGGCATCTTCTCTTTCAATTCTACCATTTTCTTCAAGAAGATCTTCGGCTTGGGCAAGTTGACTCATAAGAGCATCAAAATGAAGTTTGTGCTCACCTTGCAGGTTAGTGAAAAATTTGTCCAAAGCAATAACTTCTTCTTTCATTTTAAGACTAGTATGATCATCCATGTCCAAATTTATGTTAGTCTTAGGAAATGAAGATCTAGAACTTGATACCTCGGACCCTCTTGCCATAAGGCAAGTGACGTTGTTGTTGATGACATTCTCATTTGGCGAGTCGAAGAGAGATGATGGAGTCGATGTGGTGGCTATAGCAGCCACCTCGCGAGAACTATCTTCATCCTCTTCATCTTCACTTGCAGATGAGTATTCTTCTTGTGTCACCAATACAATCTTGGGTTGCTTCTTGTAAGGGCCATTCTTTTTGATAAATGGCTTCTTCTTAGGTGCCTTGGATTTTTCTTTAAGGATGAGCCTGCCACCATTGTCTTCTCTATTTTGATATGGACACTCAGCCACAAAGTGCAGCCTATCTCCACAATTGTAGCATGTTCTTAGTTTTGGGCCACTTTCTCTTCTTCCACTTGACCCATTCTTGCGCTCGAGTTCTGACTTGGCCTTGGCAGGATCTTTCCAAAAGTTCCTTGCATAAAACGCCATGTATTCACCATGAGCACGTTTGACTTCATCGGGGCAGTCCATGGAGGCACCCTTAAAAGCTCTTGTGTCCTCATCTTGCTCAATAACATTAGACTTTAGAGCAACATTGACCCCTTTTTGCATTCCAATGGCACGGGCACGGGCATCTTCAACGTTCTTTGCAGCAACTTTGAATGATGTCATTCCTTGCATGACTTCATTGGATGTCATTTGATGGTAGTTGTGTCTACCTTGCAAGCTCTTCAAGTCCATTGGCTCGAAAGGCATTAAAGCACTCACATATTTTCTTTTTATCCAAGCATCATCAATGTGAGTGGCTCCATGCTTTCTGAACGTTGTTGCAATGCCCTTGAGTCTTCTATATATGTCTTCATGGTTTTCACCATCCAACATGTAGAATCCTTCAGCTTCATTACTAAGGGCATCATACCTATTCCTTCTCATGCTTTCATTCCCAATGAAGAGACTGGTGAGGGCATCCCAAGCTTCTTTAGCTGTGTTGAGATGTTCAATGTGGGGCATGTCATTGGGACCCACTCCGAGCTGTATCATGTGGAGAGCCGTAGCATTCAATTGGCTGTCCACAACTTCTCTTCTTGTCAGGTTGGTATGATCTCCAATATGAAGACCCTCTTCGATAATCCTCCAGAGTTCAATAGAGGAGCTACAAACATGAGACTTCGTTAAGAATTGCCATTGATTAAAAGAGGATGCAGTAAGCTTGGGTGGATCACCCTTATTATTTGTATGAGGATGAGGGATAGGTGGGACATGGGAATATAAGTGATGAACCTCACTATATTCCTCCTTACCACTTCCCTTATTGGAGGTGGAACCATTATGTTTTTCACCTACCACTTCATCTTCCTTGGATCCGGTGTTAGCCTTATCCTTGGATGATGGAGTGGCAGCCTTAGAGGAGGATGGAGATGGGGCTACGGATGATGTGAGGCGAGCAATCATTTGATGCATCTCCTCCATCTTGGTCTCAAAGGATTTCAACAAGGTTGTTTCCAACGTCTTGAGGTCATCCATTGTGACCTTATCCACAGCCTCATTCCCATTCTCCTTGGTACCCATACTTCTCTTAGGCGGTTAAGCCCGAATAAAGAGCCGGGGCTCTGATACCAATTGAAATGGATCATATGGGCACCTAGAGGGGGGGGTGAATAGGTGCTACACCAAATTTTAATGCTTTTTCAATTTTAGGCTTAACACAACGGGTAAATTCTCTAGATAAACTATTACGAGGAATTTCCCTACATGCAAACCTATCTACTAGCGAGTAATGGCGAGTGGAAGAGGAACGAGTGAACCGTAGTGAAGCACACAGAGATAGAGGATTTGTTTTACCGCAGTTCCTTCCTTGTTAAGGGAAGTATGTCTGCGTTGGAGGGGTGGGCGGTACTAAGACCACCACGCCACCAGTGGCGGAGCCAGAATTTAAGCATGTGTAGTCAGACTGAACTTGTGTAGGCAAATGCTTGTATTTGTGTGATTTTTCATTTATTTTTTTTGCATTTTTTAGCTTGTATTGCCAAAAAACTGCGTAGTCAATTGACTACATAGCTTGTACATGGCTCCACCACTGCACACCACAATAGGCCTCACCCTGTTCTCTAATGGATCCCGCCACCAAAGGCCTGATCCACCTTTCCACTATAGGAACCCTTAGAGGCGGGTACCGATGCCTTTACACAACTAGCGGGGCACAACTCCACAATCAACTTGGAGGCTCCCGTAATGACAACAAGCTGCCGCAAGAACAAGTTATCAATAATAAAGAACAAGATATAGATATTGACAAGAATACTAGATCAGGGATTTCTCCAAATGAATGGAGAGGAGTTGATGCTCTTGATTTGTGATGACGATGACGATTTTCTCCTCCTTCAATTCCCCCAAGGATCGAGGCCTTTGGGTGGTTGAAGTGGGAGATCTAGAGAAGGAGCTCTTGCAAAGGGTCTGATGTTTTTCAAATGAATCAAGAGTTCTGCATGATGGGGATGAAGGGGCTTTTATACCCCTGCACCCTCTGAGCCGTTGGAGCCATTTGGGGCCGGATTATCCGGCCTAGGGAAAAACTCCGCCCCGAACTCGGATTATCCGGCAGATAATCCGTCCCCACTCTGAGTGACGCGCCGAGCCTGCCCTTGATCACCTCTTGGGGCGAATTATCCGGCCCCGTGCGAAGGCCGATTATCCGGCCAAGGGAGGAAAAACCGCCCCTGTTCGGATTTTCCGGAAGAAAATCTGACCGCACTCTGAGCGTCGCGCCTTGGCAGCCTTTAATCGATTTCTGGGGGCCGGATTACCTGGCCCATGCGAAGGCCAGATTATCCGGCCTGGATAAGAAAAACCGCCCCAGTTTGGATTTTCCGGGAGAAAATCCGAACCCAATCTGAGCATCACGCCTTGGCTGCCTTTGATCGATGAGTTAGGCCGGATTATCCGGCCCTTGGTGGGGCGGATAATCCGGCCCCCAAAACACCAGAAAAGTCCCTGCACACTTAGCGCACATGTGAAAACTCCACGGTATTGTTATCTAACACTCAAAACACAGGGAACCATTAAATGTTCTTTTAGAAGGTAGTGATGAACTCACAAAAGAAATCGCTAACGGGACGACCAAACCCATGTTGGAAATGCGAGAGGAAAACCAAAAACTCACCTAGATTGGGCGAGGGAATGATCTCCTTGCAGGAGAGGCGACATGTGACCCCGGCGGGGATACGACGGGTCTGGTAGAGCCAATTGATGTCATCTTCACATACCCAAGAACCGACCCAGGCGCCACGCTCGTGGGCCTCGCCGCTCTCCTCCTGTTCTTCAACAATGGCGACCTCCTCTTCAGTCATCTCAAGGTCTCTACCTTCGTAGATCCAATCTGTGAAGGGGGGCAGGGGCCTAGATTGGCGTGGCCCCATGGCGGCGTGGCTGCGCAGGAACAACGGCATGGCTATAGCGGAGAAAAATAGTGGCGAGGCGCAATGCCTAAGTAGAAGTAGCGGCGGCGGTGCTATGGCACTAAGGAAGAAGAATAAGAAGGAGACAAGTGCGTGCGGGTGGGGGAAATGACCAAGGGGCGTCCCTCACCCCCTATTTAACCACTCCCCTAAGTGGGGTAGTGGGATTGAGCGGTGCAGCGAAGCCACACAGTGTGACCGTGTATCAGTCAGATCGAACAATCAGAAGCAGGCACATGAAGGGCCACATGGTACAACAGATCCCACGACAAGATGTGGCGTTTCGGTTAATGAGGAGACAACCACGACGTGACATTCGCATCAGTTATCCCTGACAATGAATACAGTAACTGGTGTAGGTCCTTAAAATGAGACAAAATAATGATTACCCTCCACGTAGGACGTGGGGAAGCGTACGAGAGAAGGAAATGATCTAAGTGGGTAACCCGGATCTAAGGAAATAACCCAGCCATCGAGAAATATCTCGGAATGAGCCAAGGGAATGTCAAGTCTCAAAAGTAAAAAGGGCCGAGTTACAGAGTGACTCGGCAAGAAGAGCAAAGAACTTAGTAGGTTGAACCTGTTGTGGCCTTATCAGCTAAAGTTGCTAAGATCGCACCAGCTTCCGGGACTAATGTTGGGGGTATAACCCTGGGTAGGGTCACGCTAGGGTATAATGGCCATGATAGCCGAGGCACGGCAAGGTCAAAGCAGGAGCTGACCGAGTCACCTCAAGGTAGACCGACTTATGGTAGACCCGAACCGAGGATATTTGTCTAACGTTACCCTGACCGACATATAACGTATGTCAGCTAGCTCTTTGTAACTTGTTTACAGGTACCTACAGGGCCGAGTTAACCAGGCCTGAGCCGGGTTACTACTTGGCTTACAAGGGAAGGAAGGAATCTTCTTGGTCAAAGGTTTTATCTCTCCACTGTAGCGTGAGCTCAGAGGACAGAGGGTTAGACAAGCAAGTATGGGCCGACAAAGGTGATGTTGTCTATGTCGGGTGACGTTGGCTATGTCATATGACACCACGCCACAGAGGGGCTCAGAGAGGCTTACGCCATGAGTCCGGATTAGCCTAGATAGATAAAAGAGGAGCACCGCTTTGCTATTTTGGGAGAGACATATTTCGAGAATATGCCTTCCACATATGTCCTAACTTGTAACCTAGCCTCCTATATAAGGAAGGTCGGGATCTCCATAGGGGACGTCGGCCATTTTTACTAAGGGGAAACCCTAAATAGTTGTGTGGGTAGTAGAGAAGTTCATCCTCTTTCTCCCCAAGAACAACTCAAGGAGCCCTTGTAATCCACCATTGTCAAGAGAGAGAATACAAACATCTGTGTGTGGAATCACACCATACTATCCCTCCCTGGATATCTCTAGTGCTCATTGGTCCCATCTTTAGCCTATACATGATATCCGCCGTGCCACCACCACGATAGGTTTAACATGAAAAAGTGACACGCTTTGCATTTTTTTGTTTTTGATGGTATAACTCATGCTTAACATGGTTTATCGTCTGATCACGCCTCTCGCTAACTTGTGAGATTTTTCCAAAGTAAAAAATAATTCTCAACTAACAAAACACATTGAAAATAGAATAAAGCAAAGCCTACTTTGAGATAAAGAATGTTTTTAGTCTTGTTAACTGAAACTAGGCCTCATTTGAAACAATTGAACTTAAACTTATAATAGAAATAACGCATGAATTGATATAACATATTCCATTAGGAACCAAAAGATAAGAACATTTCAAAGGGATCATTTGGATCTTTTTTCCTCCAAAATTCTTATGGAATGGCACAAAACATATACATTCCAAAGAAATCTAAGATTTGTACTCCCTCTGTCCTAAAAAGGATGTCGCAAATTTGTCCGAATTTGGATGGATCTATATTCTAAAAATGTCTAAATATATTTGAATTTAGTAAGATCTGTGACATCCTTTTTAGGATAGAGGAAGTATTACTTTGTCCCTAATGGCACCTCAGGAAGTTTTTCTACATGAATCCTATCTTGTGAAGTTTCTATGCCCTTTATTTATTTCAAACGAGGCAATTTCAACGAATGAACTCAAAATCTAGTAAAGGAAAAAAACATGAATTGAGATGTCATGCATATGGACACATGAATCAAAACCGCAAGAAAACTGCAAAATATTATTTGGAGATCATGCATGGAATTGAAAAAAATGGTAAACAAATAATGATGAAACATAAGGTGAGGCTTTACGTTGTTTTCCTTCCAAAGTTTCTATTGAATAGGCATTGAATTGGAATACTTTATCCAAACGGTAACATAGAAAGTACTCCAAAATCAAGATAGAATTTTTTGTTCTCCAAAATCAAACTAATATTTTCTAAAAAAACTCATCGTTTCTTGCAAAAAATATATCTAAGGGCTCATTTGGAAGCCATCATTTCGTTTCATTTGGCAGAAATAAAATGACGTTGTTGCCATCATTGTATTGTCCAATTTAAAATTATAATCTGAAAATCATGTTTAGCTGCCACAAGAAATTATAAAATAAAATGATTTTCAAACAAATGACGGGGTTAGAAATATGAACCGAATTAATATAACATATATATTTTCTAGAATTTTCAATTGAAATAAGTTTTAGTTCTGTGATTGAATTCTAACTACCCACTATGTGGAATTTCTATTTGAAATGACAATTCCAATTCCATTACAAACAAACTCTTTTTATATGGAATCTCGAGTGAAGTCCAGTATTCAGACACAAAATGATGGCTTCAAAACTCCATCTATTTCAAAATATAAGATGTTTTAGTATTTTTTTTGAAATACATGTATCTAGACATTTTTAGTGTGTACGTTCACTCATTTTGCTTAAAAATCTACGCTAAAAATCATTTAGATATGTACGTTAAAAAAGCTAAAGTATCTTATAGTTTGAAACAGAGGTAGTAGCTTCAAGTCAAAATGACACTACAAGAATATTGTGATCGAGAGGAAAATGGAAAGGGAACAAAAAAAGAAAAGCTAGTAGGAGTATATATCTATACCTAATAATAAATGACGGATTGTTTCTTCCGGTTTAATATTTTTGGACCTATTTGCCCCTGCAATTCGGAGCTATTACATGGTTTGCCACTGCAAAGTCAGACTGAACCATTCGGTGAAAAAAATGAGGCTTAATTCTCTCCACCCCGAACGCTCCTGGCGATGCATCGAGGCAGAGAGGGGTCGAGCGATGAGGCGATGGGTAAGGAGAATAGGCGAAGCGGCTGGCGGGTGGGTGAGCTGAAGAAGAGGCTGTCAGGTCGAGGGGCTCACGCCAGTTCTAGCAAGGTGTGGCTGGTGGGCTGCGCGTGAGGCGGAGATGGGAAGGTTGAGAGAGAAATGAGTGTGTGTGGGGGGGGGGGGGAGGGGCAGGACTGGGAGGAAATGAGTTGCGTGGCCTTCGTGTCTATGGCGGTTCTCCAATTCCGCCGCGTGGTGATGGAGGTGTACTAACATGCGAGGAAGAGGCGCATGGGGCGGAGCTCGAGCAGGGGACATGGTGGTGGAGCCAGGGGACGAGCAGTGCGATGCGGGGAGCCTCACAAATCGCAGGATGGAGACAGTGCTTGGCTGAGGAAGGTGAGGGTAGTGGGAGCTCGCGTGCTCGACCTGAACTACATGAGTCTTTGGTAGCCCGGGTGGGTAATCTCACCTCATACAAGTTGAGTGTAGCAATGCCCACCACATACAAGAGTGCTAGTTGCGTTATGTTTGGTAGGTCGGGTTAGATGAGCCGAGCTCAGTTCAGATCTTGTTTGGTGTGGTTGTATGACTTGAACCATGCCACACAAAAATAAAACACAATCAGGTCCCTAGGAATAAAACGAAAAAGCAATCGGGTCCGGATCGGGCTCCGGCGCCGCTGCCGGCGGGCTCTGGTGCCGCCACGCTCCACTGTGGTGCCTCCACGAGCCACACTCCACCGCCATGAGGCCGCGATGAGCTGCCGCCATGAGGCCGCGACGGAAGTGGCCGGGAGGCCGCGGTCGGATGAGGTCTAGAGGCCTTTGCGGATGAGGTCGGGAGATGCGGCGGCGCCAGAGCCCGAGCACAGACCGGCAACAAGCTAGGAGAGACATGGCAACGAGGCAGAGGTGATACGCGGCGGCGGGGCAGAGGAGAGACACGGTGCGGTGCGGGGGAGTTGTTCGGTTGTGGGGGGGGGGGGGATGAACGAGTGATGCGGTGCGGGGGGGGCGTCACCCCTGCGAGCTCCAGCGCGCGCGGGGATGGACTGGGCACTGCCCGATTGTGAAGCTCGATCTGAGCTTCCCAACTCGGCAGGGCGGAAGGGTAGTTTTCGCATGAGATGGGCAGTGCCGACGGGAGCCAACACGATCTAACAAACAACAAATTGTGGGATGAGATGAGAAAATCTGGGTTCCCCCGATCTACGAAACACGCCCTACGGCCATCCGACGAGCAGATAATGAGCTCGTACTTAAAGGAGACGAGTACCGTTCAACTCGTGCCCCAGATCTCCAACCCATGAGATGGTACTCTAATAATCTGCAGATTCCACGCCGAATTGGTCTCCGAATTGATATTTTGTGAATGGTTTGAGAGTCTGAGAGAAGATCTGGGGATCAACCGTATGAGAGAAGGTAGTCTGAAATCTGAAATAATTTAGTGAGATAGAGGGCCCCGGATAAATGTGCCCAGTATGTGGTGGCCTCAGATTTTAGTCTACGTGCAGTGCAACCAAACGATCTTTGCTTTGTCGGCCACATGAAGCGATCGGTCTGGTAAGTTAAGTGGAGGTGATTTGGCAATGGTGGCACAAGTAGAGAAGGACCAATCAAATTAATAAAAAGAGACTAAGACTACATGATAGAATAAGACTAGGATTATGTGGGTTGATCTACATTGGGCAAAATTATGGTCATGCTAATAATTTTTCATCTAAAGATTAATTTTTTTCTAATTCCATTGCAACACAAGGTCACTATCTATAACTAATAATAATAATATGATCTCAGTTCATATTTATGTCAATTCTTAGACGTTCTTAGGTTTCTTTCTCCCGTTGCAATGGCACTTCTGCTAATACAAGAATTAGAGCAAGATCAATAAGAGAAACAGCAGCCGGCTATATAACAATGCCATGTCACTTATAGCCATCATAAATCCATCAATACAATAGGCTATTTGGTAGGCTTTTATTAATATTTAATTAATTAATGCACGCCTGCTATTCTCTCTCATGCTTTCTCTCTTTTCTCTCTCAGATTCTGATAATACGGTACTATTATACGCTGCTGATTAGGCTTTATTGTACTTGTTCTTAGGGACGCTCGCAGAAATAGTTCCAACCTAGAGGGCCCAGGCCGTGAACATACGGGACAGCGCCGCTGTATTGCATTATTCACCCATCCCAACACCCTCCCGTTCTCCTCTTTCCCCTTGCCCAGTCTTCTCCGAACCCTCGAGCTCGACGCCGAAGGCTGCGCGAGGGAGCGGCCCGGCCGGCGGCGTGATGAAGGTTTCCATCAAAACCCTCAAGGGCTCCAGCTTCGAGATCGAGGTGGAACCAACAAGCAAGGTACCCAGCCGCAACCCCCTGATCTGCGCGGCTCCGTTCGAATCTACTCGTTTTCGCGGCGGTTTTAGCACTTGGTTTTAATCGGGCTAAGGATGGGCGTGTACTAGGGTTTTCAGCGTCGTAGCAGGCTAGCAGCGGGGAACCTTAGGGTTGCGGGATTTGGCTTAGATTGGTGCGAATTTGTTGGGTTGTTATTGTTCGGATTACATCTGGGAGCTGTGGAGTAGATTCGTCGTAGGAGGCGCGGTTCCTGCATGTTGTCCAGCAAGGTTAGTTCGGAATTTTGAGCAGGTTGGTCGCGTTATGAGTTGGAGGTGCTTCTGTTTGCCGGAGCTGTCGTTGAGTTGGATTAGGTTCCGATGGCCCAGCTGCTTCTGGCCCTCTGGGGAGCGCTATTAGCCATATGAATACGTGTCAACTGCTTGATTGGAGCCTTGGAGGCCATGAAATGCCTATTTTTAATTGCTTGATGTGCAGTGTAGGACAGGATATCAACACTAACACATATATATATTTGGTGAGTGTATTATTGTACACTTCTACCTTTGTGGTGCATACATGGGCATGCTGTAATTAATAACCATCAAATTCGGCAGCCGTTGTAAAAGCTTGTCTTGTGTTAATAGGTTCTTTGATAGGCTGTAAGATGATAATAGTAACATCATTAGGCAATGTTGATGTCAAATCGCAATGTTTTAGCGAATTTCATTTAGTATATTTGCCTTTTTTTTATTTTTTTTGTGCGGTGATGATCAGGAGAGGGGAAAAGTGTATCTATCGATGTATGGTTCAGTATGCAGATATGTTCAATTAACCCAGAATATATCTCAAATGCGAATGATAAGTTATTCAACATGAATATGGCATGACTGTTGCCATTCTTGGTTACTGATCAGTAATAATTATGGTTAGATGGTATGCCTCCGGTGAAGTTAACAGGCACATTACAGTCTGTTCTGGAATCTTAGTACCTATTTATTATGTACTCTATTTGATGATTTATTTTCTCAGTTTGTCAAGATGATGTTTTCTTCGCATCTGAACCCCGGTCCCGACATACCTAGTAGTCAATTATACACAGTAGATTTTGGTTAACTACAATTGCTTTCTGCAGGTTGCTGATGTTAAAAAGCTCATCGAAACTGCACAAGGACAGAATGTCTACCCAGCTGATCAACAGATGCTCATCCATCAAGGGAATATTCTTAAAAATGACACAACACTAGAAGAGAGCAAAGTTCTTGAGAACAACTTCATTGTTATAATGTTGTCTAAGGTACCATAAGTTCTTCCTATAGTTGTGGTAGAAAGCTCTTTATGGTCACCTAATGTACTAGAAATACTTGAATGAAAATGAAGATATATGATGCAATATTCTTGCTAATAATCAGTCCCTCCTTTTTGCCTTTTGATATGTGATACAATAGTTTATTTACGCCTTTCGACTATATTCTTGCTAAGTAATCAGTATGCTCTTGAAATCAGCCTCTGTTTATTGATGCAATTAATGTAGGGCTTATATATCTTGAGAAATGTTACCAAGGCTATTATATGTCTTATGTTGTGACACATATGGAATATGATTGTCCATATATCCTTATCGAGAAGTTGGTAGGATTTCAGTAGACTTGAAATACACATAATTTATCCTTAACTACAACATGGACAAACCTTTTGCAGAAGGGATCAACAAGTGCCACTTCAAGTACGGCTAAGGATTCCACAAAGCAGGTGGGACAGAACTGCAAATTTTTCTTAGGTTCTTCCAACTAAATAGTTGACGGAAGACTGTTAGCATCTCATGAGTTATATATGTTATGATATCTGATATCTGCTTAGATTAAGTTATTGCTGGTGGTTATTGACTGGTAGTCGCCTGTTATCTTTACTTCAGTAGTTTTTCTTGATGAAATTTCATCTCCAGTTTGAATTAATATTTTTTTATCTTGCAGCCCTCAGTCGACCGGGCTATACCTGCTGCCCCTGCAACCGAACCACCAGCTTTGCCAACACCTGTGTATGTATCCCCTCCTGTTAGTTGGACTAAAAATATCGAATTCTTATTTTGTGCAAGGCCCATTTTTCTCAAATTCTGAATTTTCCTTTGTCTGACAGTACCAATATCAGAGTAAAAAAATACTACACATTGTCATTCATTCTGTTGAGATATTTTTTTGATCTGCACCCTCATTTGTAATTTGTGAAACACATGCTGGTGTTTTCCTTTCTCTTTCTATAACTGTTCTTAGTGTAGGTAAGTTTAAGGTACTGAAAGTTGTAACAATGGACTTATGTTGGTACTAGCTAATAACATCATTTTATGTTTAATTCCTTATTGAAGCAGCATGCCCGTGAGTGCACCTGTTCCAACTGCAACAGCTGTTGCAGATCCTATTGCGGCTGCCTCGTAAGTTCCTACCTTTTTACATGGTCTCTTCACTGACAAGATATTGAAGAAACATTTGATGATACTTTTTGCTAATGTGATTTGAACAGTACTGAAGCGGATCCTTATGGTCAAGCTGCATCAGGCCTTGTTGCGGAAAGCACTTTAGAAGGAACAGTTCAATCAATTCTTGAAATGGGTGGAGGAGCATGGGACCGGGACACTGTTGTGCGTGCTCTACGGGCTGCATTTAACAACCCGGAGCGGGCTGTTGAGTATTTGTATACTGTAAGAAACACAATTTTTTCATTCTGTTTTATGTCTCCTAGTTGCTTGGACTTTCTGGATGAGTTTCTTGAGTACAGAACAAGTAGTGATCATGGCTAGCAAATTTATCGGGAGGCCTTAATTTGTAGTAAGCGATATTATACATCTGCATAGTTTAGGCTTTCTTCTGGGATGGCGGACACATCAGGGCCATATATCAAACAATGACTGCACAGGCTCTCTCTTTTCTTTAGTTCATATATGCCAACGCCAGCTCTTGTTCTGGTACAACTTTAGGACGAAATAGTTCGACTGGTGTTTACTCTAATACCATTCTTTTCTTTTGATATAGGGGGTTCCTGAGCAGGTTGAGCCCCCTGCTGAAGCCCAAGAACCTCCTGCAAGTGGCCAACCAGCTGATCCAGTTCAGGCTCCACAGTCGCACGCCGCAATTCCTCCATCAGGACCCAATGCTAATCCCCTGGACCTGTTTCCTGAGGTTTTCTCTCTTCCTCCTCTCTCTCTCTACCTCTCTCTGCGACATGGTATAATTCTCTAAATTATGTCCACGTTGATCTGCAGGTCCTTCCAAATGCTTCTGCAAATGCTGCTGGTGGAAATCTTGATGTTCTGCGAAACAATTCACAGTTCCGTGGCTTGCTTTCTTTAGTGCAGGCTAATCCTCGGATTTTACAGGCATTTTTTCCGTGGTCTTTATCTTCTCCTTCTGTTGTCTACTCCTTGTGACATTTGCGTTGACACACATATCATCAAACTGCAGCCTTTGCTTCATGAACTGGGGAGACAAAATCCACAGATTTTACAATTGATTCAGGAAAACCAGGCTGAGTTCCTGCGCTTGATAAATGAACCCGCAGAGGGAGCTGAAGGGTACAATATTGTAGCGATTTCTCCTTCTGATATCTGTCTGGTACTGCAGTGTGCTTGACTGTTCTTGATACTTTGACCAGGAATTTACTAGATCAGTTTGGTGCGGGAGTGCCTCAAACAGTAGCAGTGACACCTGAGGAGAATGAAGCCATACAACGGGTAAGCTTATAGACTAACCTTTCCCTACTTCCTGTCTGTGTGTTGACCTCCTTGTTCTGTCAAAAGAATAAGTTAAGCAATTACTATATGCATGGTGCTGCCCTTGTCATACCATTGCATTTTTGTGTGTATATGCAGCTTGAACAAATGGGCTTTGACCGCGACCTGGTTCTAGAGGTTTTCTTTGCGTGCAACAAGGATGAGCAGCTAGCTGCAAACTATCTCTTGGACCACATGAATGAGTTTGACGATGATGCGCCGGAACCGCCACACTAATCTGGTAGTTATAGATTACAAAAGGTACATGTGTCGCGCAAATGCGATGATTGAGCCCATTTGGAAGTTTGGAACAGTGGTGTTTATGAAAGCTGAATGAACTTGCCCATGTTAGGGCGGTCTGGGCTTGAGGAATACTTTTTAGTTTCTCTCATTATTGTTCTTTTCTTCTGTTTTTGAATTTTATGCTCTTAGTACATACTCTAGCTGACACTTGCACACTATATAGTATTGTTTAACCTGTTTAAGAGCTGCTTGTGTTTCTTCCAACTTTTGTTCAGATTGATAGCCTCCCTATGTTGTCACCGGCTCTTGCCAGTTGCTGCATTAACCAGTCGCTGCATTAATATAGTAGTGTCATTTTTAGTTTTGCGTTGTCCTTACCAATGGCAGTAACGTCTTTCTCCAAGCAAGTGCATAAAAAGACCATTATACCGAACATCTTAAAAATAAGCAACCGAAGTAATTGATTTGGAAGTTAGCTTAACTTTCATCATCTAGCATTGTATCTCTTTTACTCAAAGATGTAACCTGGATGAAGTACACAATTTCCATTATACCGACTGCATTTTTCAACGAAATTTAACAAGCACGGTTAAGAACTCATAGCTGAATTCAGGTATGGTTTGTGGAATCGTGTATCTACGATTCCAATCTCTTTCCCTCACTTACATAGAATATTGGAGCTTTTGGGGAGGAGAAATCAAGTCTTTTAATGGTGTAGAACTACGATCAATAAGTATCAACTCATTGTGGAAGGAGACCCCTATACCTCCAACCACCATTTCCATAATTCCATGGGATAAAACATGTTCATATGCTCCATAATTAGTCTCCTAAAAGTTGTCATAAACACAAAACCCACCTAAGGATCAAGATATTCTCTCAAAATGCTTTAAAATGTTCATAATAAAGCAAGCTTAAAATCATCCGGCAGATTAATTGCAAAAAGGAAGTCATCCTTCGTGCATCTAAAATTCTCAAACAAAAAAAATGTAATATTCCAACCTTTACATATTTTTTCAAATATATTTTGGGTGTTCTATAGAAACTTCAGCTTTTGACAGTTTTAAGAATCAAGAAGTACTTGTGCTGAATTGAATGTACCTTTACGTAACATGACAAGACTTCCAACTCGTCACTAAAATTCCATATATAATACATGAATAAATCCAGCACATCATAAGTCTAAAAAAGGCTCAAGTTTCCTCTTTGTTTGAGAATGAAAGAATTGAGAGAATCAAGTGTTTGTATTGATCATTGAGTTTGGTATTTATAGGTTGTCATTATATGCATACATAGGTTGGTTACATGCGCATGTTAGGAAGACTTAGGCATGCACAATAGAGTCTATTCAAGCTGTCTGTAATAGGTGCCACATCTGATTTTTTGTCGGTTAGAGGAAAGAAGGAGGAGAGATAAAGAGTTCGTCGGTAATCTTGCACGGTTGATATCCGCTAAACTAGGTGGTAACGGTAACATGTGACCCCAAAAGAAATCTGGTCCTCTGATTGTTTTGTTCGCAACACAATTTGCGTTTTATGCAGTTATGAGATTCAGATTCTTACAAACAGGTGAAAAGACGATATGTTGTATGAGTCGTCTATGGCCTTGTCTACAGTTGACATGCACATTTACTGCAAACGATGACTATCTAAACCACTTTATCCTAACTGCTAATAGTTAGTTAGCCCATATGTAATGCTAACTATTCCTAACACTCCCCATTGGACAATGTTGTTCTTGATTGTTACATTATCATGAAATTATTCATGCATAATTGAGTGTTGGAACACCTATGTATGTTCTTGATAGTTCTTGATGTTGGTATGTTGAGAATCTCTCCTCCAAAAGCCATGTGATTATGAGAGAGTAGTATTTGATATGTTGTTCAAACTCTTTAAAACCTCATGGGAAAAATAAGGAGAAAATAGTGCAACACATAATAATTGTTGTCTCCTTGAGAACTCATATGAGAAAACCTCGAAAGGGGAAAACCTCATTAGCGAGTTTAGAGAATAGAGTGTGGACCCCCTCCCCCCGTGGTCTATACCGCCCCGCTGGTTGTCGTTGTATGTGGTTTTCTTCCAGGATGATAATTTTATCCACGGATTCAGGTATCCACGAATATCCGGTTTGCTGGGTAACGGTATCGAGGGTTAGTTACGCCCATGGATTTCATGTGGCGGATATATGCTAACTCATTGGGTGGACACTTGACCAAATTTTTTTGCCCTATGGATATCCTATAGATACCCGGTGACATGTGGGACCCATATATTAGCGAGACATGGGACTTTTTCCTAGGCCTAGGTCCCTATCCTTGAGGCCCAACTCACCCAAAAGGCCCATCTAATAGTTAAGTCTAACCGGCTATTCCTAATGCCCTAATGATAGCTCCAAAATTTGACACTTTTTATCAAAGATTTTTCATTGGTTTTCACTTGGTTTCGTTGATTTTGTTTTTTCAACTGACGCTAATATCGCGTGAAACTTTGTTCTCTTGTGATGACTTTCAAGTACTGGACACTTTTGGAAAGGTCCGTGTGCATTTATGGACTAATCACACCTAAATGAGCAAATCTCCAATTGAAGGCAATTCCATCTGAGGCCTACAGAGGCTTTAATGACCTCCAGTACGGTCGGAGGCCACCCGTACCACACACCGTCGTCTCTGTTATATCAATACAAGCATCTTTCGTGAAGGTGGAGGGGGCAGAATACGAACGCAGCCGCCACACACCATCCATCGGATCTGAAGAAGGAGAAGAACCTCACCTCATCCTTCGAAGATCTTAGCCTCTTGATTATCAAATCCACCATAATTCCCCACTTGTGCTGAGAGAGATATTTATACTTGTAAGATTAGAGATCTGAACATCTATTCCTACCTTGGATTGTATTTTAGGCTGAGAACGGGGCTAGGCACCAAAACTGCACCAGCCCACCACGATAATCTTCACAGCCCCGTCCCAATCCAAACCACTAACTAATATCTATTATCCAACCCACAACAAATTTGACCCCAAACCGCCCCGCCCTGCACAGCTTACTGTAGTGTGAAACCGATTTACACCCAATGTAGAAACCATGGGTCTTATGCCAAGTGGATTCACATCAATTCTGTCTTCAACCAGCACCTGGGCGCCGAACTCCTGTTCGTCAATATGCACCCGCAACCGCCGTTGGAGAGAGTCATCGCGTCGCCGTCTCGCTCGTCCCCACGCCCACCCGAGCACTCCATCATCACCGCAAGGTCCTCCTCTGCCTCCTAGCATGATGAATTAACATGAGCTTCTCGCAAACAATGCTTCCTACCTTGTCGTTGTCGCCGGTGGCCGCTGTTCTCGCCTTCGACTCCGACTACACCCTCATCTAGCCGGTCAGTGCATAGGCACTTACTCTCCATCTTCTCCCTTACAGAGAAAGGAGTCGCACCGGGATCTCGTCTTCTGGCGACGACATACACAAGAGCGGCTGCAGACGCATGGGGTTCTTGGGGAATTGGGAACCGCTCTGACTAGCCATTTGGTTCAAGCCGTCGGTTCACCCATGGTTTTCTGGAACCAAACCGCACCATCCAGCCCCGCTTTTCCTCTCAAGCTGCACTAATCCACCCCGTTCTATATATCAACCCCTTTCTCCCCAGTCCAAATAGAACAACTCAAAACCCGTGCCAAAAAACCCGTATGACCCTGCACCATTCTCAGGCTGACTTGTATTTGATTTGATCTTCAACATCATTGTAGTCCGCTACGGTAAAGTTGAGATGATTTCTATTTGCAATATGATTATGTCTTTGATATATTATCCTCTCATGTCTAAGTAAATCCTTATAGGCATGGGAGATGTAGGGAATTGGTGAGATGTGATGTGCCTCTTTTATTTCCATCTATTTGTGATTGTTATTATGATTATTATATTGTGAGAATAATTATCTATGTATGTCTAATGCTTGTTATACAATTTAAGGGACCATGTAACATGATCGTGAGATCTCATAGATATGAACTTATTTACTAGCGAATCGGCGATCCCTGAGTGACATGGACGATATCAAAGAGGATCTAGTATAACTCGAGGACAACAAGGAACCATCAAGTTTAAATCCTTGATCCGATCGAAAGACATTTATTGATGTGCTGACCATGGCTTTGGTAACAGACAAAAGGATCATTGTAATCGAGAAAAATCTACCAAGAGGACTCCTAATTGGTATATGGATTGCTTGCCTACTCACATATGAATAAGAAGTATTATAATAACTTATTCCGTTTGGCACATTTACTATCACCATGAATCGTTTCTCTCCACGCCTAACCTTTCATCTGTATGAAACCTCAAACAACTTCATTGCTATTTTACTTTTATGTTATTTACTTTAAGTACCATTCAATACTCAAAACCACTTTCTTTCCACTCACCCATTTCCACCTCAACTCTTGCAGTCGATTCACTCAAGACAAGTGACACCTTGAGTGCGATAGAAACACCGCAAATAAACATTTTCATAAGCTTCTTATTGGGATTGATATAAAAACTGGAACTAATACTTCAATGAAAACATGCTCTGACGAACCTGTGCTCTTGCAAGCCATCAAGCTATTTTTTAGCGTCGTTGCTGGGAGCTAAGTGAAGTCCAATATGATCCTCGAAGAATATGTTGTTTGGAAAAGGACCAGAACATATAAAAGGAATTTCTTGCTTACAAATTTAAGTTTATTATCTATATCTTAAAAACAAAGTCATATGAAATATAGCATTGAAGAAAATTCAATGAGTTGTTTTTAGTATATTTTGTTCAAATACTTAAGTAAAGAGTTCACAAGTATTAAGATCAAACCAAATGTCAGATGAAATTATTTTGTGGAATATTCAAAGAAAGTTTGAATTGTTCAATCCCACTGTAAAACAAAGAGTTTGTTGCCTAGGGAAATGAATTTCACTAGATCAAGTGGGAGATCAAAAAAGGCCAAAGGAATAATTTAGAATTATTCAAGAGTGCCAAGTTTGATGGATGCAAAAGAGTGTTATTCTACATTGAACCGTCCGTGCACTGCCCTGTTATAATACGATGCACTACCTTCGGTCACAATGCATGTTGTGGTGTCCTAATAGTGCGGTGTCCTGGTAGTGCATCGTCTGTGCAGTACCTTATTGTACTGTGTTGCACTGCCTTTGGTCGTAGTGCACATCGCATTGTCCTGGCAGTGCACTGCTCATGCACTGCCTTGTTGCACCGTGTTGATCTGCCTTTGGTCACGGTGCACATGTGGTGTCCTGGAAGTGCACCTCTCATGCACTACCTTGTTTGTACTGCGTTGCACTGCTGTCATTCGTGATAAACTATCTTTTTTAGATACATTGTTTTCCTTTTTTGTATTATTTTTTTCACTTGTCCTTTACATGAACAATCGAGAGAGAAAATGCGAGCTAGCAGCTCGTGAGTAGCTAGCTTGCACTTCATGACCAGCTAGCTACTGTAGTGGGCGCGCAGGTCACTTCCGCGGGGCGAATTTCCACACGCCATGTGTCCGACTACCGTGTGGACGGAAATACGCACGGTGCCATGGGGCCGTAAACTCGTGCTTTCTGGAGGGTGTGCTCTTGCTAGTCGGTATCAACACAATATGATGAATATGAGTTCACCAAAGTCTGAATGCTTTGGGAAAGAAATTCAAAAGTTGAATGAAATGTTCAGTACAGGTATTATGAAAATCATTGTCTATGAGATATGACAAAAGGACATTAGAATAATCTTTGGGGTCGTGTGTTGGACACAATCCTAAAATTGTTCCGATGAAGTATGTATATTTTAAAGAGTTAGAATAAAACAAAATTTAATTAATTTGTAAGAAAGATCTGAAATTAAGTGGGGGTACAACTTTCTAATGATGTGATAAATCATTGGAAGGATTCATATCTGAAGTTAGAATATTTATAAGACTTACACCTTGTCATTGATAATTTGCAAGAAACATCTATGGTGATAGATAAGTTGCAAATATCTTTGAATGGAAAGTCGTGCTTGGAAGGATTTTGCAAAGAATCAATTTTGATAGATGAGCAAATAGAGACATTGAGAACGTCAACTGGTTATAGTTTCGCTAAAAGTTTTAGCAGAAACAACGTAGCACTCAAAGTTTGGATTATAAATAGGCAATGGATTAAGAATCCAGTGTTTTAGTTAGTCAAGGAGCGAATGCTTTCCAATTTTCATATATAATAAAGAGTACATTGTGGAAGTGTCTCATTTTGGTTTTATTATTGACTTGAACAAAGTGAAAGATTTAAATTCGGCTGAATATTGTTTTTGTGGATATTGACATGTATTAGAAAAGTTCTATACAAGTTTCATAGTTATCTCTACATAAGTAAGTATAGTATTCACGAATGGAAAAACAAGTTCTCATGTATATCCAAGACTCTGGTAGGATAAGGACACATGAGAAAACAAGAATTAAATGGTTCTGAGATGGTCAGACCCAGAGACGTTTTTTGCACTCTAGTTCTATTGATGCTTATAAATAATCATGCCAAGCTAGATCATTGAATCTAGCGCAAGTGGGAGACTGTTGGGATTAATGCTCTAGATAAAATAATAATAATAATAATAATTATCCCTGTTCAATATATATGTTCATCGAATTATTCTAGAACTTCTGTGAACCATGATTGTGAGAATCAAAGGAAGCATCACATGCAAGTGTAGTAAATATGAACACACCAAGATGTTCCTAGTCTAGCCTTTAGGACTAGCTCATGTGTTGAGTGATGATCAAGTTTTCTGATCATGGTATAGGTCATACCACCAACTATGAGAATATCAAGTACCCATATACTGTAAGGATTATCCTTGGTCTTGTTCCAACGCTACACTGCAAAGGTGGTCATAATGGAAATTCTAAATAACCATGAAAGTATGTCTAGCGACTTGGATAGTTCAAACAGTGGGGTCTCACTCCTCCTAACAATGGAGAGAAATACTCTAGGACTAATCGCTATTACAATGTCACCCAATCGTCTACGCGGATACAATTATGATGGAATAATAAAGGACATCGAAATATGGATACGAGTTAAAGAGAGTGAAAGCATAACGAGGATAACCGGTGAGGATACCAATATCTCACCTTAGATTGTCACATGAATATGATGAAGTGGAAGGATTAATATATGTATAATGAACGGGTTCACTCAATGTGATCTTCGCATAGTGAAGTGGGAACCATCATGGGTGTTCAGGCTCCACTATTGGTTATTGATCTGATAGTCTTCAGAGTCATGTCTACTTACTACCGAACCTGATTAGATCGCACGCTTAAGGTCTTATGATCAAGTTGTTCTTGTCACCTACATGGTAGGTAGAAAAGAGAGATGTACAAAATGGTTTCCGATACCAGAATAGTTCTAGGATTCATTAAGACACCTCAGAGAGGAATTATAACAATTTCAGTGACATAGCCTAATTTAGGAAAGTTGTTCTGAAGTCGTCGGTGGTGATTCCGAGGTTCATCGTAATCATCCGGAGATAGTGGATATGTCAAAGAGATCCCATAAATGTTTGAAATATATATAGAATCGGGGTACCAGGAGCATCTGAGAGAAACCGAAATCGATATAGAGTGCCGGAAGGGGTTTCGGTGGTCGAAGTGGATAATTATGGATTCTAGCATGCATGCATGTGGCAATCTTCACTATCAAGTTTATAGTAGTGCCAATATTCCATATTGTTCTATTATTTTCTATTCTTCCTTGATAGGCTTCTATTGGATCGGTGGACCAGTCGGTAAGAAGGAATCAGTTCCAATTAGAGTGATTGTTGGCTTGTCTTTCAAGTTCCAAAGGTTGCTCCATTAGGGGTTTATTGCTGATATCGATTGAATGGGTTTGACTTTATATTATCTCCATCTGTGTGTGTGTTCTTCGTGTTCTTTGCCTCTCCCCTTGAATCCGAATCCATGAAGATCAGGAAACTCGGTGTCACATCAAAAGAAAGATTCCCTCGCTCTCCCCGACCATGTCTCTTACAAACCAATATCCGCATCTCCTCATCTACTGCTGGGGCACCACCGACACGCCAGACTCCGCCATCCATCGTTCACATCTGCGATGTGGGAGCCTTCCCCTCGTTGATCTACTCTAGTGGATCGAGGTTCTTGCCCTTTTCCTCTATTTTTCATGGAGTTCTTGCTAGTCTCCCAAGCACTAGAGGGAAAACCCTAGAGTTTGGATAAAATTGTTTGAGGAGATCATCCTAGGATCTTATTCTTCCTCTTGGAGTAGAATGACTAGGTAGGATGTTGGGACTGACTTGATTCCATGCCAGAACTATCGGGGGAGACACCATGCATATTGCCACCAGTACGAGCGGTTAATGTTGGTTGTACTACCATCTAGACTTTCCAGTGGTAGTAACAGTTGCCCAACGGTACTACACTAGAAACAAGTTTTCTCCTAGATTCTAAGCTTCCATTCTATTTCCTTTGTTTCCCATCGCGAGCTTGTGCACTTATCCCCTATTTCCTCTATCTCTATGATATGTTCAAAGGTCTAGGTGCTTGGTGCTGGGGGTTCCAAGAAAAAGAGTAAATGTTTGTTTATGACGAAGACAACTGATCAAATTCAGATGAAAAGAGAAGTTGCAGAAGGTAAGGTGAGGAAGTTATCTGGCCCTCACGATAGACTACTAGGAAGCATGCCACAGTGAAGCAACCAGGTAGTGACTGAAAGAGGTCCACAACATCCAACCCAAAGCCCACTTTCCTTATTATCAGATGGTCGCTCCTTGTGTATAGGAGGTTGAGGGAGGTTGACCCGTATCTCACTCCTCGCACTCGTTGTCTTGGTGAAAACAACTTCTGCACTACCTTGCAAGAACAAACTTTCATGGAAGTTTACCTGCCTTTGAAGAATATGGTTGTTCCGTAATGCTACATCTGAGTTGATCTTTAGAATAAAGATTACTTTGGAGAAGCTTTGTACATGTGCAATAGGTTTGGTCTTCGTCATCTCATGGAATTTTTCAACAATTATGATGCGAAGTTGATTTCACATTTCTATTCCACGGTATTCTTTGAGGCCGATGAGTCCTTGAATCTCAAATGGATGACACATGATAGGGTTTTGGAAGCTACTTGGGTTGAGTTTGCGGAGTTACTTGGATTCCCTATCTTGCCCGGTGAAGATGCAAATGGACAACCTCTCCACATTCCTAGTTGGGGAGTACCTGACAAGACTAATGATTTGCTTCTGGTCTATAACATCATGCTTCGAGTGTTTCGCGGGACTATTTCTCTTTAGAGTGATAATTTTGATGAATTCCATACCTACACGATTGATCTTATGCTCCAAACCCACTTGAAGAAGGATGATGATGTGAAGCTTGATGTCATGAACTTTCTCTGTAATGAGATGCAGCTTGCTATGCTTGAGCATTGGGCAACTCCTATGGCCCCTATATTCATAAGCTCATCATAACAAAGTGGGACGAATATGGAGGACCTCCTCTTGATACCCCCTTGTTCACTATTCATCCTCCCAAGCTCTTTCATGTCAAGATCCACAACAAGCCAAGAACTAAGGAAGAAAGGCAAGCCGCCGAGCTTAAATCCATGTTAGACAAAGAAGGTACTTCTAGAGATACTCATGCTAGTGGAGACCATGAGTTTGTGGTGCGGTCCAAGGAAGAGAAGGATCCCACATGGGCCAAGACACTTCTTTGAAAAGTCAAGAAAACCTTTTACCTTCTTGTAGATATCCAAGATCGTGAGTATGAGTCCTATGCTGAGGCAAGGCACAACCGCCTATGTTAGAAGGATATCATTACTGCCTTGCAGCTGATACTATCTCTAGATTTGGCAACATCATCGAGATGAGGTAACAATGGAACTTATTTCACACTGTTTGGACTAATGATGAAGACAGTGCCACCTCAGCAAGGCCCCTGTGCACCCCGTTGTTTGGTTGGAAAATTCCACTTGGATACACCCGAGCCATCCTCCTCCTTCTATGGTCCTTGGGGGCGCGTAGATATGATCATTTTTGGAGTCTTGATGCCAAGAGGGGGGGGGGATATGTCTATTAGGTTGATGTGGGATTTGCATGTGTTTTCACAAGCTCGATTTTTCATGGATCTTTCATGCTCATGAACATGTTCATGTCTGTGCTTTTGAACCTTGTTTATTTGTGCTACTCTTTTTGTGCTACTATGTAAGTGAGAGTATATGGTTGTGACTATCTATGTGGTTATTTATGTGTGTATCCAGTCCTATTTGTGATGGATATATTCTTATTATTGCCATATTTATATTATCTCACCACATGGTGTTTGATGCAAATGTATGATCATCTATCTTACTCTATCTATGTATCTTTACACTTGTTGTTGGTTTGTAAAGTTGAGGGGGAGCTTATACCCTTTTGTGTGAGTGTTGCATTCCAAAATAAAACATGAGTCATGCACGCATCTAGGGGAAGTTCTCCCCTTTCTTTACGGATGTTTATGCTATATTTCATATCTATTATGAAAATCATAGGGGTTGTCATCAAACACTAAAAATGGGGGAGACTTAAAGGGTATTGATCTATCTATGTGTTTTGGTGTAGACGACAACTCCATGTGTTGACTGATTGTGTGCATGAGGCTTATAGGTTCGTTTTGCATATGGTCATGGGAAGTAGGATTTATCTCTTTAATAAGGTTGAAGATGGATTTCCCCGTGTTTTGTTTTGTGTGTGTTTAGGAAATCCATACTATCAAGAGGGGATCCTCCTTGGAAGGTAATGGGTAAATCACACACTTGCACCAACCAATATTACACCCCAAAGCCATCCTATCTTCCCGTCTCCCTGAACTATATAGTGTTTGAGCGACTTTTGAACTTGATGATAGTACTGAAAATCTTTCGGTAGTACGCCCCTCATAGGACCAGTGGTAAGAGATGATTTATGTGTTGCTAGCACCCTGGCGGTAGTACCACCATTCTGACAATAGTACCGATAGTGGTTGTTTGGAACTGGTACTACCGGTCCAAGTTTTGGGCTAGTTATTCCCAGGGCATGTCATCCTTTAGTATGGATGGTATTTATTACCAGAAGTACCCCAGAATTGAGGCAGAACTACCGACAGTGGCTCAGCGGTACTACCGAGATGGTTCCGGGTCAGTACCGCTGAGGGTGTGACACTCGTCAGTCATCTTTGTGTATGGCTCGGTTTTATTACTAGAAGTGAGGTGGTAGTGAGGCAGTAGTACACTAGTAGGAATAGCGTATAGGTAGAAGCTTACTAGCAGTGCACCAAATTAGTCATATGTCAATGGTATATCTAGTGGCGTAGCGAATATATGGTGTGATACTAGTAAAACCTTACCGGTAGCATACAATAATATATGTACGCCACTAGTGTGCATGGTCCGGGATGTCTACGAGGAGACCAACTGCGATGATCCAGCATACCACTGCATATGTAGTATACTATAATCGTTGACATGACACCCACAGAACACCGCTCCATAAATATCACATCCCACAGAGTGGTACAACAGAAACATTGCGGGTCCAAATTACAAACATACAAACTTCATTATTATTACAATACTAGAAGTTCGAGACTTCAAAAGATTCAAACTTACAAACCAAATAACTTATCTCATTAGTTTAGCGGAAGAACGAAAAACACAACGGTAAATAAAGACGTGAGCTCAAGAACTTATTCTATAGAGTTCGGGCTGCTCGGCTCAACCTAGGTAACTAGACTACGGCCAGACAACTACTCTGACTCGTTGTCTTCAGCTCCATATTGTATCCCATAGTCCACTCCTTTGATTTCACCGGATAGGTCCGGCTCTTCATAATAGACGTCGTTCTGGACCTCCGTAGCATACACTTGGTCATCCTTCTGGCCCTCAAAGTCTAGCAAGGGGTTCAAAGGAAAGGGTGAGTAACAATGTTACCCAGCAAGTTCACTATATGCAAGGTGGGAAGTTTGATGCTCTATCTACCACCTCGGACGATACGTCCTTGGTACTATGCAGTTTTGGTAAACATTTCTTCAAAATTGATTGTAATTATCAAAACTATGCCCATCAGCCTTTACAGGTTAACCAGAACTTCATGGAGTTCCTTTCCCGCCGCGTTCGTAGCTCTGTCTCGGAACAGGGAGTAACATGTCACAATTCTTACACTCTGTAGAGGTGCGTTGCTTTAACCATAAGAGACCAACTCCTTGTTGCACAACCGGGCGCACTTTCTCGTCCACAATTACATGATGTGGGGCCCAGTAGATGATCCAAGCCAATCACTGCCCCCTTCGTGACTCCGCACGTCCACTTGGTGTATGCCATGCCCACATCTTGAATTATGGCAATGGTTAGTACATACCGTCAGATGCCAGAACTATCGTGGGATGTTGAGGGCTCCCACCCATATGCTACATATCCTCTACGAATTACCAATAAATGCACACTACGATGATAACATCCACGACCTGGCCATCCGGATGCATGCGAGAGGAAGAAGATACATCTGACTTCTCCATCCCATTCCAAATCTTATGGTTAACACGTAATATACGGCGCTAGAATCACTAATGTCATGGGTTATTAAGTCCTAGTTGTTTAGCAATTGGAATCTTAGATTCCCCTGCAATTCTTAGTATTTATCATCACTTAGGATGATAATAGCATTTCATTTGTTTGAGAAAATACTTATTTTCTGTCTCCTTTAGAACATAGGTAATAACACACAATTTTCAAATATTCTCATAAAGACTCTTCAAAGGACATGAGCAAGTTGTGAACTTGCCTTATGACTGCAAGGTAGTGAAGTCGGATGCTTCCACCTGACCTTGAGCTCCGGATTCTACAGAGAACCATTATTGCTCGGTAAGAAAAATATTTAAATAAGCAATATGCAATACATAGTAAGGTCATGCAATGATTTATTATTTTCTTATTTGGGTGTTTTACCCTCTTAGTAAAAGTTTGCTATTTTCTTTATTTAAAGAAAAGTATTACTTAAAGTATTTAAAATCTTCATAAATATTTTTAGTATTTTTATGATAACTAGTATTATTTTAAGAGTTTAAAATTGAATTTATTTAGTTTTTAACTCTTTTAAATATTTAACTAAAATTCCTTTAAGGAAATAAGACTTTATTTTTATCACACTTAATTTACCTTTCAAAAATACAAACTAGCATTTTTCTATAATAGCACTCCCTTTTAGAATTGTAAAAAGGAATTTTATTAATTTTTATGTGTTTTATATATTTTTATAAAATCCTAAAGGAATATATACCTTAGTAATAATAATTTTAATTTTAATTACCTAAAATTCCATTTTTTATTTTTCTTGAATAGAGGACGTTTTCATGAGTCCATTTATATTTTATTTATATTTTTAGGATTTTTATTTTATTTCTTAGAACTATTTAAGTCATAAGGGGTATTTTGGTCATTTGACAATTTAATTAGATTTTTCTTTTTAAAATTGGACCTAGCCCATTGGGCTGGCCCGCCCCTGACCCGTCCCATATGGGATGGTCAAACCCCCTGCCTCGAGCGGCCCAGTGCCACTCGATCTCTCCCCTTTCTCTCTCGCGTTCACCTACTGGCTCGTCCCCGCGGAGCCGACACGATGCCAACTCTACCACCGCTCGATTCCGGCCACCCTGGGCTACTCCGGCCGCCGCCATGGTGTATGGTGAGGTAGTCGGCGCTGCTCCGCCATCTGGTCCTACTCGATTCTTCTGTAGGCCTCTCTCCCGTCCAGGTTGACTCCATCCCAAACCCTAGGGTTTGGGGGTTGCTGGTGATGTGGAGTTTCGCCGCCCCGATGGTGCTGTGATGGGCTCCTAGCGGTCCTATGGTGCCTCCGCTGCTGCCCATGTGGCTGTGACCGCCGTGCCATGGCTTGGCGCGAGTTTCAGCGCCCTTAGGTGCTCCCCGTGCCGCCGTGTGCGCTCGCCGGTGACTCTGCTTCCTCTTCTATCTACAGCGAGGACCACGGGTGAGTTCTCCTCCTCTCCCTCTCTTATTCTCTGGCTTATCTTGCTACTCTCTGAGTGCTGGCCATGTATGACCCTATTATATCTGTCCACGGCACTAGGGTTCATCCCTCTATGCTAGGGTTCATCCCTTGATGCCATGTTTATCTAAGGTGGTTTCTTACTAAATCTAGCTGTGTATGATTCACTGCTATACTATGGTTCTCAGTGTTGATAGTTATTTCTATCAGTAGTCTATTAACTGAACTTTACTTACTGTCCTGTATTATGGCTATGATCTGGGTTGAGATTAGCTCTCTGGTTCTTGTTGATATGCTTTGGTATGAAAGAATTGGAGTTGGATATCTAATCCAATTACTCGCTGATATTTGCAGATGATAGAATACAAATATGCCAAATATGATTCCTAATTGTTATGTTAGGAAAATGATTAGGTGTTCTGTTGCAAGAATTGTATTATGGAATCACTGGTAGAAACTGCTTGGTAGGATAGGCCCTTGTGACACCCTCATTTGAGTGGTATACAGGTTCATCCAGATACTGGACTGTTTTCTATTTGTGTTCTATTGTACCTGAGAGTTATAGAACATTCTATTGGGTAAATTGGCCTGTGATGTTGGTCTGAGGAAAAGCTACATAAATGTAGCTATCTTCACCTGCTGCTTTACTTCTTTGATGATCTGTGATGGATACCTCTAAGTATCAGTCCTACAGTGCTTAGAAAAATGATTTGATAGGCTGTTGTAAGAATAATAAGGTGGATCCTTACTGTTTAAGATAAAGTTTTATGATGTGTCATTTCTGAGGTGCTACCATCCATAGGATGTGCCCAGAAATGTTTATTCAAGGATGTCTGTGTATCTAGTTATGAAACTAGAGATTTATCTCCAAGATCAGTGATGCAAAGGCTAAGATCTTGGTAGTAACTTGTAAAGATTTATCATTGCCTTTTTGTCTTTCTTCTAGGATGGATATACACCTCACTTGGGTGTTTCCTGAGAAGATCATATAAAACAACACATGCTCTACTTAGTCTATGATGATTTGATCATGTGATGGTTTTATGTGTACTCACCACACTACTTGATGGCTGGTGAGGTTGTGGTGTTGCTTGCTGGCTTGATCTGGCTCTGCACCTCCTAGTGCTGCTCCTATGATCTTGTACTTGGCCTTGCTATCCACCTGCTCCACCCCCTCCTTATGTTACCATCTTGTGGTGAACTGGTGGTTGATTTGGTAGACTGGCTGGTGTTTTTATTAAGGCTTTGGCAAGCTCAATGAGTTCTGAGTGTGTGCTTGAGAAGGAGAAACGAGTTCCTGTAATTATGCTTCGACCGGTGCTATGTTTGAGTGCTTGTACTACTGCTGCTGTCTTGACATCACACTCCATGCATTTTGGTGACAAAGCTGGCTAGCTATGTGGTCTGGTCAGGTGGATCAGTTCAAGTGAAAGTATCTTCACATGTTACCCTTTTACTAGTTACTGCCCTAGTGAAACTTGCCCCTCTTTTATTACTCAATGATGTAATTTGAACAATGCATTTCACTATTCACCACTGAGAGTAAAATTAACTAACTAACCCTTATTTTCCTTTTAGTTGTTTTATCTTATTTGCAGGAACAAGATGTGGACATACAAGATTTAGTATAGGAGTAGATAGGTAGTATAGCTTTTAATTATAACCTTCTTTTTATTCCCTTTTGTAAAGAATCTTGTAAATATATTATTATAAGTTAATACATTTTTATTTCTATTCTCTGTAATCTTCTACTTTTGGTGTATTTATCACTATTTGTAATATTATTATAGAATTAGGAAATAAGAATTCATTTCTTATTTAATCTTCCTTGTCTTTAATCCTTATTGTTCTTTACTATATCTATAATTTAACCAAACAATGTTAATAAGGTATTTTGGAAAACAATTCAATATTACTCACTTCTAAATTTCAAATACTTTCAAATTGATTTAAATTTCAAATATGAATTCAAAATAACTTCCCCAAAGATTTAATAATTCCTAAAGGTCATGTCAAAATTCATAGCAATCACTAACAAGAGCTATTCCTACCTCTAGTTAGTGAAAATAACTCTGATCTCTTTAGGTTTTTGTTTGGCAAAAAAATTACCCTGATTTTTACAAATGCATGCATGTACAAACTTAGATTCCTATTTCTACCCTTCATTGGATCCTAATGCTGGGGTGTTACACCAACCAATGGTGGCATACAACCATACCGGTACGCTACTAGTAGTTGGTTACTAGTAGCGTAAAAGAAAAGGCTTATGCCACCAGTGAGTGGTCCCGAGGTTCCTGCATATGGCCAAATACTGTATGGTAGGCTACTAGTAGTTGGTTACTAGCAACACACCCATGTTATGTTATGCTACTAGTAACCTGTCATCTTCCTTCGTCCAACCACCTACAACAATTATTGCTATCTTATTCACCCCCTCCCCACTCAGCTCGACCATTCATCTTTCCTAGCTCATTCCCCCATCTTCTCCCCCATTTAAGCTAATTAAACCAACTTTGCTTGATAAATAGAAGCAAATCTCTCTCCCACACCATTCCTAGATCTAGATCTACTAAGGATCTCTCTCTCTCGATCCCACCACTCCTTGATCTCGATCTACTAATAAAGATCCCCACTCCCCAAAAGCCACCCCACCCGACTCCCTCGGCCGACATGTCACATCGATTATCTTCTCATCTACTTATCTAATAGGTGACTAATCTGATATTGAAATCGCTATATGTGAAATTGTTTGTGCGTGCATGTCAGATGACATAATAGACTATATATGAAACTGTATTGTGTTTCAAAACAAATATGATGACATGAAAATGATTTGCCGAAATGTTGATTCATTTCTGTTTCAGCAAATTTCTGGCACTCTACATAGGTCCTATTTTTAGCAAGTTCATGCGGAAATTTTGCATGACAACTGATGGTTTTGATTCTCTTGGTTATACCGTGCAGGCGATAATGGGCAACATGAGCGAAAGTATCATGACTAGATATTTGAAATACGTGACAAATGACATGTTTCAAAATAATGGTGCAAAGATAAGATGTCCGTGTCAAAATGCAAACTAGGGACCTTGCTCAACCCCTTTTCTGGTAGATTGCAGGAGCACCTGCTCATGCGTGATTTCATGGATGGCCGTACTTAGTCTATAGGTGATGAAAACGATGAGGAGGTCCATGGGGTGGTGGTAGGAAATGAGGAAGAGCAGCAGGACATAACGACGATGAACGAGAAGACGAAGAGATTTCCACACATGATGGAGAATATTCTAAACAACATGTAGAATACGTGGACATACAAACACCGCTAATTTCATTCCTATGGGACCCTCATGAGTCAAGAACTACTTCACAAGAAGGCGACTAATGCTAGAGCTGCTGCTAGAGAGGAACCTAAGCTGACACAACTGGAGGTAGACTCGAATACTCCATTGTATGTAGATTGTGGGCCGGAGGATTCCCGCTTGAAAGTAGCGCTCAGTGTTCTACAGATGAAGGAAAAATACAAATGGAGCTATGCAAAAGTGGATGCTAGTCTGCAAATTCTAGCATAATACCCTTCACAAGAAGAACACGTGTCCTAGTAGTCTAGAAGAGGCCAAGGAATTCATGTGCCCTCTTGATTTACCGCACAAAAAATACCATGCCCGGGTCAATTATTGCCACATTTATCAGAAAGAGGATGTAGACAAGATCAAATGTGTAGTGTGCAATGCTGCTCGATACAAGAAAGGGAAGAAAGCTCCTCAAAAAGTTGCGTGGTACTTTCCACTCATTCCCCATCTGAAGTGATATTTCGCGGACCGCAAGGAAGCAAAGCTCATGATTTAGCACGCCTAAATAAAGAAGGCAGTGATGAATGATCTAAAGAGGAATGAAACCATACTACTGAAACACCCTTTTGATGCAAGCTAGTGAAAACCATTAGATGTTGAATGCCCATGATTCAGGATAGAGCCAATGAACACCAGGTTGAGTGAGAGCATCAACAAACTCAATCTGTTTGGCAACCAGAGCATCACACATAGCACCTTGTCCGTGTTTGTATGGATATACAACCTCCCCTAGTTATGCATGGAGAGGAAGTACATACACATGATCATGTTAATTCAAGGGACAAAACACCCAGGGAACAATATCAATCTGTATCTCCATCTACTGAAAGAGGAGCTAGACACGTTGTGGGATGAGCCAAGGGTCAATTCATGGGACGCCGTCACAGAATAATAATTGGTACCTCCCTAGCTCTAGCGGTAATACTAGCACAGCACTACCTGCTCACTACACTTGTTTAGAGCTGTTGGAAGTTGGCTGACAAAAGCACCGTCGGCATGGCGGTAGTACCTTTTGGGGGACAGATCTCAAACAACTGGAATTGGGAGCCCTTTTAAAAGGAGGTCTTCTTCCTCCTTCCTACCTACCAATCTTATACTTTGTCCACCGTTAATTCTTGAGCTCAAATCCCTAGATCTCTCCCCTAGCCACCAAAACTTCTTGATCTTTTGAAGATTGAGAGAGTTGACCTGTAGATCTACCTCTCCACCAAAGGAAATTTGACCCCCTTGCAATCCTTTGTGGATCTTGTTATTCTTGGGTTTTTGGAATCCTGGATGGAAGTGGCCATCCTCGGAGCTAGTACTGGGTGTTGTAAAGCTTCGTGGACTTGTTTTGAGCCTCAAGTTGGTGTGGATTTGCCCCAACCTTGATGTAAAGGTTTTGGTCGCCGCCTTCAAGGCCACTACATAGTGGATAGGGAGCCCGCCTTGGTGGTGTGCTCACAAGAGAATAGGATGAGGACTTTGGCACCATACCCCTCCAACATAGACATACTTCCCCTCAAAAGAAAGGAACTATGAGAATTGCATCTTTGTGTCTTCCCTTCAGTTATCTAGTTCCCGTGCCTTTACTACTTGAAATTACTTTGTGCTTGCTTGCTTGTTACTTGTCATATAGGATTGTACCTAGCTACATATCTAGAAAATATACTATCTTGTCAAGCCTAAATTGAAAAAGAAACTAAAATTAGTAGTCTCCTATTCATCCATATAGTCATCCATATCAATCCTTTCACTAAGGCTAAAGAAGGGGTGTTTTATGATGCATACCTAGAGATGCTTGGCACTATATGAAACAGGGAGCACTTGAGTGGCCTAGAGGGTTATCAAAATACAGACTTGTAATATACAAGATCGAAATGAGCTAAGCACCAAGGGGGGAGTTTGGGCCATGATCAAGGAGTTGCCATATGAGAGAGCATCGGGGCCAGACTGCTTCATCGGGGCCTTTTATGTGAAAGATTGGTTGGGAAGATAAACCAAGCCCTGATTACTCTTATACCCAAGAAGCCACATGCAACGACAATTGGAGACTTCCATACAATTTTCTTAGTACACAGTTTTTCTAAGTTGTTTCCCAAGATTTTTGCCAATCGACTGTGATTTAGATGGGGAAAATAGTCACCATTAGCTAGTCGGCGTTCATCAAGCGCTAGATGTTGGGGATATACTTTCCGGGTATCCTCACAGTTCCTCACTAACCAGGGTGGCCCACTTCGGGTTAGAGCTTTGCTTCACGGGCGGCCCAGTCAGGGGGAAAGACGGAGTCCAATCCGGCTACGGGAAGGCCTAGAAGACTTACCGACTTAGGCCCATAATGTTACTTGTAGTTCAAGATGTACTCTGTAACCAACTCTTAGTCGTAGCCGGATTGATCTCTCCTGTAAGCCCTAGGCCAGATATCTATATAAGCCGGCCTAGGGAGAGCCTTTAGGGCACCCAATACTTTAGACACTCAACTCGCACAGGCGAAACCCTTGTAACCCATATTTCGGCTCTGCCGTATTACTGGATTGCTAGCAGGAGTAGGATCCGTCCAAAGCCGACGGATTCGAACCTGGGTAAACTTGTGTGCTCACCATCCCGGAACACCGTACATCTCACACCCCTCTCTTCCGCATGCCTCGAGGACCCCCTCATGGCGTACTTGTCCTCAATCCGACGACAGTTGGTGCCCACCGTGGGGCAAGTGAGCTTCGGATGTGCATTCCAAGCGGAATCTGCAAGAATCGGAATCAGCGAGACTATCACCGACGGTCGCATCCTTTACGCCAGCGACGTCCCTCTCATCGTTCTCGACGAGACTTGGATTCCGGCAAAGGAGGCTGTGACTGCCTACACAATCATGTCTTTTGGCGAGATCGATGTTTACATCGGTTTCGCTGAACCTGCCCAACCCACCCCAGCGGTGATGATAGAGGTAGAAGAATTTTCTGGGTCCCCTTTGTCCGCGGAGGCGGCAGAGTTCCAGATCTCAGAAAACCATAGTCCCACCCAGCTCGCACCAATTGCGGAGATAGTGGAGAAATCCGAGCCTAAAGAAGACCTAGCGGTCCAAGTTGGATCTGGAGTGGATCTCTCTGGAGAGGCCGGATCCCAGATCGACCCACCTGTGGAAGTCGAAATTCAGGAGGAGCATATCAACGACACTGATTCCGGCTCTGATGATGCCGGGACAGACATGCCTTTCCTGAGGTACACAATAAGACGTATGATACTGCAAGGCGAAAGCGCAGATGCAATCATCGAGACTATCAAAAGTTTCGACATGGCTGATCGCGAGGGCCGCAGGTACCTCAGGAAGCACGGGACGCACTTCGTCGGATACGTAGGATCCGGATCCGGCTCTGCCAACGCTGGAGAAAACACCGACTCTGTGCTGGAGGCAATTGGAACAAACGCCGACGTTCCCGCATCCTCGGATGAGTCTATGACGTCGGCAGATTTCCAAAAGTTCTCCGCGGAATATGAAGAGGAGTACAACTCCAAAGCTGCAGAAGAAGGAGAAGCCATGGATGAAGGATCCGGGGAACACTCTCCCAAAGCGCAGGATGACATGGACGTTGGAGATAATCCCGAAGTCCAGATGTCCAAAAGTACCGATCAGAGCTTGACTCCGGGAAATGGACCCAAAGCCGTCTTTGCTACCGGCACTACCAAGAAAGCAAAGAAGAAGAACAAGAAGAACAAGACCCCGACAAAAGACCCCCTCACAGAGGAGGTGATCACCAAGGAATGCGAGGAAGACTCGGATGGAGCACTTATCCCAGAAGAGCCGAAAAAAGAAGCATCGGTGGATGGACACGTGATCACCGAAGGTGCGCGTAAACTCATCGATGCTGCATTAACCACACCTATCCCTACAGCTGCAGAACTTACTACGGATGAGCTAGACGAAAGGGCGCAAGCCCTAGAAGCGCGTCGTCAACAAATCCTCGATGAAGCCAAAAACATCGAGGTGGAGAAGAAACGCATGTCAACTAAAGACTACATGTCTCGGTTGCATCAGAAGACACGGAAGCGTCACACCAATGATGACCAATTCCCACGTGTCCGTGCCGTCCTTTTTGGGGATGAGATGGGGAAGCCAATGAAATATAGCAACGGAGATTGGGTATACCCAACCCCAGTACAGAATACTGTGGCAGCCCGAGAAATTCTATTGGCTAATCCAGGACCGGAGGAGATCCGTTTGGGTATCAAACTGCTCAACAAGGGACTGGAGAAGCAAAAGGTTGCCCTGTCCGGAAGTCAAAAACTGGTCCCGAATTCTGACCAATGTCGCAGGGATCCGGCATGGGCTGGCATAAGATCCTATTACGTTCGGGCGCAGTATCATAACCCCGAACGATGGGAAGACAATTATTCAAGAACCGGATCGTCAGGACAACATAACAGAACTACCCGTAATTGGAGCAACGTCGCTCCAGAAGCCGAGAAAGATGCCATTGCTGCACTGAATCCGAAGAACCCTCCCCGACGAGAATCCAACGATCGAAGGGGATAAGATAAAGAGAAACGTCGGGAGGAGGATCGTCAAAAAATGCCACCTCCTAGACATGCAAGCCGTCCGACTGAGCCTCACCATGGTGTGAATGACGGACGAAGGAACGACGGAAACCATGCTGGTACGAGCCGACAGGGGGCTCATCGTAGTCAAGATCCTCCCCGGAACCAGAATAATGACGCTCCGGACGGAGGCCGGCGATCAGCCATAAACAATTCAGCTGCCCCACCCTCTCCTCCAAGCAGCCATCACAACGGCTCCCAAGGGGGACAAGGAGGACGACGTGGCAGAGGAGGTGGTGGCAGAAGCCGAAGTCCGGCTCCAAGGCACCGCAGCCACAGCCGACATCGGGATGATCCCTATCCCCGAGCGACGCAAGGCACATGATCAATTCCAATATAGAGGCGCGACACTATGAAAACGATGATATGCACGTGGGCCCAAAGTGTTTCGGACCACGCATCAGAGCTACAAGATTCCCGGAAGGATTTGCTATCTCAAGGCATATCCAAGCCTACGACAGCATTGCTCGGCCAGACACTTGGCTACAGGATTTTTTCCAAGCTTGCTGCATTGCCAAAGGCGGAAACAGCCTGGTCGCAACCCGATATCTCCCACTTATGCTGTGGAAGACGGCGCGATCATGGCTCAATGAACTTCCGGAGAACACCATCCATAACTGGTATGACATGTAAAGTGTGTTCTTTCGGAATTTCGGAGGCACATATCGGAGGCCCTGTTCGGTCAGAGACCTACAACGTTGCACCCAGAAAGCCGGAGAAACTTGCCGAGATTACCTCAGACGATGGACCGACACCAAGAACTCCTGTGAAGGAGTAAACGATCAAACCGCGATTGAAGCTTTCATCACAGGACTCCCAATTGGTCTACTACGTCACGACTTGAAGTGTGACAAGGTCACTGATTTGGGAGAGATGATAGAAACAGCGAGCAAGTATGCAGATGCTGACGATGATGCAGAAGGATTACTTAACGTCCTGGCTGTACCTTAGTCAGCAAAGTCAAAGCAACAAGCTCAGAAGCGCAAAAATACCTCGGAAGAAAAACCCAACACGGAGACAGCGGTGGTTACTACTGTTTCCGGCTCTAGAGGACGAGGAGGACGTGGCAGAGGCCGTGGGCGTGGCTGTGGGACTTCAAGGGTCCAAGGTAGAGGAGAACAACAACCAGGCAAAACCTACACTTGGGGGCCGACATTGCCAATAACCCATGTGTGCATCACCTAGACGTCAATGGGGGCTCGTCCCACACCAACGCTGAGTGTCGTTTTAATGACGACATCAAAAGAGATGATACCGCGGGCTACAAAGCTAAGCGGAAGAAGGGAAAGAAAAATCCCGAAAAGGACAAAGAGGCCAAGGAAGATTCCAACATGGAGGAAGCTGATGCTTCAAATCCCAAGTCGGAAGGGAAGAAAGCATTTCCCACCAAGAAGGACACTTACGTCACCTTCCTTGGATCTCAACCTGCAAAGGTCAAGAAAGCAGTTCTCCACGAGCTCAATGCAACAGTTCTGGCTTTCCCCCAATATCTGGACTGGTCGGAAGTGGCAATCATATTTGACCGCGCTGACCATCCGCCTAAGTTGCACAGGCGAGGAAAATACGCCTTAATCGTCAATCCACTTATTGACGGTTATGGTTTCTCCAAGACCCTCATGGACGGTGGTAGCAGCATCAATATTCTCTATGTCGAAACGCTACACCGGATGAAGATCTCGGAGACCCAGCTGAACCATAGCTCTGTGATCTTTCACAGAGTTGTCCCAGGAAGACAAGCTAATTCCCTGGGAGAGATCACTTTGGATGTTACCTTTGGAACTCCAAATAACTATCAGACGGAGGCACTTTCCTTTGAAGTGGTCCCGTTCAAGAGCGCATACCACGCTATATTCGGACGTCCGGCTTACTGGGCTTTTATGGCTCGTCCGTGTTACATTTACAATATGATGAAAATTCCAGGTCCCAACGGCGTGATCACCATCAGGGGAGACCCGAAGAAGGCACGAGAGTGCAAGGATGGAAATGCCGTCTTTGCCGAAGCCGTGCTGCACGCCCAGGAGTACCAGGAGATCAAGAAGAGCATAGATCCGTCCGATATGTCCGCAACGATGAAGGAGGTGACAAAGCCAAATCCGGAGTTCAAGGCATCAGAAGAGACGAAGAAGACACCTTTGAAGGATGATGACCCCTCCAAGGTGACTCAGATAGGCGTAGGCCTAAGTAGCGCATAGGAAAGCGCGCTCATCAAGTTCCTCCAAGCAAATCAAGATATCTTCGCATGGCAGCCATCTGACATGACCGGAGTACCTAGGGAACTTGCCGAGCACTCTCTAAATGTAAACCCGAATGCTAAACCCGTCAAACAGTCCTTACGACGGTTTGGCGATGAAAAGCGTAAGGCAATAGCTAAGGAACTAGCACGGCTCGAGTTAGCCGGATTCATAGAAGAGGTCATCCACACTGAGTGGTCGGCCAATCCTGTGATGGTCCCTAAAAAGGACACCATTGGTTTAAGGATGTGTGTTGATTATACTGCCTTGAACAAGGCTTGTCCAAAAGATTCGTTCGCTCTGCCTAGAATTGATCAAGTCATCGATTCTACGGCAGGCTCGGAACTCCTATGTTTTCTCGACGCATATTCCGGTTATCATCAAATCCGGATGAAGGAATCTGACAAAGTCAAAACTTCATTCATAACCCCCTTCGGGACCTTCTGTTTTGTTACGATGCCCTTTGGGCTGAAGAATGCAGGAGCTACGTACCAGCGCACGATGCAGCGTTGCCTCCATGACCAACTCGGACGCAATGTACATGCATACGTGGATGATATCGCGGTGATGTCCAAAAAGAAGGAAACGCTGATTTCCGACTTGGAGGAGACGTTCGCCAATCTACGAAAATACAACATCATGCTTAACCCGAAGAAATGCTTCTTTAGAATACCAGCCGGAAAATTGTTAGGTTTCATCGTGTCTCAAAGAGGCATAGAGGTGAACCGAGACAAAATCAAGGCTATACTCAATATTTCCAGGCCAACTCGCCTGAAGGACGTACAAAGATTAACTAGTTGCATTGCTGTGGTCAGTTGATTTGTAAGTCGACTTGGTGAAAGAGCCGCACCATTATATAAACTCCTGAAAAAGACCAAGGATTTTGTCTAGACGGACAAAGCTGAAGCTGCACTACAAGATCTAAAAAGAGTACTGTCATCTGGTCCTATCCTTGTAGCACCGGAACCCTAGGAACCGATGTTGCTTTACATTGCTGCGACAAATAAGGTTGTCAGTATCGTCATGTTGGTGGAGAGACCAGAGGAAAATCAGGAACACCTGGTGCAGCGCCCGACTTACTTTGTCAGCGAGGTCCTGACAGAGTCCAAATAGCGGTATCCGCATTATCAAAAGTTGCCTTATGGTGTTTTTCTAGCATCTCGTAAGCTACGACATTATTTTCAGGAGCATCCAATTACCGTGGTGAGCAAAGCTCCCATGAGAGACATAATCAACAATAGTGACGCCATAGGACACGTCGCCAAATGGGGAATAGAGCTTTCAGCTTTCGATATTGAGTATAAACCTCAGACAACAATCAAATCCCAGATCCTTGCTGACTTTGTCGCTGACTGGACATAGACGAAGGAGAACATGATCCTCCCTGAGTCAGAATATTGGACCCTCTTTTTTGATGGGTCTAAGGCTCGAGGGGACTTGGGGGCTGGCCTGGTGCTCAAATCACCCCAAGGAGATAAACTTTTATACGTGTTGCAGATCCACTTCACAGCGACAAACGACATTGCCGAGTATGAAGCACTGCTGCATGGAATCCGGATTGCTAAGGATATTGGCATCCGACGTTTGATGTGTTACAGAGATTCGGATCTTGTTGCTCAGCAAGTCTCGGATATTTGTAATGCAAATAAACACATGGTAGCATATAAAGCTTTCATGGATGATCTATCTAAATCGTTCGAAGGGTTTGAAGTTCAACACATCCCTCGAGTAGAAAATGAGGAAGCAGACACACTATCTTGGATAGGCTCTGCGCGGAAAGAGGTCCCAGATGGTGCTTTTTTAGAGCACCTCAAAGTTCCCTCAATAAAGGGAGTAGATGAGGAATATCCGACCAAATCCGACTCACCTTTGATAGTAGTTCTGGCTGTAATTCCCAGCTGGACTCAACCCTACCTCGGTTATTTGGTAGATGGAAAATTACCCGAAGACGAGGTGCTGAGCCGGCAGATTATCCGACGAGCAAAATCCTATACTATTGTTAAAGGCGAGCTCCATAAACGGAGTGTTTCTGGGGTTTTTCAGCGCCGCGTATCTCCGGAAGGAGTGGAAATCTTAAGGGAAATCCATGAAGGCGAGTGTGGTCACCACGCTGCAGCCAAATTTTTAGTGGCAAAAGCTTTTAGACATGGATTTTTCTGGCTTACAGCTCAGGCAGATGCCAAACGATTAGTCAAGACGTGCAAGGGCTGCCAAAAGTACGCCAAGCAAGCTCATGTTCCGGGTGATTAGCTGCGAACAATACCTATAACATGGCCCTTTGCGGTCTGGGGGCTTGATATGGTAGGACCATTTAAACGAGCTCCAAGTGGATTTACTCACCTCTTAGTGATGGTGGATAAATTCACCAAATGGATTGAGGCTAAACCTGTCACTAGTTGTGATGGAGCAACAGCCAAAAGATTTGTCGAGGATGTTATAATCCGGTATGGGAGAACTGGCTGAATTCTATAACGAGCAAAATATCCGGCTTGACATTGCGTCAATCGCACATCCACAGGCTAACGGACAAGTCGAAAGGGCAAATGGTTTAATCTTACAAGGCCTTAAACCGAGACTCGAAGCACCACTACGACGTGCTACGGGGGCTTGGGCAGAGGAATTACCCTCTGCAATTTGGAGTTTACAAACAACTCCGAACAGGTCAACAAGATACACACCTTTCTTCTTGGTCTATGGTGCAGAAGCAGTTCTTCCTAGTGATTTAATTCATACTTCTCCTAGAGTGGCCGCGTATATCGAAGAGGATGCCGAGATTTGTCGACAAAATGATCTCGACTTAGTCGAAGAAGTTCACGTCGTTGCTGAAATGAGATCTACAGCCTATCAGCAGAAGTTACACAAGTATCATAGCCAGCGAGTCCGAAATAGATCTTTCAATAAAGGTGATTTGGTTCTCCGGCTTGTGCATCAAAGAAAGCACAAACTTTCCCCAGTATGGAAGGGCCCTTTTTAGTTAGTCGAGTATTGCACAATGGATCGTACTACTTAACTGACATGAGGCCAGTCAAAGAAAGACCTGCTACTAAGAAGATAAAGAGAGTTGGAGGCAGTACAAATCCGGATGAGTTAGACAGACCGTGGAATATTGCTCAGCTACGTCCCTTTTATTCTTTGTTTATCTTTCTTTGTAATCATACATATGTACATGTTCTGAGAAATAAAAGTTTTGGTTGCCTCAAGTTTTTCTGAGAAGTTTTTACCATCTTATTTCCAAATGATCATGTCATAGTCGAAAATCCTAGAATGCTTGAAAGTACTTTATGCTCATGTTCATTCTGGTTTAGATTTCCGATTCTAAAATTGCTACCTTCAGGTATAACTCTAAAATTTCTAGTCTTTACTTTGGTTATTTGTCTGATTGCTAGGTGCGGGTATTTTCTGAGTAGTGAATTGTTGGTACTGGAAGCCGGCTTTGTTTCTGAGTTTAAACTGGTTTAGCAATTGAGCTTCGTTGCTCGGCAAAGTTTTCGGTGGAAGGTTTTGCCGGCTCACGAAAGGGACAAGGTGGAAAGCTAGATAAACGATAAGTGAAGACGAAAAAATACAAGTGCTTATGTAAACATTTCAGGCACACAAATTTTTTTTAAGCCGAAAAGTGCTGAATAGATCAAAAGCTTAGCACTAGCAAAGTTAAAGTGTTACATATTTACAAACGCATCATGTTTTTTCTAGAATAATACATAAGTTTCTAGTCTATGATGCAGGAGGAGATGAAGAAGCTGCCGGCTCGCTGGTTACTCTGCCTTGATATCGTTTTGAGATGTCTGCATCTAAGGTGGTGCGTTCGTCGTCGGAAACTTCTTCGGTTTCTTCTGGAGGAGGAGGCGGAGTAGCTACGCGGGTGAAGAAGGGGATCTCGTAGCTGGTCAGATCAGCCACGTGACACCCATATCCGACGCAGGAGTGCATGATGGCTTGAAGGTCCTGCTCCTGGCCATCTTCGTCTACCTTGCAGTACCCTCTGGTCACTTGCCATATCTCCATGTTTCCATGGTGGCTCATGACCATGGTGAGAGCGTTCTGCGCAGCAGTCCGCGCGTAGGACATATTCCAGTCCCGAACAAGCTGCGGCATCTCTTTGGCCTTATCCCGCACCTGAAAATCCGACATGCTTGGCATGTCCAGAATCTTTAGAGCTTCGCCAATGTCCTCAAGGGACTGGCGGAAGTCATGAAGAAGGTCACCGACTTGGGTAAGCCGGTGGGTGCGGGGCTCGGAGGAGGAAGAGTCCGTCAAGTTCAGAGGACCTATACACAAAATAAGTTAAGAAAAATCCGACATTGATAGAAATCGAAGAAAAAGATAAGTCAGACAGATGGAACGTACCGAGAATGACATCGTCAATCTTGGTCTTCTCCTCCCGGAGACTCTGGAGTTCAGCTCGGAGCGCTTGGGAGATGTCCTTCTCTCTGCCAAGCTCATTCTTGAGGTCCGAGATTATTTTATCTTGAGCGGCGATCTTGCGATCACGCTCTTCGGTGGCCATGGAGGAGGATTCAAGGACTTGAGCTATGCTCCTTTCATGATCCGCCTTGAGCTTATCCAGCTCTTGGCGAAGTCCCTTGTTCTCCACCACTAGGGTCTTGAGGTTCTCGGCCTCTTCAATCATAGCGATGGATTGTTTCACCAGCGCTGTAAGTCAAAAAGAACAACAGTTCAGAAAAAATTCGACATTGAAAAAGCAAAAGACAAGGTTTGAATCTCGGAATGTTTACCTTCGGCTTCATCCTTGGCTACTTTAAGTTCAGCATTTTTAAGCTGGAGAGCTTTGATCTCTCTCCGCTTATCGCAGACATTGGTCAGTAATTCCTGGTTATAGGAACATACTTTCTGTAAGTCAGAATACCCAAAGTCAGGAAGCTACTTAAGACTTGGGCTAATATTTTTTGCTAAAATATCAGCACGAGCCTTGGGGGCTACACTAGTTCGTTCTTTGGCATCCTAATGATGCATAAACCCGGATTATATATCCTACTTCATGCTTGGGGGATAGAGGATATGATATAACATAATGGAAAAACAAGAGTTAGAATTCTGACTTACATATTGGTCGCGGGTGAGCTTATCCAAACCCGCGTTCACTTTAGCGGCCACCTTCTCGGCAAGAGTAAGAGGGATCACTGGGGCTGTTGGAAGCTCGCCAGTCCTAATCCTCTCGTCGCAAAGGCGGACTTGAGCGAGAAGGTCAAAGAACTTGACGTCCTCTGCTTCTTACGCTTCTTCTTCGGGAGATAAATGGCTTTTCTCCAGGACTTTCCTGGCTAGCCGCTGGATCTCTTCTGCAGATTTTCGGGACAGGCCAAACTTGGCAAGTCCCGGATTGATGATAAGGTTTTCAGCGAATGTTTCTGCCGAGGGATCATTACCCAAAGAGGGTTCACCCTTATCTTGATCTGACGCACCCATGCTGACGTCAGTTTGCGACCCAAGGATCGCAGGCTCCGTTGGAGTAGCCGGATCTTCTGCAACCACTAGAGAAGGAGTGATCACCGGAGTTGCAGAAGGTTGAGGGGCAGGAGTCGGAGGAGCCATGACAAGGGAAGCTATGGTGTGCTTCGTCTGTCGCAGGGGCTTCGAAGGAATCCCTTTCCCCTTACCCTTGATGAGCGGCTTTGCTCTGAGAATGTAGTAAAGTCGGAAACATTACATCTCGGAAAGAAATTCGAATAAAGTACAAAGGTGGAAATTGTGACTGAAAGTTACCTCTTCACAACAGGCACCTCCTTTGTGCCAACAGCCACTGTCGGAGTTTTGCGCTTCTTGAGCGCAAGGTCCGGCAATGGGACCACTTCTGTCTCCTGAGAAAACTCAGGAGGATATCCTTCGAGCGGAGCAAGTTCCGACTCGGGGAGGTCAGCAAGCTGAAAACAAGAAAACATATCAGTATTGTAGTATAACTCAAAGATTGAAACACATAAAAAGGTGTACTGATGTAAACTTACCGGCACTACGGGGTTTTCCGCCGTGTGCATATCTAGAGAAATCTCCAGAATTCTCCTCTCGATCCGCTCCTTAATCAGCCACTTGATTTGGCTTATGTAGCCTTGAGTGGTGTATGCTTTGGGGCTGATGCGGAGGGAGTCTTTTTTGGATGATATGATGGAGTGCATCAGTCGGTCCCCATGGTACTGAAGGGTTTGGATCCGACGAGAGACCTAGCACTGGACCAAGTCGGATCCCTTTAGACCTTTGTGTTTGATTAGATATTCGTTCCGCCTCTTCGCGAGGATCAGATCATCAGTGAGAGCCGGAGCAGCCTCGTCCTAGGAAGGCTGGACCGTGGCAGCTCCGTCGACAAAAGCCCGCAAAGCAGTGGCTTTGCCGAGAGCCGGAATATCCCTATGATAGAAAAATGTGGCTGGCCATTGTTTGACCGAGTCACTGGCTAAAATTTTGGGATAAGCCCGGTCGCGTCTAAGTGAAAAGCTGATAGTGCCGATGATGTAAGGAACACCGGTAGTGATGGAATATCTCCGGACATGGAAATAATACCGGAAGAGAGTCAAACTCGACCTAATGCCGAGAAAGCCCTCACAAAGCGAAGCATACGCACTCATCTCTAAGAGAGAGTCGAGAGGAAGGTTATGGAGTTGAACTCCGAAATGATCTATCACCTCGGAGAAGAACTTCGAGGGAGGAAAAGATAGACCTCTATCGAGGTGGGTGCCAAAGTGGACCCGCTTGCCATCGCGCGGGTTGGGGACGGTTTCCCCGGAGCCGCTCCGCCAGTCGCCGGCGACGAGAAGCCCCTCCTTCTCCACATTCTTGAGGCCCTCCTCGTTGAGAGCGCAGGGGATCCAGATTCCCCGGAAGCTCTCTTTCTCCGCTGCTGCTTCTGCCGTCGCTGCCGCCGCCGCTGCCGCCGCCGCTGCCACCAAGCCAGAGGAAGAAGATGAAGCCATTTCTCCGATGAGAGATTGACCTAAAAGGGGCGGCGCTGGGAGTTCTATGGGGGGGGGGGAGAACGAGGAAGCTCTATGCGCGCAGGAGGATTGGGAGGAAAGGAAACGGCAAAGGACTGGTGGAAAGGAGAAGGAGAAATCGAAACCCCTTATATCCACCTAACTGCGCCAAGATTCGTGCAAATGCTACAGTGTAACCGCCACGTGTCGTGGAAGGAACTGGGAAGGACCCACACGATGATTGCGTCTTCTTGATCTCCACGCACGCATTAAAACGGCGCATCGGTTCCACGAACCACGGACCCACCAACGGTCGTGCTGACGGCACGCTTGTCAGATGACGTGACTTGACCATGACTTGTGTCAGGTGGAGTTAGAAACCAAGTTCCGGCTTAGTTTGAAATCAAGCTAGAAAATCCGAGTAACCTGTTGATAGGTTCGACTTATTTTTAAGACCCGGATCGTATTTTTTGTTGTGAAGTTTCAGGAACCCTTCAAGATTCTGCAAGCCGAAGATCAAGCTAGATGATGATAAAATCCGACTTTGGATCTTGGAGGCCTCCGGGGGCTGCTGTTGGGGATATACTTTTTGGATATCCTCACAGTTCCTCACTGACCAGGGTGGCCCACTTCGGGTTAGAGCTTTGCTTCACGGGCGGCCCAGTTAGGGGGAAATACGGCGTCAAATCCGGCTACGGGAAGGCCCAGAAGACTTACCGACTTAGGCCCATAATGTTACTTGTAGTTCAAGATGTACTCTGTAACCAACTCTTAGTCGTAGCCGGATTGATATCTCCTGTAAGCCCTAGGCCGGATATCTATATAAGCCGGCCTAGGGAGAGCCTTTAGGGCACCCAATACTTTAGACACTCAACTCGCACATGCGAAACCCTTGTAACCCATATTCTGGCTCTGCCGTATTAATGGATTGCTAGAAGGAGTAGGATCCGTCCAAAGCCGGCGGATTTGAACCTGGGTAAACTTGTGTGCTCACCGTCCCGGAACACCATACGTCTCACACCCCTCTCTTCCGCATGCCTCGAGGACCCCCTCATGGCGTACTTGTCCTCAATCTGACGACACTAGAGCTTGCACGTTAAATTTATCTTGGTGTGACAAATGGCAAGAAAGATCAACACAAGGAGAGAAAAAGGTGTGTTACTCAAACTAGATATCGCACGTGCATTTCACTCCCTCTCTTGGTATTTTCTTCTAGATGTTTTGTGGAGTTTGGGGGTTAGTGATATTTGGAGTGCACGAGTGGCAATTATTCTTTTATTCTGCTAGTAGCAAAGTGGTGGTAAATGGAGTTCCGGGATAGAGAATCCATCATCCCCGGGGATTGAGGCACGGAGATCCTATCTCTCCCATGTTTTTTTATGGCTATATATGGAGGTGTTAAAGCTACTGATCGCTCGAGCAATCGAGTTAAACATGCTAGCCAAATTTAATGGGTGTTCAACTAAGCAATTGTTCTCAGTCTTCGCTGACGATGTGGTACTCTTTGTCAAGTTGTTGTGCTAGGATATAGTGGCGGTTAGGGAGATACTCAACCTGTATGGAGAGACCTCACGTTTAAGGATCAATTACTTGAAGTCATCCACCACTATGATCATAGGGGTTGCACAAGATGAGCTTATAGTCAGACACTCCTTGAGGTGCAGGGTGGTGTAGTTTCTGACCAAATACATGGGTTTGTAGTTGGGGCTTGTTTGTTTGCAGCCCGAAAGTTCCCGGGGGAGTGCATCACGGTACCCAAGTTGCCTATAATTGCCGCGTTTCGTAAACTTGGGCTGCCAACTACTGAGAGGGGCCGTTTTGAGGCAAACTCATCTCACCCCTACCAAATTCGAACATTCTGTTAAACTGCCCCGTGAAGTAGATGGTTGGGACCCACATGTCGGTCATCTGCCCGTGACGCGAGCGCCAACGCGGCAACCTCTTAGGAAAATCGAGGAACTAAGTGGCTTGGATGCGTTGACCAATTTCACAAATCCATTCCCTCCTTTCCCCTAGCACTGTCAGCGTGAAAATCTACCCTCTAGGCAGAACGATCCCTTCGAACATTTGACTTCCAGTGCCCAGTTGCTGTGCCCATTCGCTGATCTCGAGCTCCAATGGCGCATGCCATAGCCACCGTTGCGAGGCTCTAGCCTGCCTCCGCTGCCGATGAGCTGAGCAGCTCGGAGGATGGCAAATCCTACTACCAAGGAAGAAGAAGTTCTGGCTACATGCGGGTGAGCTACCCATCTCTTTGCTATTCGCACTTACTATAACTGCTAGCTGGCTACTGGACCTAAAATTGTTTGTTAGGCCAACGCTGACAAACATATTTTGTCCACAGTTTTCTATCAAGTGGGATCTCCGCGGACCACCCTTACCTGGTTATGGTAGCCCTCTTCAGGTACGACTCTAAATCAGCAAGGGTGAAGGGAAAGTGGTATGGACACCATCGTATCACGATGGAAGAAGCACCTATGCAGATCTGCACTATCCCTGGTATGGTTGCTGCTTTGCGTAATCATGATGAAATATGGCTGAAGCAGACTACAAAGTTCAGCTTCATGGATGAACGAGGCATCATGGTTCCTCTAACGTGTGACAGTTAGCTAATTAGGTTGATGAAAAGGTATGCTTCCGCTTGCATGTTTGAGCTGAATTATGATGTGCTGGATGTGGAAGCTGCTGCAACTAGGAGTCGCCCTTCTATTCTTGGACAAGGTGGTCGCTCAAACCTAATTAGCTCCTAGTAAGCAAAAGTCTCTTGGGGTTCACATGTTTGTGGTGAATTGTAATTTTTGTTTTATTTACTCCGTAGATATTAGGAAATTATGCAACAATCCTATTTCTTTGACAGGAAGCGCCACAAGGTTAGAAACATGACTGCCAGGTCAATCATTTTGCTGCCAGAAGAAAATAAAAACGAGTGGAAAGATGATGCTGGACATGATTCTGGTGCTGATTGTGCCGGCGATGCAGAGTACGTGAAACTAAAAAAATTGGCATCGAGGAAGAGGAAGAAGGCAGAAAATGAAGAAGCCAGTGGACGTGAAGGCTTGGCACCCAGGCAGGGGAAGAAGGCTGCTGGCAATGAAGATGCATAATAATGTGTTGAACTTGAACCTATATATGTAATTAAGTTAAATTCTGGAGCTCTGTGCGTGGAACTTGTCGGGCGAAACAATCTACCCACGTTCTCGGAGTAAAATGTACCATGACTTAGGGTTTGGAAACGCCCGAGTCAGTATTTGAATCCGTAATTTTGATTGTGCCACTACTATGTGAAAGCATGCAACACCGGTTCCATGATTGCTGAGGGGCAGGAGGTCTCCAAATTCGATGGAATGTAAGTGGCACAAAAATATTTTTTTAATCTACTACACTCCAAGAAACAGCAACTTGTTTCAGCTGCTGCACAATGACATGGCAACATAAATATCAATGACAACCAATAATGCCCAGATGATGAGGAAATCAGTACCACTTTCTGTACTAATCTTGTGCCCGTCTATCTCTCCGCCTCCCTGCTCCTGCATCCCCTACATCTGGCGAAGCTCCTGGATCTCTAGTAACATGGTGTACGTGCTCCCACTTTATAAATTATGGTTGTGCCATTTTCATATGGCACAATCCACGTAGATTACATTTAAACAAACCACCAATGTCAGAATACCACCATTATTAGACGAAAGGAAGTAATTCAGGGTTAAGACAAATTAACGGACGACCAATTTTTTTCTCCCAGGACTCCGAGACCACTAGTTGAGACCACTAGTATGTACAAGTACTACTATTACAACTTAAAAAAGTACGGAGCTCAAACTAAATAGAACTAGTTATCACACATCTCCTTGATCTTCCTAATCTTAGCCCGATGCGCATCTTCCCGCGAGAGCAAGGATCGAATCGTCTGCTTCTTCCTTTTAGCATCTTCCTTGCACAACTTCAATTGTTTGTCTGCATTTATCCTCATGCACTTGTCAATATTCATAGTTTTGAACTGCATGACTTTGGCCTGGTGAAGTTCATTCCTTGCTTGAGTTAGTTCTTGCTCTGCTTTAGCCTTCAGGGCCAATGCCACGTCCCTTTCCTTCTCGACTTTGCTAACCTTGTCTTGCACCCTCCTGAGATCTCGGTTAAGCTTGGTTGTGTCAACTTGTTCAAATAGCTTCATCTCAGCATTGTCAAGAAGTGAGCTGACTCTGGATTCTTTCAACTCAATAGTCATATCTCATAGTTTGTCCAACGTTTTCTGCATTGATTTGGGCCACTCTGGATCTACCCATTTGAAAACACCGCAACTTCTTCCTTGCATCATTGCACGATGGCCTTGACACCGTAAAAACCTCCTGCCCGCGTTTCGTCCTTCGAACGCTACAAATTTAGCGGGCACATATCCATGTTTACATAGTGGAGGACTGTCTTCCTCCATTAAACCGTGATAGTCAGAGTCGTAGAATGTCTGGTTGGCCTAACACATCATACGTGCATGATTAAACAGAGTGGGGAAAGTGGCTTTGAGGGGAAGGAAGAGAATTATGGGGAGGAAGAGAAGTAAAGGTGACTTGACACTAGCATATGGCCCACAGAACTCGTGACACTCACAAAAGGGGAGCGCATGGTGTTGCCAGTTTGTCCAGAGCAAGCGGATAGTAAGCGTGGCCAATCATGTTGCAGAAAAACCTACTCGCGGGTCGCTCTGACGAAGAACCATCCCAATCATCCAAGCGCCCCGATCAAATGGTATGTAACAATCGTCATGCAGAACAATTGTGTTAGGGTGTGCCTTCTAGAAGACTCGGTCTAACGGCCACCATTGGGGGCTAAGGTGGCTCTCCTAAGGTTAGGATCCATGTGGTTTATGAAAAGAACACACGTTTCAATGACACTGGTGGATCCATGTGGTTTATGAAAAGAACACACATGCAAATGACTCTAGTGGATCCATGCGGTTTATGAAAAGAACACACATGCAAATGACTCTAGTGGATCCATGTGGTTTATGAAAAGAACACACATGCAATGACACTGGTGGATCCATGTGGTTTATGAAAAGAACATACATGCAATGACTCTGGTGGATCCATGTGGTTTGTGAAAAGAACACGAATGCAATGAACTCTAGTGGATCCATATGTGGTCTATGAAAAGAACACGCATGCAATGACTCTAGTGGTGGTTCATGAAAAGAACACACGCAATGACTCTAGTGGATCCATATGTGGTTTAGAAAAAGAACACACATTCAATGACACTAGTGGATCCATGTGGTTTATGAAAAGAACATACATGCAATGACTCTAGTTGTGGTTTGTGAAAAGAACACACATGCAATGACTCTAGTTGTGGTTAATGAAAAGAACACACATGCAATGACACTGGTGGATCCATATATGGTTTGTGAAAAGAACATACATGCAATGACTCTGGTGGATCCATATGTGGTTTGTGAAAAGAACAGACATGCAATGAATCTGGTTGTGTTTAATGAAAAGAACACACATGCAATGACTCTAGTTGTGATTTGGGAAAAGAACACACATGCAATGACTCTAGTTGTGGTTAATGAAAAGAACACACATGCAATGATACTCTGGTTGTGGTTTGTGAAAATAACACACATGCAATGACTCTAGTTGTGGTTAATGAAAAGAACACACATGCAATGATACTAGGGGATCCATATGTGGTTAATGAAAAGAACACATGCAATGACACTGGTGGATCCATATGTGGTTTCTGAAAAGAACACACATCCAGTGACTCTAGCTGTGTTTAATGAAAAGAACACAAATGCAATGACACTGGTGGATCCCTGTGGTTTATGAAAAGAACAGACATGCAATGACTCTGGTGGATCCATATGTGGTTTATGAAAAGAACAGACATGCGATGACTCAGTGGATCCACATGTGGTTTGTGAAAAGAATACACATGCAATGACTATAGTTGTGGTTAATGAATAGAACACACATGCAATGATACTAGGGGATCCATATGTGGTTTATGAAAAGAATACACATGCAATGACACTGGTGGATCCATATGTGGTTTGTGAAAAGAACACACATCCTCATGTGGTTGACGAAAAGAACAGAGATGCAATGACTCTGGTGGATCCTTATGTGGTTTGTGAAAAGAACAGCCATGCAATGACTCTAGGTGTGGTTTATGAAAAGAACATACATGCAATAGACTCTGGTGGATCCATATGTGGTTTATGAAAAGAATAGACATGCAATAAATCTGGTGGATCCATATGTGGTTTATGAAAGAACAAACATGCAATGACTCTGGTGGATCCATATGTGGTTTCTGAAAAGAACAGACATTCAATGACTCTAGCTGTGGCTTATGAAAAGAATAGACATGCAATGACTCTGGTGGAATCATATGTGGTTTATGGAAAGAACACACATGCAATGACACTGGTGGATCCATATGTGCTTTGTGAAAATAACACACATGAAATGACTCTAGTGGATCCTTATGTGGTTTGTGAAAAGAACACACATTCATTGACTCTAGTTGTGGTTAATTAAAAGAACACACATGCAATGACACTAGTGGATCCATGTGGTTTATAAAATGAACAGACATGCAGTGACTCTGGTGGATCCATGTGTGGTTTGTGAAAAGAACACACATGAAATGACTCTAGTTGTGGTTTATGAAAAGAACAAACATCCAATGACTCAAGCTGTGGTTTATTGAAATAACACACATGCAATGACACTAGTGGATCCATGTGGTTTATGAAAAGAACATACATGCAATGACTCTAGATGTGGTTTATGAAAAGAATAGACATGCAATGGCTCTGGTGGATCGATATGTGGTTTATGAAAATAACAGACATGCAACGACTCTGGTGGATCCATATGTGGTTTCTGAAAAGAACACACATCACTATAAGAAAAGTTGGCTTTTAAAATGGACGATTTTTGTGGTTGAAGGCCCGTTTTTCGTGGCCAAAGAGTCTTCCGTGATGGATGGCCTTCGTGGTAAAAGCCCTGTCACAAATGAATTAACCACGGTTTTTTCTAACCATGGCGGATCACACCCTTCAGCCACGAAACCTTGTTCCGTCATAGATCTATTCGCCAGCCGCGCTGACTGCTGACGTCATGCGAACTGCCAGGTGGCAGCCACCATTAGAAGCCGATTATCGCTATTAACGGCCATAGAAACGTGGCAGAAGCCATGCCCAGCCAATGCCTTCTAAATACTAACTGAGCCTAATAAGAAGATGGCCCGTTACTGTTTTGTCTTGTACTCTTTGAAATGGGCCCAGAAATGCAGCCAGCAGCGGCCCGCGGACTTTCAGGCCTGATTCTGTTTTGACCTACATAAGGACCATGTTGGTCCAACACTGTGCGACCCATTAGCAGCCTGCGCTAAGTCGCTTTTGTAAACATAATGCATGCGGTCAGCTCATCACTGTTATCACAGCCCATCGTCGACCGCCTACTGACGACCGTTCTCTAAGATGGTCTGTTATTGTTCTGGCCTTTAGCTGTTTAGGCCCACAAAAGGCCCTTTACTGTTCTAGCCTGGTAAATTTATGGCTTGTTACTACCCTCGTTCGGGAATTTCTCGGACCGTACTGTTCAGGCTCGTCACTGTTCTGGCCATTTACTGTTGTGGCCCGCTACTGTTTTGGCCTGTTACTATTTTGCGATTTGTGCAGTTTCTTGCCTGTTACTGTAATGGCCTGTTTCTGTTCTGGCCTGCTACTGTTACGGCCTACTTCAGTAACGACATGTTTCTGTTACGGCCTGTTAGGCCTGTTACCACATGCGCATTGGCCCGTTACGTTTACGGCCTTTTTCAGTTTCGTCAGTTCTGAAGCCCATGACAATATCATAAAACGTGTATAACAATCTAGCATTTTTTTATTGTTCGTTGTCGGCCAAATACAACACGGTATTGTTCCCTAATCGACCTGCCTGACGTAGTTACCGTAATGGCTACCACAATGTGTGGACAACGTCAACTAAATGCCTACATGGCCCACGGGAGTTATCTAGATATTACATCAGCTGCAAACTTCTTAAAATTATTTACATACTATCAACTCAGCGGAAAGAAAAATCGGAATTTTAGTTGATAATCAAGTTGATAGCAGAGTCCTCAATTTGCTTTCTCAATCGATCACCTGCATCTTCCATTGAGTGTGACAGCTACATTGGAGGAGATAAGTTAACATATAAAACAAGACAAACTACTCATTTGACTGATATGACAGGAGCTATGAACTGGAGTAATCAAGTATGGACCAGCTGGTCAATGGTTCAATTATTGACCAACACGTCAAACAAACATGACAAGCAAGCACGCATTAAACAAGTGTGACTACCGTGAAACAAGCAATCAAAAAATGTGTGTGTGGCTTAGAATTTTAGCAGATATAAACTAGCCAGGTCATTTTGAACAAATATATTTGGAAGCAGTTCTATACCCTAAAATGCAAGAGACGTTGGATTACTCGGAATTTGCACTGAGCCACAAAATGGCATGCAGTTACTATCATAGCGAAGAATGAACCAGATAGAAATTATAACCGCATCATACGAGAACCTGTAGAGCAGGAATGCAAACCACGGATGAACTATATATTGTAGAGGATAGTTATGTCATGACTTAGGACGAACCAGACCCAAAACCAGATGCAAGATATAATGGCGTCGCTCATGGACCTGTAGAACATGACAAACAAGCATTAGACAAGTGTGCCTAGAATGAAATGAGCAATCAAACAAAGTGTTTCTTATAATTTCAGAAAATATATATGGAAGCTGTGGCATCTCCTAGAATTCATAGAGTCGTTGGGTGACTCAGAATTTGCGGTGAGCTACACACTGGCAAGTAGTTACTGTCATAGATAAAAATCAACCAGATAGAAATTATAATGGCATCATAAGAGAAATTCTAGAGAAGGAATGCAAACCACGAGTGAACTACATAGTAGAGGACAGTTATGCTGTTGCTCAGGATGAACCATCGCCAGATAAGGAAGTAATGGAATCCCTTGAGAACCTGTAGAATAGGCTATGCAAACCAACATGTTCATCGTTCCATTTTGAGCTCTATGCAAGAAAAAGGAAATAGTTAGTGATGCAGCTTTTGAAGAGCCAGATGGCATTATGGCAAAAACAAAATTATAATCGAATTAGTATGAAGAGTTTAAACAAATACTACAGGATAGGAGAACAATGCCAAGGAGGAAATAATAGCAGGAACTGATCTCAGGACGAACTAGATAGATTCAGCAACTATAGGGCAGGGAATCCACACTAATATTTTCCACCGACTACAGATTTTACAAGAATTACATGGTAGCAGGTAATTACTGTTGTATGGAGTAGCTAAGAACATGTGCATGAAAAAATAACAGACATGTGCATGACTTGAAATTTGTAGAGCAGCGAATGCAAACCAACATGTCTATTGACCTTGGATGTACTAGCACGAAGAATAGGCGTGCCCAATGACTTGTATGTACTAGCACGATTACAAAAATGCAGTTCACTGCGACAGGCTTGAACCTGCTATACTGCTGACAAAACAAAAACAAGTAGGAGATTAGGTTAACCTTGGTCGGAGAGGTGTCTAAGCATCGTCGGTACTGTGCGAGTGACGTTCAGGTCACCGAGGGTGCTGCGGTTCCGGTGGCTGTTGGCGTTAGGGAAGCAGATCTAGGGCGGTCAATGCCGGCTTGAACATGGTGGACGAGAGCGTCGCTGAGGCAGATCTGGTGCAGTGAACAGCGACGGCCGTGCAGCTGGTCTGGAGCGGTGGACATGGAACTCCTTGAACTAGATCATGTCAGGTGGACACCGGTGAAGCGGATCCAGTACGGTTGGGTAGCTTTCGGTAGCGAGGAAGCAGAGCTTGGGCGGCCGATGATGGCATCGACGTGGTGAACAACACCGCAAATCCGGTGCAGTGGCAGAGAAACCCGGTGAACTAGATCTGGTAGGTGAGCATTGGTGAAGCGGCTCTGCGGTAGCGCACGAGACCAGAGATCAAGCCGGTGCGCACGGTGGCCGTGGAGGTGACAGAGGAGCTTGAGATTTTTGGGAGGGCTAGGGGGAAAAACTATGTGAATTAGGAACATAGTATAGGTGAATAGAAATATAATTACGATTGTTCCCCCGAGGTACTGACTTTAGCGTGCCCATCTATCGTCTGAACAATGGGTAGAGTAGGAAATTTAAAGACCAAAATTTTTGAAACAGAGGGGAGCGAAATGCTTCAAGGTCGGTGTGTGATATTGCTGCTCGATTGAGATTTGAATTTGGCCCGCGTCTAGCTAATAATAATAGAAAAATGGTACTATCCAGTGGGAGATTTTGGCTCAAAGGTTTTGAATCGGTGGGGTGGGAAATGCTTCAAGGTAGGTGGGTGATTTTTCTGCTCGATTCAGATTTTGAATTTGGCTAGCATCCATCTAGTAATAGAAAAAGGTAGTAGACCTTAACCTATCTGTCCAGGAAATCAAAGCCGAGAGTCACATCAACTGATCGTCCATATCCATACTAGTAAAAGGCACGTGACACAATTTCTATACCACTATATAGTGCTTGACACTTCTTTTCAAAACAAAAAATGACTATGTTGCTTCATAATTTCCATACCACTATATAGTGTACGAATAACTTCGAACATCGGCAGTTGGATATAGATTAGCAAAACCCGGCATTGTTGACCATTGGATCTCTTTCAGTACATTTGATTATGTCATCTCTAGCATATAGAAGATCCCATTATTGTTGGCCTCTAGCACCATGAATATACTATGCACAGAAAGTCCAAAGAACATGGTTTTGAATTCCACAAGCCAAGTTTTCAGATATAGTGGACAATGTTTTATGTATGATTCCCAAGTTTTATGAGTTTTCAAAGCTTCCGAGCTAACTCGGACCACTCAAATGACTATGTCTCTATTAACAAAATCATGTCATGTTTGAACTAGAAGCTCTAGAAAGTGGTAGATTTCTATCGAAGTTCTACAAAAAGCTTTTGGTGATACGCATCAGGTAGTTAATATATCGAAAACAATCAAGAGTTTTGACAAATTCAACTTCCTGCTAAGAATTTGTATCTTGACAATTTTGAACACATTTTGAAACAATCGCATGTAATAAAGAAAAATAGAAAAACAAATATTTACGCATGGCATCCTATCACGTCACGTGTACATCCTGCCAGGAAACCGATTACCATGGGATTTGACAATTTTTGGAAACCAGCAACGCCATATTTTCCCACCATGTATGAATATTATTAGGTTTCAACCCTAGTGAACAAAAAAGGTCATGGCCATATTGACATCATAGTTAATGTACTGTTCCCACATTAATTTGGTATATGGGTTCATCTTGGCGTAGTAGGAAATGTTGCCGGTGGGAGTCTCAATATGGGTCTGTTTTTTGTTTTTTTAATGGGAAAGGGATAAGTTTGCCCTTTTTCTCCGAACACACTCCATCATTGGAGCAAGCAAGACTGACAATTAAGTTTGCATTTGTGTGCATACCTTGTTCTTACATCAATGCATGTGTGACCAACATATATGCAACCCAAGAAGCCCAGGCCTCATCTAGATTGAGAAGGCCATGTTTCAAAAGAAAAGCAAAACAATCTATTGCCATTGATCCAAACAAGTACCAGTACAAGAGTATTAGTTCTACAAAATACTTTAATAATAGCAACACTAGCAAATTTGAGGGATTTGGTAGCTTTTGAAAGATTCAGCAGTACAGGCCATATTCTGCACTCGATTTGAACAATTCCCAGTACATAGGAATTATTACAAAATATATTAGCAGTTGCAGAACTCCATACAAAATACTCGGTAGAAGTATAAAACTACTCTTAGTAGAACCTTAATACAGCTAAGAACGATTACATGTCCCATCATATACTCCAAACATGCATGAGAGAAAGAGAGAGATCAGAATCACCACAAGATCTATATGCCAATGATTCAGGGTGTCCAGGTCGTGGCCCGGTAGCGCTTGCTTTCTCGCCTGGCACGCTTCTCTTGTTTTACCGTCGTCTCTGGATCCTCGTAATAGGCTTTCGCCTATTCACCCTTAGCAAGATAGATGTAAAATTCATGGACCTTTCTAGTCATTTCCACCACTCCGATTGCGAAAGGAATCTTCCGCTAAAATAAATAAAGTAATTAATATTAGAACAGAGGGACTATAAAATTACATATACATTCCTATTAGGATCATCAGGCGAATATTAAGATGTGATATCTCACAATGGGTTTATGTCGTCATCGATCCAACATTGGAACTCCATGAGGAACTCCGACCAACAATTGAGGAGCTTGATAATAAGTCCCCGCTATCGACAGGTAATAGTTGAGCGCCTCTAGCGCGGCTTCGGCCGGCGGCTGCTCAATCTTTGGCTCAGTATCAAACTCGAGCAGATAGAACCCATGACAATCAACCAATGATGATATCCTCACCTCGTAGTCCTCCAATTCCCACGCCGCGGGCCTTGCGCGGCTGATGGACAGGACAATCTTTGTGCTGTGCCCGTCAATCTTGTCGATGCACAACATGCCCGTCTTCCCAATGCCAATGACATTTGTTCTCCGCGAGCACCCTACAGGCACCGGCTTAGACGGGTCCCATTGTTTGACGCTGTAGAGGACTTTGGGCACCTCGATCGAGTGGGTGGATTTGAGGTGCAGATACAATGTTAATTTGTTGCCGACCCAGTTGCATCCAGGCTCCGTGCAGATAAACGGGCTGTAGATGCAGGAGATCATGTGGGTATAGAGTTCGTTGAAGGAGACCACTTCTGGGCACTTGTAGTCCGGGCAGCTGTAACTTCTCCGTCGATGACTTGGCGGTGTAGCTCCTTGGAGCATGAGGCCAGCCGGACGACGCTTTTAGTGTCGAGACGCTCAGCGATTTGGTTGACGATGTCATCACCGACCTTGTTAAAGCTGCTGCACCATCAGCTCTCCCTCGAACCTCTCCAAATTTTGTATAGACGATCCGCCATCGCATCGAGGAGGATTGGGGGCGAGGGCGGATCTATATAGAACTATTTGGGTTTTTTGGAGGAGAGGGGTGGTGGTCTAGAAGGAGAGATGCACCGGACGAGATGGCGAGGAAAATATGTGATCAGTGGGGTGGAGAAGATCCCAAATGCGGCCAGGTGGCATCGGCAAGTGTGGATAAACCAAACAGAGATGGGGAAGATGCGATGGCTCTTTGAAAGAGGTTTTTCTTTTCTTCTAATAAATTAACCATGTCACCTCCTGGCGCAGTATAGTCTCATCATGTCGGTTTAACTAGACACATTATTTATTTACAGGTCCTACTGTAGTACTGTTTGCCTAAGTAGGAGCGCGAAGTAGGAGTAGTAGGTAGGAGTATTAATCTACCTCCGTCTAGAGGAATAATAAGACGTCCTCATTTTGGGTGTTTTTTCTTTGACCAAGATTTACTCTAAATATATAGTATAAAGAATGTTGGTAGAAAATTAGCATTATTGGAAAGTTTTACTCTACCTCCAATAGTACGAGTACTAATTTTACACAAATTAATCAAGTGTATTAGTTACTCTATTTGTTCGGTCAAATTTTACACAATGTAATCAAGTATGTATCTTCTCGGCACCCCCGCGCACACCTGCTAGTTGATCTCTCCCTCATCCAGAGTGTGGAGCTCATCACATGTTCCATGGTTAGGGTTGCGACCGGTATCCGACGAAAGTCCTGCCTCTAGTTCATTTTGAAGTTTCTATAGGAGTACTTCAAAATGAACTATAACTGGAACTTCTACGGGATGCCGCTTTCAACTCTAACATTGGTACAACGACTATGTGTCTTTCATCAGCTATGTTGTGTTGGTCTGCATATGAAGGAACCACGTTGGGCGTTGGGTTGGGGCGGCAGAAAAAAGTAGTCGCGAATCAAAGTTTTTGGGTTTCAATTTTTTCACTTGCTTCATCCCAAACATCACATGGAAGGTTATTACAAGGATCAACTCTCACAACACTAGAGAAGGGATATTGTACTTGGTATGTATAAATAAATATATACACGTAGGCAGCCCGAGAGAAGGCATCCCAAGAGGGCTGCAGCGAAGGTTATTACAAACTACTGTAGAAGAGATTATGGGGTTAGAGAAGGCAGTCCGAGAAGGCTGTAGCAAAGAGGTGTTGAAAGCGGTTCGATGTTAGAGCAAAGGTATGAAAAAAAGATAGAAACATAGCCATCGTAGTACCATGGCACACATGCGCAACACCACACTGTGGACGAGGGAGATATCAGCTAGAGGATGGGTGTGATGTAGCAAAGGAGAGAGTAGTATACAATTTATTTTCCTTGCATAGAGGAGGAGTAGCACACTGTAAGGCTGCAGGAGTGAGCACCACGATGATTTTATTTGTTAAGCAAGTACAAGTGGACCTCATAAAAAATGAAAATTGCATCCAAGTCCATGCATTTAGCACAAGGACCCTGAAACTTAGCAAATGAAGTGTGTGTTTTGAGGTTTGCGCATATTAGCGTTCATCGTGCTAAAGTAGATTCTTTCTAGATGCTAAGAATGGAAAAGAAGATCCAATGGTTAGCAATTTTTGGACTTGCCTATCTTGATCAAACATTCATTGTTCCGTACACCATGCAGTGGTATATATGGTATTGTGAGAGATAAGAGACAAGATAAAGATAAGATAAGAAGTACTGCGAATGGCTGATCTAACTTTAGGTCTCGTAGGAGTGAGGTCCTCGAGAGTTAACACGGTTGGTGGAAGTATAGGTTACATCAAGGACCACGTAAAAAATAAAAAAATTTACATCCAAGTCCATGCATTCAGCACAAGGACCCTGAAACTGAGCAATGAAGTGTGTGTTTTGAGGTTTGCGCATACTAGCGTTCATCCCGCTAAAGAATTTTAGTAGAATCTTTCTATATGCTAAGAATGTAAATTAAGATCCAATGGTTGTTAGAAATGTTTGGATTTGCCAGTCTTGATCAAACGGTCAATGGTTTGTACACTCTATAGTGAAGGTATGATATTGTAAGAGATAAGAGAAGATAAAGATAAGATAAGAAGTATTACGAATGGCCGATCTAATAGTAGGTCTCGTAGGAGTGAGGTGCTTGAGAGTTAACACGGTTGGTGGAAGTACAAGTTACATCAAGGACCTCATGAAAATGATAATTATTGCATCCAAGTCCATGCATTTATTAGCACAAAGACCCTGAAACTGAGAGCAATGAAGTGTGTGTTTTGAGGTTTGGCATATACTAGCGTTCATCGTGCTAAAAACTATCAGTAGAATCTTTCTAGATGCTAAGAATGGAAAAGAAGATCCAGCGGTTGGCAATGTTTGGATTTGCTACTCTTGATCCAATGGTCAATGTTCAAAGTTAATTCATACACTATGAAGTGGTTTATTGTATTTTAAGATATAAGACACGATAAAGAGAAGATAAGAAGTACTGCGAATGTCCTATCAAATGGTAGGTCTCGTAGGAGAGAGGTGCTTGAGAGTTAACACGGTCGGTGGAAGTACAAGTTGCATTAAGGACCTCATAAAAATGAAAATTGCGTCCACGTCCACGCATTTATTGGAACAAGGACTTTGAAAACTGAGCAATGGAGTTTGTGTTTTGAGGTTTGCGCAAACTAGCGTTCATCATGCTAAAGTACTCCCTCCGAACCAAATTAGTTGACTTAGTTTTATCTAGATCCAGACGTATCTAACACTAAAACAAGTCTAGATACATTCGATTCTAGACTAATCTAAGTCAGCTAATTTGGGTCGGAGGGGGTAGAATCTTTCTAGATGCTAACAATGGAAAAGAATATCTAGCATTTGGTAATGTTTGGATTTGCTAGACTTGATCCAACAGTCAATGTTCAAAGTTAATCCATACACTATGCAGTGATTTATTTTACTATAAGAGATAAGACAAGATAAAGAGAAGATAATAAGTACTGCAGATGGCCTACCAAATGGTAGGTCTCGTAGGAGAGAGGTGCTTGAGAGTTAACACGGTCAGTGGAAGTACAAGTTACATCAAGGACCTCATAAAAATTAAAATTGCATCCAAGTTCAAGCATTTATTAGCACAAGGACCCTAAAAACTGAGCAATGGAGTTTGTGTTTTTAGGTTTACGCATAGTAGCATTCATCGTGCTAAAGTAGGATCTTTATAGATGCTAAGAATGGAAAAGAAGATCAAGAGGTTGGCAATGTTTGGATTTGCTAGTCTTGATCCAACGTTCAATGTTCAAAGTTAATCCATACACTATGCATTGGTTTATTTGATTGTAAGAGATAAGACACGATAAAGAGAAGATAAGAAGTACTATGAATGGTTATCAAATGGTAGGTCTCATAGGAGAGAGGTGTTTGAGAGTTAACACGGTCGGTGGAAGTACAAGTTACATCAAGGACCTCATAAAAATGAAAAATTGCACCCAAGTCCATGCATTTATTAGCACATGGACCCTGAAAACTAAGCAATGGAGTTTGTGTTTTTAGGTTTGCGCATAGTAGCGTTCATCGTGCTAAAGTAGAATCTTTCTAGATGCTAAGAATGGAAAAGAAGATCAAGAGGTTGGCAATGTTTTGATTTGCTAGTCTTGATCCAGCGGTCAATGTTCAAAGTTAATCCATACACTATGAAGTGGTTTATTGTATTGTAAGAGATAAGACACAATAAAGAGAAGATAAGAAGTACTGCGCATGGATATCAAATGGTAGGTCTCGTAGGAGAGGCGCTTGAGAGTTAACACGGTCGGTGGAAGTACAAGTTACATCAAGGACCTCATAAAAATGAAAATTGCACCCAAGTCCATGCATTTATTAGCACAGGGACCCTGAAAACTGAGCAATGGAGTTTGCGTTCATCGTGGTAAAGACTATCAATAGATCAAATATTTCTCGATGCTATGAATGGAAAAAAGATCCAACGATTAGGAATGTTGGGATTTGCTAGTCTTGATCCAACGGTTAATATGTTCAAAGTTAATCCCTACACTATGTAGTGGTATGGTATTGTAAGAGATATGAGACAAGATAAAAGATAAGATAAGAAGTACTATGAATGGCCGATCTTATGCTAGGTCTCGTAAGAGCGAGGTGCTTGAGACTTAACACGGTGGGTAGAATGACAATTTACATCAAGGACCTCATAAAAAATGAAAATTGCATCCAAGTCCATGCATTTATCACAAGGACCCTGAAACTGAGTAATGAAGTACTGTGTGTTTTGAGGTTTGCACATACTAGTGTTCATCATGCTAAAGACTATCAATAGAATCTTTATAGATGCTAAGAATGGAAAAGAAGATCCAACGGTTAGCAATGTTTGGATTTGCCAGTCTTGAGATCCAACGGTTAATGTTCAAAATAAGTTAATCCCTACACTATGTAGTGGTGGTATATATGGTATTGTAAGAGATAAGAGACAAGATAAAGATAAGAAGTACTGCGAATGGCTGATCTAATGGTTGGTCTCATAAGAGCGAGGTGCTCGAGTGATCTGTGGAAGTACAAGTTACATCAAGGACCTCATAAAAAAATGAAAATTCCATCCAAGTCCGTGCATTTGGCACAAGACCGAGTAATAATGAAGTACCGTGTTTTGAGGTTTGCGCATACTGGTGTTCATCGTGCTAAAGACTATCAGTAGAATCTTTATAGCATTCAAGAGGTTGGCAATGTTTTGATTTGCTAGTCTTGATCCAACGATCAATGTTCAAAGTTAATCGGTTAGCAAAGTTTGACCTAATTTCATGAAACAGTGAGCAAAGTTTGACCTAATTTCATTAAATAGTTAGGATGCAAAATCTTAGCAAGAAGATAAACCTTTCGTCAAAACTCTCGGTGGTTTCTGATATATATTAATTGACCCTTCCCCCCGATGGGTACCTCCAAGAGCTTTTTCGTAAAACTTTCAAGGCGACCTACAATTTACCTGTAGATGACCTTGGTCGTTCGGGTTAAAATAAACCCGATAGTGTCCATACACATGGTAGGACAATATTGTGAAGCTATTTTTGCAAAACTTATCTAATCCCATGATTACAGTTTTCATGGCACGTGGTGCACAAGACATGATAGGACATCACGAGTAAAACTTTTGTTTTTTGTTTTTCGTTTATTCAATGTGATCAATGTTCAAAACTGGTTCAAATTGCCTTCCTTCCTGATGTTTGGCTGATCTTTTGGATAACCTTCCCTCCTGACGTTTGGGAAGCAAGTGAAATTTTCGAAAACTGGAAAAGTTTGAATTTTTGTGCCGCCAAGGACCAAAGTGGTTTCCTTCCTATGTATTCCTCCTCGTACCTACTCCACAACAACACGCCAGAGACATAGAGCCGCCGTACCAAGGCACATGTGCGCAGCGCCACGCTGTGGACGAGGGGAGAGAGATCAGCCGGACCGATGCGCGAGGGGAAAGAGGAGGAGAGATGGAGCATAGGGAAGGAGAGAGAAAACACACGATTTGTTTTGCGTGCATAGGTCCTGAAATTTACTACTAGTAGAGTGTACACTGTAAGGCCGCATGAGTACCTCGTGTCAGAAACCCATCATAACTTTGCTCTGACATGGAACCGCCTTAAACTTCTCTTCGCTGCTGCCCTCTTCCCCTGCCAACATTTTATTCTCTCAGCATGTACATCACGTGGACAGAGGTGACCATATGTCTAAGCAAAGAAATATACTACTCCCACATTGTGTAAAAAACACACCTTAATAAGGCTCAGATAGTAAATCATATGACATATCATCACTATATAAAATTATAATTGGTAAAGAACAAAAAATTATAAATTTGAGCAACATCTATACTATACTACTATAGTGGAGCAGTTTTGAATTGGATCCATAGCACCAATCCTGACCGTTGGGCTGTTGGATCCAATGGTTTAGAGAAGCTAGATTCGTGTTGAATAGTACCTAGAGCAAACTCCACCATGCATGTTCTACAACCATCATGTCACCACCCCCAAAATTTCATAGCATAGTAGACTGTATTCTCTCTACTTATATACTACTATAGTGGAGTAGTTTTGAATTGGATCCCTATCACTAATCATGACCGTTGGGCTGTTAAATCCAATGGTTCAGAGCAACTGGATTCATGTTGAATAGTACTCCCTCTGCCAAAATATAAGGCGCCTAAGGATTAGTCAAAAGTCAACATTTTTTAAGTTTGGCCATGATTATACACAAAAATATAAAAATTTAGAGTACTAAATTAATATCAATAGATTCACCATAAAGTATATTTTCTTAATATGTCCATTCAATATTGTAGATGTAGATATTTTTTTCTAAATATTTGGTCAAAGTTAGTAAGGTTTGACTTTTGACCAATCCTTAAGCGCCTTATGTTTTGGGACGGAGCGAGGGAGTATAGACCTAGATGATGGAATGGAAAAGAAGATCCAATGGTTAGCAAAGTTTGGATTTTCTAGTGTTGATCCAACGGTCAATGTTCAAATAAGTTAATCCCCACACTATTTAGTGGTGGTATGCATGGTATTGTAAGAGATAAGAGACAAGATAAAGGTAAGATAAGAAGTACTGCAAATGGATGATCTAATGGTTGGTCTCGTAGGAGTGAGGTGATTGAGAGTTAACACGGTCGGTGGAAGTACAAGTTACATCAAGAACCTCGTTAGAAATGAAAATTGCATCCAAGTCCAAGCATTTTAGCACAAGGACCCTGACACTGAGCAATGAAGTGCTGTGTGTTTTTAGGTTTGCGCATACTCGCATTTATCGTGCTAAAGACTATCAATAGATCGAATCTTTCTCGATGCTAAGAATGGAAAAAAGATCCAATGGTTAGCAATGTTTGGATTTGCTAGTCTTGATCCAATAGTTAATATGTTCAAAGTTAATCCCTACACTATGTAGTGATATGGTATTGTAAGAGATATGCGACAAGATAAAAGATAAGATAAGAAGTACTGCGAATGGCCGATCTTATGGTAGGTCTCGTAAGAGTGGGGTGCTTGAGAGTTAACACGGTGGGTAGAATTACAATTTACATCAAGGACCTCATAAAAAATGAAAATTGCATCCAAGTCCATACATTTATCACAAGGACCCTGAAACCGAGTAATGAAGTACTGTGTGTTTTGAGGTTTGCGCATACTAGTGTTCATCATGCTAAAGACTATCAATAGAATCTTTATAGATGCTAAGAATGGAAAAGAAGATCCAACGGTTAGCAATTTTTGGATTTCCCAGTCTTGAGATCCAACGGTCAATGCTCAAAATAAGTTAATCCCTACACTGTGTAGTGGTGGTATATATGGTATTGCAAGAGATAAGAGACAAGATAAAGATAAGAAGTACTGCGAATGGCCGATCTAATGGTAGGTATCGTAAAAGCGAGGTGCTCGAGTGGTCGGTGGAAGTACAAGTTACATCAAGGACCTCATAAAAAAATGAATATTCCATCCAAGTCCGTGCATTTGGCACAAGACCAAGTAATAATAAAGTACTATGTGTTTTGAGGTTTGCGTATACTAGTGTTCATCGTGCTAAAGACTATCAGTAGAATCTTTCTAGATTCTAAGAATGGAAAAGAAGATCAAGAGGTTGGCCATGTTTTGATTTGCTAGTCTTGATCCAATGGTCAATTGTTCAAAGTTAATCGTTTAGCAAAGTCTGACCTAATTTCATGAAACAATAAGCAAAGTTTGACCTAATTTCATTAAATAGTTAGTATTCAAAATCTTAGCAAGAAGATGAACCTTTCGTCAAAACTCTCGGTGGTTTCTTATATATATTAATTGACCCTTCCCCCCGATGGGTACCTCCAAGAGCTTTTCATAAAACTTTCAAAGCGACCTACAATTTACATGTAGATGACCTTGCTCGTTCGGGTTGAAATAAGCCCGATAGTGTCCATACACATGGTAGGACAATATTGCGAAGCTATTTTTCCAAAACTTATCTAATCCCATGATTACAGTTTTCATGGTAAAACTTTTGTTTTTTGTTTTTCGTTTATTCAATGTGATCAATGTTCAAAACTGGTTCAAAATTGCCTTCCCTCCTGATGTTTGGCCGATCTTTTGGATAACCTTCCCTCCTGATGTTTGGGAAGCAAGTGAAAATTTCGAAAATCAGAAAAGTTTGATTTTTTGTGCCGCCAAGGACCAAAGTGGTTTCCTTCCTATGTACTCCCCCTCGTCCCTACTCCACAGCAACGTGCGGCTTCCGAACACGCCAGAGACACAGAGCCATTGTACCAAGGCACACATGCGCAGCGCCACGCTGTGGACGAGGGGAGAGAGATCAGCAGGACCGGTGCGCGAGGGGAAAGGGGAGGAGAGATAGAGCATAGGGAAGGAGAGAGAAAACAGACGATTTGTTTTGCGTTCATAGGTCCTGAAATTTACTACTAGTAGAGTGTACACTGTAAGGCCGTAGGAGTACCTCGTGTTAGAAACCCATCATAACTTTGCTCTGACATGGAACCGCCTTCAAGTTCTCTTCACTGCTGCCCTCTTCCCCTGCCAACGTTTTATTCTCTCAGCATGTACATCGCGTGGACAGAGGTGACCATATGTCTAAGCAAAGAAATATACTACTCCACGCGTTGTGTAAAACGCACACCTTAATAAGGCTCAGATAGTAAATCGTATGACATATCATCACTATATAAAATTATAATTGGTAAAGAACAAAAAATTATAAGTTTGATCAACATCTACTGTATAAAGTATGGGTGTATATTTTGTCCTTGTACTTTGTATCATCATGTGTAGAAGTCAAAGATTATTAGCTACCTAACACTTGAAATTTTCGGTAAAATGGTCTAGACAAAGGAGGGAGAAGATTCTAGTATGATCGAGAAGTATGTTTGGAGAGGTTTATGCATAGTGCATTCATAGTGTTCAAGACTATCAATAGAATCTTCTAGATGCTAGAATGGAAAAGAAGATCCAACGGCTAGAAATGCTTGGATTCGCGAGTCTTGATCCAACGGTTAAGATTCAAAGTTATTCGTACACTATATAGTGGTTTGTAATGAAGACTATCAATAGAATCTTCAAGATGCTAGAATGGAAAAGAAGATTCAGCGACTGGAAATGTTGGGATCCGAGAGTCTTGATCCTATGGTCAATATTCAAAGTTGTTTGTACACTATATAGTGGCAAGATCATGTAGAAGTCAATGATTATTAGCAACTAGTAAGTTGCACGTGAGACTCAAGTTTGACCTAGTTAATTTTGTTAAAATGTCAAGATGCAAAATCTTAGTAGGAAGTTGAACCTATCGTCAAAACTCTTGTTGTTTTTAGATACATTAATTGTAACCCCTCGACAGGGTACCTCCAAATTAAAAGTTTTTTCGTAAAAGTTAAAAAGCAAAACCTACAATTTACTTGTAGTTTCAAATTTGACCTAATTTCGATAAATCGACTTAAATTCATTAAAATGGGCAGAGTTAGCTAGGAGGTTTGAAAGCTCATAAAACATGGGAAGCAGAAGTACAACATGTTGTCGATCGACTATATATGTCTATCAACTTGGCTTGTGACATCCACATCCAATATTCTTTGGACTTCTCTTTACGAAAAATAACAACTAGTAGCGTCGCTCGTCTTCACTCGGAAAATGTAGAATTGAATGTTCTTTCCTGATAGTAGGAAACTCACACTAACAACATTGTTTACTACAAGAAGGTGCATCGATCTACCTATGAAAATACATTTAATTCAAGAGCAATCTATCGTGCTTACTTGTAGCTCAAGTTTGACCTAATTTCGTTAAATTGTCAAGATGAAAAATCTTAGCAAGAAGTTGAACATATCGTCAAAACTCTCGGTGTTTTATGATATATTAATTGTGACCCCTCGATGGGTACCTCCAAAATATTTTTCCTAAAACTTTCAAAGCAACCTACAATTTACTTGTAGTTTCAAATTTGACCTAATTTCGATAAGTCGACATGAAGTCATCCAGTGAAATGGGTAGAGTTAGCTAGGAAGCTTAAAAACTCATAAATAAAACATGGGAATCGTTGGTACAACATGTTGGTCCACTATATATGTCGGTAAACTTGGCTTCTGGCATTCAGATCCAATATTATTCTTCGGACATTTCTTTACGGAAAAGAACAACCTCGCTCGTCATCACTCAAAAAATTGAGAATAATTGAATCTTCTTTCCTGATATAGTTCGAAAATCACACCATACCGACGACACTGTTTACTACAAGAAAATACACCCATCTACGTCTCTGAAAAATCATATATTTAAACAGGAATCTATCGCGCTTACTTGTACCTCAAGTTTGACCCAATTTTGTTAAATAGTGTCATGCGATGCAAAATCTTAGCAAGAAGTCAAACTAGTTGTCAAACTCTCGGTTTTTGCTCATATATTGATTGTGACACTCCTCCCGATCAGTACTATACCTCCAAAAGCTTTTTCATAAAACTTTCAGAGCAACCTACAATTTAGTTATAGTTCAAGTTTGACCTAATTTTGATAAATCGACATGTAGTCATTCAAGTGGGCGGAGTTAATTAGCTAGGGAGTTTGAAAACTCAAAAAACATATGGGAATCATAAGTAAAACACGTTGGTCCACTTAATATGTCTAGAAGCTTGGCTTATGGCATTGAGATCCATATTCTGCTTCGAGCTTTCTTTACGGAAAAGAACCATATCGTCATAACTCGGAAAACTGAGAATTTTATTTCCTAATAGTTGGAAACTCACACTGACGACATTGTTTACTACAAGAAGATGCACCCATCTACCTCTGAAAATACATTTAATTCAAGAGCAATCTATCACGCTTACTTGTAGCTCAAGTTTGACCTAATTTCGTTAATCGACAAGAAGTCACTGATGTGTGCGAAGTTAGCTAGGAAGCTTGAAAAATCCTAGTACTAAAATTTGGGTATTACGTATAAGAAATTGTGGTCCTTTTTGTTTGATAATTGCATTTTCTTTTAACCGTGGTAGGTCTCGTAGGAGCGAGGTGCTTGAGAGTTAACGGTCGGTGGAAGTACAAGTTACATCAAGGACCTCATAAAAATGAAAATTGCACCCAAGTCCATGCATTTAGCACAAGGACCCTGAAACTGAGCAATGAAGTGTCTGTTTTGAGGTTTGCACATACTAGCATTCATCGTGGTAAAGACTATCAGTAGAATCTTTGTAGATGCTAAGAATGGAAAAGAAGATCCAACGGTTAGCAATGTTTGGATTTGCCGGTCTTGATCCAACGGTAAGTGTTCGAAGTTATCCGTACACTATACAGTGGTATGGTATGGTACGAGATAAGACAAGCTAAACATAAGATAAGAAGTACTGTGAATGGCCGATCTTCTGGATAACCTTCCCTCCTGATGTTTGGGAAGCAAGTGAAAATTTCAAAAATCAGAAAAGTTTGAATATTTTTGCCGTCAAGGACCAAAGTGGTTTCCTTCCTATGTACTCCTCCTCGTCCTTACTGCCCACCAACGCACGGATGCCGAACACGCCATAGACACAGAGCCACTGTACCAAGGCACACGTGCGCAGCGCCACGCCGTGGATGAGGGGAGAGATCAGGCGGACCGGTGCGCGAGGGGAAAGGGGAGGAGAGATGGAGCATAGGGAAGGAGAGAGAAAACACACGATTTGTTTTGCATGCATAGGTCCTGAAGTTTACTACTAGTAGAGTGTACACTGTAAGGCCGCAGGAGTACCTCGTGTTAGAAACCCATCATAACTTTGCTCTGACATGGAATCGCCTTCAACTTCTCTTCGCTGCTGCCCTCTTCCCCTGCCAACATTTAATTCTCTCAGCATGTACAACGCGTGGACATAGGTGACCATATGTCTAAGCAAATAAATATACTACTCCCGCATTGTGTAAAAAATCACACCTTAATAAGGCCCAGATAGTAAATTGTATGACATATCATCACTATATAAAATTATAATTGGTAAAGCACAAAAAATTATAAATTTGATCAACATCTACTGTATAAAGTATGGGTGTATATTTGGTCCTTGTACTTTGTATCATCATGTGTAGAAGTCAAATATTATTAGCTACCTAACATTTGAAATTTTTGGTAACATGGTCTAGAGAAACGAGGGAGAAGATTCTAGTATGATCGAGAAGTGTGTTTGGAGAGGTTTATGCATAGTGCACTCATTGTGTTCAAGACTATCAATAGAATCTTCTAGATGCAAGAATGGAAAATAAGATCCAAAGGCTAGAAATGCTGGGATTCGCGAGTCTTGATCCAACGGTCAACATTCAAACTTATTCGTACACTAATCTCATCATCACTCAGAAAATTGAGAATGTTCTTTCCTAATAGTTGGAAACTCACACCGGCGGTATTGATTACTACAAGAAGATGCATCCATCTACCTTCAAAGAGACATTTAATTAAAGAAAATCTATCGCGCTTACTTGTAGCTCAAGTTTGAGCTATTTTTTGTTAAATTGTCAAGATGAAAAATCTTAATTAGAAAGGAGTTAACCAGGAATTTGATCAACATCTATAAATTGGTAAAGCACAAAAAATATAAATTTGATCAACATCTATAAAGTATGGGTGTATATATTTGGTCCTTGTACTTTGTATCATCATGTAGAAGTAAAAGATTATTAGCTACCTAACACATGAAATTTTTGATAACATGGTCTAGAGAAACAAGGGAGAAGATTCTAGTATGATGGAGAAGTGTGTTTTGAGGTTGTGCATAGCATTCATTATGCCGAAGACTATCAATAGAGTCTTCTAGATGATAGGATGGAAAAGAAGATCCTACGGCTTGAAAAGCTGGGATTCACGAGTCTTGATCCAACGGTCAACATTCAAAGTTATTCGTACACTATATAGTTGTTTGTAATGAAGACTATAAATAGAATCTTCAAGGTGCTAGAATGGAAAAGAAGATCCAACGGCCGAAAATGTTGGGTCGCGAGTCTTGATCCAACGGTCAATATTCAAAGTTGTTTGTACACTATATAGTGGTAAGATCATGTAGAATTAACGGTTATTAGCTACTAGTAAGTTACACGTGAGACTCAAATAGTAGACGTATGAGATATCATCATCACTATATACAATTATAATTGGTAAAGAACAAAAAATATAAATTTGATCAACATCTATAAAGTATGGGTGTATATTTGGTCCTTGTACTTTGTATCATCATGTAGAAATCAAAGATTATTTAGCTACCTAACACATGAAATTTTTGATAACATGGTCTAGAGAAACAAGGGAGAAGCTTCTAGTATGATGGAGAAGTGTGTTTTGAGGTTTGTGCATAGCATTGATTATGTCGAAGACTGTCAATAGATTCTTCTAGATGCTATAATGGAAAAGAAGATCCAACGTCTAGAAACGCTGGGATTCGCGAGTCTTGATCCAACGGTCAACATTCAAAGTTATTCGTACACTATATAGTGGTAAGATAAGATATGCACACAAAACAAGTTGTGTTTTCTCTCTCCTTCACACTGCCTCATCACCATCCACACACACCCCGACCGGCTGACCTCTCCATCATCCACAACGTGGTGCTGTCCACGTGCGTCGACCTGCCTTGTCTTTACATTTCACACCCTGCGAAGAGAAAGCACCAAGCACACCCCATCACACTCGTTCGAAAGTGTGAGGAGCGTTTTTGTGTGTGTGAAGCAAGTACACACTAGTACGAAGGGTATATGGATAAGTTGCTCTCTCGAGAAGGACCAGCCTGCTTTTCCTTGCTTAACTTTAGAGCCCTTTATGCTAAATTTATGGACCTCTACGTAATTTTTTAGGTCTTCGATGCAAATCATACTTTCTCCCACCGTCCATATCAAATGTTAACTACTAGTAAGCGCGATAGATAGATTCCTCTTAAAATGTCCCAACAAACTTTTGAAGCTCTAACCAGGAATTCAGTACATCGAAAACCACCGAAAGCTTTTTCGTAAAACTTCCAAAGCAATCTATAATTTACTTGTAGTTCAAATTTGACCTAATTTCGATAAATTGGCATAGAGTCTCATTCAAGTTGGCAGAGTTAGCTAGGAAGCTTTAAAATTCACAAAACATGCGAAAATTGAGAACGTTCTTTCCTGATAGTTGGAAACTCACACCTAGAACATCGTTTACTAAAAGAAGATGAAACCATCTACCTTCGACAAGACAACTAATCCAAGATCTATCTATCACACACTTACTTCTATCTCAAGTTTGACCTAATATAATTTCGTTAAGTTGTCAAGATGTAGAATCTTAGCAAGAAGTTGAACCATTTGTCAAAATTTCAGGACCTTTACTATATATATATGCACGCAAAAAAAATTGTGTTTTCTCTCTCCTTTCCTGCCTCATCACCATCCACACACACCCTGCTGGCCCGCTGATCTCTCGTCTACAACGTGGCGTTGCCCACGTGTGTCGACCTGCAATGTTGTTCCATTTCACACCCTGCGAAGAGGAAGCACCAAGCACACCCCCAGCACGCTGGTTCGAGAGTGTGAGGAGCATTTTGTGTGTTTGTGTGTAGCAAATACAGTAGTACGAAGGGTATGGCTCAGTTTCACGCTCGAGAAGGACCCGAGTGCTTTTCCTTGCTTAACTTTAGGGCCCTTTGTGCTAAGTTTATGGACCTCTATGTATTTTTCTCTTTTTTGAGGTCTTCGATGTAAACCGTACTCCCACCGACCTTGTCAAATTTTAACTACAAGTAAGCACGATAGATAGATTGCTCTTAAAATTTTCCAAATACTTTTTAGGATAACTAGGAATTCAGTAGTACATCGAAAGCTTTTTATTAAAACCTCCCATCTTATAGACAAATTCTGCCACCATAGGTGATGCCCTAATACTAGTATGAAAATAGAAGCCGACGTGACGAGAAAGTACTGTGCTAGGAAGTGACATGTTTAATTTATTGCACAGGGGCGCGTTTCACGTGTAGCCAGCATCCTCGATGCAGCCGCTTCTTACAACAGAAGAAAAGAAAAAACCTCTTTCAAAGAGCCATCCTATCTTCCCCATCTCCGTTTAGTTTATCCCCACTCGTCGATGCCGCCTGGCCGCATCTCAGGCGCGTGCTTCACACATTTTACTCCCCATCTTGCACGCTGCATCACTCCCTCCAGGCCACCATCCCCTCCTCCAAAAACCACCAACAACTCTACATAGATCCACCCTCGACCCCAATCCGTTCGGACGGGATGGCGGATTCGAGGTGCAACCCACGGAACTGCGGCTAGAGCAAGGTCGACGACGACGTCTTCAACAAAATAACTATGCGTCTAGACACTATCAACACCGTTAGGCTGGCCACATTCTCCAAGGAGCTGTACAGTCCAGGTAGCCGGCAGAAAAGGTAGCAGGTGCCCCAACAATCGCTGTTGTTCATTGGTCTCCTACAATGACGTCTACAAGCACAAGATCCAGTGCTGCTACGCCCCGTGCACAGCCTACACGGAGCGAGGATGCGAGTTCGTCAACCGGCCATTGACTTTGCATGAGATCTTTGACCACTTGAAACTTTCCCACAAGATGTACTATTTTCCCCAAGTGACCTACTCCAACAAGTACTGGTACCCGACTAACCGGGTGCACGCACCAGAGATCATCGACATCGGGAAAGAGGGCACGGAGTTTGCCGCCCTAATTGGAGGGTACACCACGGACATCTTCCTATCCGCCAGGTACGTCAGGTCGGCGGCGTGTGAATCGCCGCAGTACAAGCTGATGTTATGGTCGCTGCCGTTATGGAATAAGCTCCATTTAGTCGAAATGGCAGCGACATCTTAGCAGATGAGCATGCCTTCGTTGGCTGAAGTCGCGCTGAAAGGGCTCATGTCGTACCTATCGAAACCAAGGCGTTACCTGCAAGGTTCTCAAGATGTTGTCGGAATTCCCCCTAGATTACAAGAATATCAACCAAGAGTGAGTTAACACATATAAATCTTCTTGTGATGATCCTAATATGAATATATGTAATGTCGTACTAATTAATTACTTTATGTTGGTGACAGACCCAATTGGTATGGGCTGTCCAGCCAAATATGTGTTCATGTTCAATGCTCGCTGATGCAGTCCAATGGAACTGCATGGTGCCTGGGTGCGAGTTCGCCGCAATTCCGTTTGTGCTCCACTCCCACCTCAGAGAAGCCCACACCATGATGTTGTGCATTTTATACTATGGTAGGAAAGGCAGGTACATCTCTAAGCTGGTGCCGGCAGCGGGCTCACAAAATGTAGATATCAGGCTAATCGGGTTCGATGACACGGTGTTCTGCGTGCTATTCGACGGGCGCGACAATGTCTTCTTGATATCTTTCGTGTGCGTTAGGCCGGCGACACACGTGTCGCTGCAGTTCATAGTGAAGTTGAGCTCTGCACATCCAAATGGCTTGTGTGAGAAGGTATTCTATGCGAATTCTAAAGCCACTTGCTCTTTGTCGGTTTGTCGGTCTAATCTGGTCACTCATCGTCGGAATCGACCATCGGAGTTCACCGTGGAATACAAGCTTCGTATCGACAAGATTATTACCGTAGATGCAGAGGTGGGATACGTGGGAGACTTCTAAACTAACTCTAAACTAAATGGGATAAGCGGGATAAGTTAGATTTGTTAAATCCAGCCTGTCCGACTTCTCCCACTTAGTTTAGAGTTAGTCTAGGGTATAAAATTAAGGATCCCGCCTGTCCCATTTGTCCCACTTATGCATCCCTATTTCTTAGTGATTAACCCATCTTTATCTTCTTGTGATGATCCTAACTTGAACACATGTACTCCTCGACCAGATTTTTCTTGCCATTTTGGGACATGTGATTCCTAGCTTAAGGTAGTTCTGAGTATTTTGTATGGAGTTCTGTTACTGCTAATCTATTTTGTAGTAGGAGTAATACCTATGTACTAGTACTTGTTGAGACCAACGGATCCAGTGTAGAATAAGGTCTCTATTTCCTTTTGAATCATGGCCTTGCTACATCTACCAAATTTCAATGTCTGCATTGCTGAATCTGTCAATTCCTTTGGTCATTATCTCTACTGCTAAATCGGTCACTTTGAAATGGTGCTAAATCTATCAAGTGCCGCTTATTATGAACTGGGAATCTGATGATATTTTTCTGTCTTATTCAGTACTGCTGAATCTTACAAGTGCCGTTGAATCTGTCAAACGTTCTGTTGTTGCTATTACTAAAATATTTTTTAGAACTATAGTGATGTATTGGTACTTGTTTAGATCAAGAACAGTAGATGGTCTTGCTCTTCTTTTGGAACATGGCCAGAATATGTTTTCTCTGTCCTTTTGAATTATAACCTTGCTACATCTATTGGATTTCAATGTCTGTATTTTTAAATCTATCAATACTTTTGGTCATTATCTGTACCGCTAAATCGGTCACTTTGAAATGCTGTTGAATCTGTCAAGTGCTGCTGATTATGTGTTTGGAATGTATTGATATTTTTCTATTTTATTCAGTTCTGCTGAATCTTTCAAATGGTAGTGAATCTGTTAAATGTTCTGTCGCTTTTATTACAGTACTAAAGTATCTTGTAGAACTAATACTGACTTACTAATACCTTTTTAGATCAAGGGTAGTAGATGGTCTTACTGTTCTTTTGAAACATGGCCTTGTCACAATCTAGATAAGGCTTGGGGAATTTTGGTTTGCATATGTGGGTCACATAGTCATTGATGTGAGTAGAAAGTATGCACAAAAAAGCAGGATTCATGGTCAGTTTTGCTTGCTCTAATGATCGAGTGTGTTCGGAGAAAAGCGACTGATCCTGCACCATGTTTTTTAGTGCCGAAACAAGAATTGATTCTCATTGTCCTGCTATAGAATTTCAGAGTCTGTATTGATGAATCGGTCACTTTGAAATGTTGCTGAATATGAACTAGGAACCTGTCGTTATTTCACCAAGCATGATGAAATTTAGGCCGTGGGTTCTTGCCTTTCTAGAAGTTTAAGCAATTTTAGCAGGCTTGCCAATCTTTGAAAAGGGGTACCTTTCTAGAAAGTTTATATGAGGTTCAACATCTTGGTATTTTGGTACGTACTATGAAGTACCAAAAAATGTAAGTGACTCAACTTACCACTACTCTGTCTAACTGATGTGAATCTAGACAAAGTTGAGGCCATTAGAATACGAACCAGAGGGAGTAGTATAAAATGGAAGCAGTAAATAAGTCATCTCTCAGTTCTAATAACTGAGATGTGATGAGAGAACACTCCATGACAATGTGGCAGTCTAGAGTACCTATAGTAGTACTCCCTACTCCATAACTCTAGTCGGCATGCTCGATGCAGTACGCCCGGCAGAAGACAGTCGTAGGAGCACGACAAAAACCCCTCCTTAAGAGCCATTCCCAACTCCGAGAGGCCGCATTTGGATCTTATCTGGCGTGCACTTCACACATTTTTCTTGCCATCTCACCCGCTATATCGATCCTTCCAGGCCGCCACCCCTCTCCTCCAAATAAGCCCAACAGTCATACATAGATCCGCCCTTGCCCCCAATCATTCGGACGTGATGGCTTTCAATTCGAGGCACAACCGGCTGAAGAACATCTGGACGAATGTTTGGGACGACGTCTTCAACGAAATTGCTAAGTGTCTGGACACTACTAGCGCCATCCGGCTGGCTGCATGCTCCAAGGAGCTGTACCGCCAAGTCGATGGTGGAAAAGGTAGTAGATGCCCCAACAACATCTGCTGGACTTTGGTCTCCTACAAGGATGTCTACGACCACAAGATCGCGTACAACTACCGCCGGTGTGTCTACATGGAGCCAGGATGCGAGTTCACCGGCGTGAAGAATGTGTTTGTCGAGCACCTCATATCTGCCCACTCGATGACAGTGCCCAGATACAGCCCCAAAAAATGGGACCCGTCTATGCCGGTTCGTGCACTGGGCTCGCTCAGAGCTGAGGTCATCGGCATCGGGAAGGAGGGCAAGCTGTTCGTCACCCAAATTGACGGGCCTAGCACGGACTTGCTCCTGTCCGTTAGGCCGGTCAGGTCGGTGGCGTGCGAATCGCTGCGGTACGAGGTGAGGTTTTGTTCGTTGGTCTTATTCGCTAGTTTCAATCAGGTTGTAGTAAAGAGGTCACCCGAGACAACGATTAGGCCGTCGCCGGCCAACGCTGTGCAGGAAGTTCTCATGTCTTTTCTGTCCAAGCCTGCGTCTTTACTGGCATACTACTAAACCAGTAGTCGGACAAGATTCATCAGTGAGAGATCACATCTTAATCCTCTTGTGATGATCCTACTGTGAGTGTATGTAATGTTGTACTAATTAGCTTGTTTATGTTAGTGGAAGATTTCCTTTGTAATTGGAATTGCCGAAATTAAGGATCCCGAACTTCCTGGTTTGTCGTATGAATTTTACATGTATGATGCTGACCTAGAGGCCGACAGGCGACAATGAAACGAGAGACACGTCCCAGGCAGGAAATCAAGGGTGCATCCCGGCCAGCACTTTGACACGCTGAAGCATTCTAGTTTCTTCGAGTACGTATGATGGGACATGTAGTTCCTAGCTTAGTGTAAGCTTGTAGTTCTAAACTTCTACTAAGTATTTTGTATGGAGTTTAGCTACTGCTAATCTATTTTGTAGTAATACCTATGTACTTGGACTTATTCAGATCGAGTGGAGAAAATGCATGGTCACGCTTTCCTTTTGAAACTTGGCTTTGCCACATTACTGTACATCTGTTGAATTTCAATGTCAGCGTTGCTGAATCTGTCAATACTTTTGGACATTTTCTGCCACTGTTGAATCGGTCACTTTAAATTTCTGCTGAATCTGTCATGTGCTGCTGATGTGAAACAGACAAGTGCTCGTCGCCCTTGTACATGGACGTGTCACAATCTAGATGAGACTTGGGAATTTTGGGTTGCATATGGGGGTCACACAGGCATTGATGTGAGAATTAAGGTACTCAAAGCAGACTTGATCGTTAGTTTTGCTTGCTCCAATGGTCGAGTGTTATTGGTGAAAACGATAAACTGATCGCGTGACAAGGTTTTTAGTGCTGAAACAAAAACTGGTTCTCTCTGTACTGCTATTTGTATTTCATTGTCCGTATTGCTGAATTGGTCACTTTTGAAATGCCACTGAATTGGTCAAGTGCTCCTGAATATGAACTTCGAATCTGTTGATAATTTTTCTACCTTATTCTGTACTGCTGAATTTTGACATGAATAGCTGCCAAACAAATTATCACTTTTCCCCTCCCTCTCTGAGGTCTTTGTTTCGAATCCGGCCGAGCACATCACAATGCAATTTTTATTAACCAGGAGAAGACATCTAGTACTCCGTAGGTTATTTGGCCCCTCTTTAGCCCAGAACATTTTTATTCGGTCTTTTCGGGGTCAGGGGACTGTTGACCACAACCCAGTGAAATTTGAGAAAGGCGCCCATGGTGCATAGCCGAGAACATATTAATTCGGCCTTTTAGGGGTCAGGGGACTGCTGAGCATAGCCCACTAAAATTTGAGAATGAAGCCCATGGAGCCTTCCCTATGGAGTATAACCCACGTAGAGCAGCCTATGTAGAATAGCCAAACTCTTTTTAATTCGGCCTTTTTGGCATTTCCCCCCACCTCTCAAAAAAAACTCTGCCTACCCATGTTTTTAAGAAAATACTCAATTATGTGGCATTTTATAAATTGAGATGCCAGAAGCGCTGCCCTTTTATATTTTAAAAGAGATAAACATAGACACCCAAAATATTTTTAAGAAGACTAATACATGAATTGTAGTACTAATAAAAGTTTAATGATATTTATTCTATAAATATTTTTGTTGTAGTGGCAACACACACTCATTTTATGTTTATTTGATTTGAAGGTCTTTTGTTCAAATCGTATCTTGGATTTACAATTTTTTGTTCTAGCAATATCGCATTACGGAGAGGCTGACATCACAGACCCACCAGCATGCAACGTCCCTGGAGTTTGTTTTGAGGGTGGGTTTGAAACAAAAGTTTAAATACTTGTACAGAGAGGCTCACATCGGGGAGCCACCAGACAGAACATACAAGGCTACATCGGGGACCCACAAGCCAGAACATGCCAGAGAGGCTGACATAAGGGCCCCAACAGTAAGACCATACACGGTTGCCACGGTGAAAACAACGGACGCGGCCAAAAAAAAAGTCCATCATACACACGTTGCACTTACAGAGAAGCTTGACATGTCGGACCCAGCAGGCCCAAGCATAACCCATGAAATTAGCCTATCAGCCCCAAGCATAGCCCAATACCATCTAATTCGGCCTTTTCGTGGTCCTGTGGCCACCGACTATAGCCCATTCAACTTAGGAGTAAACCCATGGAATATAAGTCATGACGAATAGGGCATCCGCCCCGAGTTTAGCCCAGAATCTTTTTAATTCGGCCTTTATGAGCATTTTTTGTACTTTGAGGCTGACATCTGGGACCCGAAAAAGCAGTCCAACATACACATGTTTCTTTCAAATAGAGGCTGTCAGCTGGGACCCAGGATAGACACGTTTCCTGCACTGAGGTGGTTGACATCTGGGGCCTAGTAAGTTTCCAAGGTCAAAGCAGCGGACATGGCCAAAAAAATTCCATCATATGTACGTTTTATTTACAGAGAGGCTGATATGTGGGACCCAACAATGCGACCTTATACAGATGCTCATCGAGCAACGTAGCCAGTTCGAAACAGGGAGGCGCGAGCGAGCAAAAAGTTCAGCAACAGCGTGAGCAAACGGCAGATGCGTCGAGCAACACTATCTAGTCCAGAACAGGGTAGTGCTAGAGAAGAAAAAAATTCCATCGTACCCACGATCTTCTAATGTGAGGCTGACATGTCAGGCCCACCAGCCTGTATAAACGGCTAAAACAGCGTGCAACACTATCAAGTTCGGAACACGAAGGCGCGACAGAGGGTAAAAAATCCATCATGCACATGTTTCTTCTAATGAGAGGATGACATGTGGGGCCCAACATCGTGATTAAACAGTAGATGCATCGAACAACGCTATCAAGTTAGGAACAGGGTAGCGCGAGCGAAGGAAAAAATCCATCATACACACGTTTCTTATAATGAGAGGATGACATGTGGGGCTCAGGAGGTTGGTTAACCGGTAGATGCGTCGAGCAGCGCTATCAACTCAGAATGGGGTAGTGCCAGCGAAGGAAAAATTTCCATCATACACAACTTTCTTCTGATGAGAGGATCACATGTGGGTCCCAGGAGGTTGATTAGACAGTAGATGCATCGAGTAGTGCTATCAACTTCGGAACAGGGTAGCGCGAGCGAAGGAAACAAATTCCATCATACACACAATCCTTCTAATGAGAGCCTGACATGTGGGACCTAGCAGCCTGACTAAATGGCAGTCTCCTCGAGCTACGTTATCGAGTTCAAATCAGGGAGGCGCGACCAAAAAGTATGGTCCGCTAGAGACACTGACGTCCGGGACCCACACGGCTCAAAAGACTTCGGCAAGTCAACATCGTGCGAGGAAAAGAAAATCTTGCTTCTTCCACGCGCCAGTCGAGCTTCCTCCATCTTTTTAGCAGATCCGTCATAGTAGAGGGCTGCGAAACCAAAAAAAAAAGTTTTCCATCGGCCACGGCCGAGCCGAGAATTTTGTCGCAGAAGACGTGCCTTCTACGACGACCGTCGGGCCAATTCGTTGCGGAAGGAAACTTTTCTTATAATGCATGCAATGACTCTGGTGGATCCATATGTGGTTTGTGAGAACAATACACATGCAATGACTCTGGTGGATTGATATGTGGTTTATGAAAAGAACACACATGCAATGACTCTAAGGGATCCTTATGTGGTTTGTGAAAAGAACACACATGAAATGACTCTAGTGGATCCTTATTTGTTTGTGAATAGAACACACATTCACTGACTCTAGCTATAGTTAATGAAAAGAACATACATGCAATGACACTGGTGGATCCATGTGGTTTATGAAAAGAACAGACATGCAATGACTCTAGTGGATCCATGTGTGGTTTGTGAAAAGAACACACATGAAATGACTCTAGCTGTGGTTTATGAAAAGAACAAACATCCACTGACTCAAGCTGTGGTTTATTAAAAAAACACACATGCAATGACACCAGTGGATCCATGCGGTTTATGAAAAGAACAGACATGCAATGACTCTAGATGAGGTTTATGAAAAGAACACACATGCAATGACTCTGGTGGATCCATATGTGGTTTATGAAAAGAACATACATGCAATGACTCTGGTGGATCCAAATGTGGTTTATGAAAAGAACACACATGCAATGAATCTGGTGGATCCATATGAGGTTTGTGAGAATAACACACATGCAGTGACTCTGGTGGATCCATATGTAGTTTGTGAAAAGAACACACATGAAATGACTCCAGTGGATCCTTATGTGGTTTAAGAAAAGAACACACATGAAATGCCTCTAGCTGCGGTTAATGAAAAGAACACACATGTAATCACTTTGTTGGATCCATGTGTGGTTTGTGAAAAGAACACACATTCAATGACTCTGGTGGATCCATATGTGGTTTGTGAAAAGAACAAAATTATGACTCTAGTGGATCCTTATGTGGTTTCTGAAAAGAAAAAACATCCAATGACTCAAGCTGTGGTTTTTTAAAAGAACACACATGCAATGACACTAGTGGATCCATGTGTGGTTTATGAAAATAACACACATTCTATGAAACTGGTGGATCCATATGTGGTTTGTGAAAATAACACACATCCAATGACTCTAGCTGTGGTTAATCAAAAGAACACATGAAATGACACAAGTGGATCCATATGTGGTTTGTGAAAAGAACATACATACAATGACTCTAGCTGTGGTTCATGAAAGAACACACATCACGAATCTAGCTGTGGTTTATGAAAAGAACACACATGCAATGACTCTGGTGGATCCAGATGTGGTTTACGAAAAGAACATACATGCAATGACTCTGGTGGATCCATATGCGGTTTATGAAAAGAACACACATGCAATGACTCTGATGGATCCATATGTGGTTTGTGAGAAGAACACACATGCAATGACTCTGGTGGATCCATATGTGGTTTGTGAAAAGAACACACATGAAATGACTCTAGTGGATCCTTATGCGGTTTCTGAAAAGAAAAAAACATCCAATGACTCAAGTTGTGGTTTATTAAAAGAACACACATGCAATAACACTGGTGCATCCATGTGTGGTTTATGAAAAGAACACACATTCTATGACTCTGGTGGATCCATTTGTAGTTTGTGAAAATAACACACATCCAATGACTCTAGCTATGGTTAATGAAAATAACACATGAAAATAACACATGAAAATAACACATGCAATGACACTTGTGGATCCATATGTGGTTTGTGAAAAGAACAGACATGCAATGACTCTAGCTATGGTTCATGAAAAGAACACACATGCAATTACTCTAGCTATGGTTTATGAAAAGAAAACACATGCAATGACTCTGGTGGATCCAGATGTGGTTTATGAAAAGAACATACATGCAATGACTCTGGTGGATCCATATGTGGTTTATGAAAAGAACACACATGCAATGACTCTGGTGGATCCATATGTGGTTTGTGAGAAGAACACGCATGCAATGACTCTGGTGGATCCATATGTGGTTTGTGAAAAGAACACACATGCAATGACTCTAGTAGATCCTTATGTGGTTTGTGAAAAGAACGCACATGAAATGACTCTAGATGTGGTTTTTGAAAAGGACACACATCCATTGACTCCAGCTGTGGTTAGTGAAAAGAACACACATGCAATGACACTAGTGGATCCAGCTGTGGTTTGTGAAAAGAACACACATGCAATGACACTGGTGGATCCATATGTGGTTTATGAAAAGAACACACGGTCGGGGCGAGGTGCTCTAGAGCTTAAATGCGGCCGTAGGGGCGGTGGCGCGCGGTCGGGGCGAGGTGGCGCTCTGCGCGGCAGAAGTGGCGGTGTCCATGGTGAGCGGTGGCTGTGGTGCGTTGGGCGGCGAACGGGCGTGTCCGTCGTGTTCCCTGTGTCGTGGCGGAGCGGTAGTCGCGGGCTGCGGTCGAGTGGCGGCTTGTGGACGCGTGCCGGGTGCGGCGCTCTGGCGTGCGCTCGACACGGTGCGGTGGCACTGGGCGCAGGCTCTCCTCGGTGGTCCACTACGGGGCTTGGCTCAGGCAGGGGACAGTGGGCGGTGGTGAGGTGCTGGCTACCTCCTAGACATGGAGAGAGAGGGGGAGGTGGTCTGCTGGGGTGAGGGCAAGGTTGGCCGGCGAGTTGGTGCTCGGCATGGCTTGGCCTTGCCACTAGGGGGTAGGGGTTGGGGTTTAATTGGCCTGGTTAGATCATTTGGGGACAGAGGGAGGGTTTGGAGGAGAATTGGGTGCAAAACCCTGTTCAAAACAGTGAGCTAGAAATAGGGTGTAAATCATGTCTGCCATGTGTTTGATGAAATGGCCGCATGAAAATTCTTTTTGAATTTTGAGTTCAAATTTTTTCAGTGATCTCCCCTAGTGATAGGTAGTCTCTGGTTGCAAGGGTTTTGAAAGTGGAGCTCAAAAAGATGGGCTTTGAAATAGGGGTGATCTATGCATATGCATTAGATTCAATTTTAAACTGTCATTTAAATTAGTTTACATAATGTTTTTAGCAGATCAAAAGGTGGTCCTTGGTACCTCATTATGTGTACTAGCAAGGGGTGCAAAGATCAAGAAATGTTTGTGTTAAGTTTTGAGTACTAGGAATAGCCAAAGTAGGCATGAGAGTTAAATTTGCCAAAATGACCATTCCTCCTTTTTAATTCTTTTTGATTTGATTTTCTTTAGGAAAAGTTTGGGAATGATGCAGATGATGTTTAAATCACCTAAGAAACATTTTACAAGCATTGGATCACTCAATCATGGCAATTCAAACAACTCCTAAATTAAATGCACACATATATGAATGCGTTCATATTAACTTTGGAAAAGTTTTTGTTAACCCCAAATTTGTTTGATTTGATCTTGATAAACTTGGATTGAAGTTTTTTTGGGATGTTACAAACCTTCCCCCTTAAACACAATCTCGTCCCGAGATTTACAAAGAAAACTAGGAACTAAAGAGATCTGGGAACTCCGTCCTAATGTAATCTTCTCGCTCCCAAGTAGCTTCCTCCTCGGTATGGTTGCTCCACTGAATCTTGAGAAACTTGATACTCCTGGTCCTGGTGGTTCTATAAGCTTCTTGTAAGATACGTATGGGTAATTCTCGATAGGTCGGGTCCTTTTTGATTTCCACAGCTCTGTGATCGATGTTCTTGAAAACTCCAGTCCTCTCAGGCACTTCCAAGCATTTGCGAAGTAACGAGATATGGAACACATTGTGGATGGCTGACATCTCTTCAGGCAGTTCCAACTGATACGATACTTCTCCTCGGCGGTTCAGAATCTTGAAAGGTCTGATATATCTGGGGGCTAACTTTCCTTTCAGACTAAAGCGTTGAGTTCCTTTCAATGGTGAAACCTTGAGATATACAAAATCTCCGACATTGAAAGTCAGGTCTCTTCTTCTTTTGTCAGCATAGCTCTTTTGTCTGGATTGGGCGGTCTTGAGGTGCTCACGGACTTTGTGAACTTTCTCTTCTGCTTCTCGGAGAATGTCGGGTCCGAAGATCTAAGCATATCCTCTAGGATTTGGTTGACTCTTTTAGTCTGTCCATCTGTTTGCGGGTGATATGCGGTACTGAAGTTCAACTTGGTTCCTAAACCTTCCTGAACTTTCTGCCAAAATCTTGAGGTAACTGGGTTCCTCGATCTGATACGATGGTCTTGGGGGTTCCATGAAGACTAACAATCCTAGAAATGTATAGCTCTGCTAACTTTGCACTCTGGTAAGTTGTTTTGACAGGTATAAAGTGGGCTACCTTGGACAGTCTATCAACTATGACCCAGATTGAGTCGTTTCCCCTACTAGAAGTAGGTAAACCGGTGATAAAGTCCATTCAGACGGAATCCCATTTCCATTCCGGAATCTGCAATGGCTGCAACAGTACTGCAGGTCTCTGATGCTCTGCTTTGACTCTTTGACAGATGTCACATTTGGCGATGTAGCTTCCGATCTCTCTCTTCATCTTGTGCCACCAAAATTGCTCCTTCAAATCCTGATACATCTTTGTTCCTCCGGGGTGGATAAAATAAAGAGTATCATGAGCCTCCTTCATGATAACTTCCATCAGCTCCGAATCTGCGAGAACACAGATACGTCCTTTGTACCACAGTACTCCTTCTTCATCTTCGGTGAATCCATGTACCTTTCCTGTACCAATACGACGTTTGATTCCATCGATACTTTCATTCCCCTTCTGGGCTTCCTTGATTTGGCTAATAAAAGTGGGTTGAAGTTCAATGCTAGCTAGGAATCCTTTGCTAACTAATTCAGTCCTGAATTGCTCCAACTCTTCATACAAACTTGGATGCTTCTCCTTGATCATGGTGCTAAACCTACACGGCAATCTGCTAAGAGGATCCGCTACCACATTGGCTTTGCCGGGGTGATAGTGAATGTCAAGGTCATAATCCTTGATTAACTCTATCCATCTTCTTTGCCTCATATTCAGCTCCTTCTGAGTGAAGATATACTTCAAGCTCTTATGATCTGAGTAAATCTCACATCGATTTCCCATCAAATAATGACGCCATGTCTTCAGTGCTAGAACTACAACTGCTAGTTCAAGATCATGGGTCAGATAGTTCTGCTCATGCTGCTTCAGTTGTCGAGACAGATAAGCGATGACTTTTCCTTCTTGCATCAATACACATCCTAGACCAATCTTGGATGCGTCACAATAGACATCAAATGGCTTCTTGATGTCTGGCATGACCAAAATCGGAGCTGATATCAATCTCTTCTTCAGCTCCTGGAAACTGGCTTCACATTTGTCTGTCCATTCAAACTTCTTGTCCTTCTTCAACAATTGGGTCATTGGCCGGGCTATGCTCGAGAATCCCTCTACGAACTTGCGGTAATATCCCACTAATCCGAGAAAGGCACAGACTTGGGTTTGAGTTGTTGGGGCTTTCCATCTTCAACATCTTTGATCTTTGTGGGGTCAATAGAGACTCCTCCGGCAAACACAATATGTCCTAGGAATCCTACTTCTTTCAGCCAAAATATACACTTGCTGAACTTGGCATATAACTGATGCTCTCTCAGGGTTTCTAGAATGATTCTCAGATGTTGCTCATGTTCTTCTTCTGACTTGGAGTATATAAGGATGTCATCGATAAACACAACTACAAACTTATCCAGGAAATTCATAAAGATCTTATTCATGAGATTCATGAAATAAGCAGGGGCATTGGTTAATCCAAAAGACATAACTGTATACTCGTATAAACCATAGCGAGTAGTAAAGGCGGTCTTCGGAATATCCATTGCACGAATCTTAAGTTGGTGATAACCAGTCCTAAGATCAATCTTTGAGAATACCTGAGCTCTGGTCAACTGATCAAATAGATCCTCTATCTTTGGCAAAGGGTACTTGTTCTTGATGGTGACATCGTTCAATTTTCTGTAATCTGTGCATAGACGGTTGCCTCCATCTTTCTTGTCGACGAATAATACTAGTGATCTCCATGGTGATGCGCTTGGTTGAATCAAGCCTTTGGCTAGCATAGCATCCAACTGCTTCTTCAGTTCCACTAACTCTGATGGGTTCATGCTATAGGGTCTCTGGGCTATAGGTACGGTTCCGAAGATTAGTTCGATAATGAACTCAATATCCCTATCCGGGGGCATACCTGGCAATTCATCTGGGAATACGTCGGGGTATTCACAGACTACTCTGACTTGGTCAATGGTGGGCAAGGCTACACTCTAGTTGCACTTGAATTGACGGGGTAAGGTTTCAGAGATATGCTCTACTGTGATTCCAGAATTACTGGTCATGGTGATGGCTTTCTTAGCACAGTCTATAAATCCTTTATGCCTTGACATCCAATCCATACCTAGTACTACTTCCAAACCTTTGGTTCCAAGTACAATTAGGTTGGCATAAAAATCTATCCCATGTATTCTGATAGGTACAACTTTGCAAATTTTTCTAGCTTTGGTTGTTGAACCGGGGATTTGAACTATCATGACATGCTTCAGGTTGGTTGGAAAAATCTTACTAGTGCATGCAAATTCTTCGGTGACAGATGAATGCGATGCTCCCGAATCAAACAATACTCTTGCTAAAACTGAGTTGACAGAAAACATACCCAGCACTACATCTGGCGCTTCCTGGGCTTCTTCTGCATTCATGTGGAAGAGACGGCCATTGCGGTTGTGAGGGTTCCCTGGGGCAAATCTCCTTCCTGGATGAACACGATGCTGCTGCTGAGTTGGGGCATTCACATTGGGATTGGCGGCAGTATTCTTGGGACACTGATTGGAGTAGTGACCCTTCACTCCACACTCGAAACAAGTGATCTGGGACTTGTCCTTGACTGCGACAGGCACAACATTGCTGCCAGTTCTAGGTGCAGTGTTGTTGTTGTTGTTGTTGTTGTTGTTGTTCTTGGAGGTGCATGGTTGAAATTGTTGGCATTACCGGAGTTGTGATTGTTTCCTCCGGACTTCACATTGCCTACACTACGGTTGGGGTAGCTTGGGCGAGAATTTGGGGGTCGGTTGTTCCTTGGTGCATATCCCGGTGAAGGGTTGGGACGGTACTTCGGGTGACTGTTGGATCCAGACTGCTGCATCATACGATGCTTGTGGTTGTCGTTTGCCTGGTTAATCTTCCCTTCCATCTGGATGGCAGAGTCGACTAGCTCTTCGAGATCCTGGAAATGGATATTGACGAGGACAGTGTACATCTCATCATGCAGTCCGTTCAAGAATCTTTCCTTCTTTTTGGCCTCCGTGTTGATCTCATCAGGTGCATATCTGGCAAGTGACAGGAATCGGTCACGGTACTCCACCACAGTCATTCTTCCTTGCTTCAATTGGCGGAACTCATCTCTCATCCGCTTGACTAGACCCTGCGGCACGTGGGTGCGGCTGAACTTGACTTTGAATGCTTCCCATGTCATCAGTTGACCATGGTTCATATTGCGGATGCTATTCCACCAAGCTCTTGCATCTCCTGCCAGATAGTGGGTGGCGAAGAGCACTTTCTCATTTTCATCAACTCCTGCAACTTCGAGGTTGTTCTCCATGGTCTGTAACCAGTTATCAGCATCTAATGGGTTCTCAGATTGGTTGAAGATTGGGGGATTGGTGTTCTGAAAGTTTTTGAGTTTGGATCCCTGGTGATCCTGATTTCCATGACCTTGGTTGTTGCGAGCCATCTGGGTGATCTGTTGAAGTGTTGCTAAGTTGGCTTGGCGTTCTGCCCAGCTTGCTTCATAGTCTGCGATGAGATTCTGCAAGATCTACAGCATTGGGTCCTGCGATGAGCTACTCCCTCCTTGGTTTCCACAAGTCATCTGAAGATTGAGATATAGGGGTAAGAGGGAAATTTCTAAGGTTCATGGTTTTGGGTTTTCAAAGCTAAAACTTTGAGTTAGACTCAGGTTTTTCAACTAACTTCATTTTCATTCATGCAAGCAAGCACACGATACAACACACACCACAACAATCAAAGGGAGAACATATGGTTTGAAGAACCATTCTGCAAGCTAAGATACATTGAGATCGATACATCTCATGCTACGATAGTGCTCTAGTGCATCTACTCATCGTCGATGAAGTCTGAGTCCTCATTGTCAGTGTAGAAGTCCACGGCATCCTCCGCTAGAAAATCATCATCGTTGTTGAGGTAAGAATCCATGTCTCCCTGGATGTCTTCACCCTCATCTTCTTCTTCCTTGGCGGCAAGCTGAGCTTCCTCCTCCTTGATGGTCTTCTCGAGGTCGGCCACCTTCTTGTGAAGACGGGTGATGGTGCGATCCTTCTTGGCACGCTGGCGGCAAAGAGACTGACGGTCTTGGACAAGCAGTGCGAAAGTCTGGGCCTTCTGGTCGGCAATGGCATGGTTCTGGTTAGCTAACTCTCTGGCATTGTCCAGTTCCTGCTGTCTGTCGTGAAGCAAGAAGTCAAGGTTCTCCACTTGACGCCTCAACTCGGGGTGGCCCGGCATTTCCATTGGCAGTCCCATGAACTCACGTCTTGCATAGTGAGAAAAACGAGTTCCTTGGGTCTTGTTGACGCTGAGGGCACATAGACGTGCGAGAGATTCATGCATTGCCCTGGCTAATCCATCTAGACAGTTGTTCTCTCTCACGGAGAACTGAATTCTTCCAGAAGTTGGTGCTTTGATGCTTCCTCTAAGATCTGCGGTGACTAGCCACTGTAGGTCTCCTCCTGGGGGTCCTGGAAGTTGAGCTCCAAGAAACTCCGGGTGCGGGCGTCCTAGTAACTCTGACAGTGAATCCAGATCCATCTCGAAGATCAGCTGACCTCCGTTGCCCAACTGGTAAAACTTGCTGAACTGGGTCTCCATCTACAAGAATTAAGGATGAGGAAGTTAGTGAGGTGATCAAGTGTGTCAAATTTTAAGTAGTAGTGTAAGAATATTTTTTTTTGAGGATCATGAAGTTTTTGATAAAGAATCCACAAGGGTAAGAGAGGAGATAGTTTTTCATAAATACTCACTTTGGTTTGGAAACTAAGTTTTTGTTTGACGTCCATTCTAACTAGGGTCTCCTATGGTCAGGATGGCTCTGATACCAACTTGTCAACACCCGGATTTTTAATCCCAGATGCCCGTTATGCCATACCTCGCAATCCCAGGATTACCATTTTTGCGAGACATAACGGATTGGATATCACAGTACATCATCCATTACAAACCATACATAAGGTTTTACACAAATAAGGATCGCATGATCCAGTCTTAATACAACAAGTAGCGGAAATAAAAGATAGCGTAGCGGTGGGGTCCATCTTCAGGGGCACATGCAATGCTGACGAAGGAAGATAGTCCTAGTTATCATAGCCGTCCTGCTGACCATCATATTGATAATCTCCTTCATAGTCTGGCCATGATAATAGCCATGGACAAAAGCCATGAGTACTCTTTAAGTACTCGCAAACTACCACTAACAAGTAGTATGAATCTAAGTTAAAGTGCTAACTCTATGTTTAACTATAAAGTTAAGTCGGAAACCTAAGCCGAGTTCTGAAGCAAAGAAAAATAAAGTAAAGCTCTAGAATCACTTAAGTTGGGGAAATTATTGTCATACACACAACCCTGTTTTGGTCAAGTCAAGATTCATCATTCTTTTCAAAGTCTTTAGAAAACATCTGACAACGAAACAGTATGGCCATTGCAACTGTCCATAATCGCGGACGCGGCTATTCGAATAGTTTGACACTCTGGAGAGGTGGTACACTTTCACCACAAGATTCGATACATCTGTCAGGGATAACCCTGAATCATCATACTTAGTATGCAGATAATCAAACATAACCTTCCCATTACACACCCTAGTATAAACACCTCTCCTATGAGCATGGCCTCCCAACCATGACCATCAGTCATCTTGGGCACTTCATAGGTGGACACATTTGAGAGGTAGCCTCAGCTCAAACCTCTCTCGTGAGGGAACTAATACTAATGCATATAAATTTCCAGTTAAGCCTTACCCAATTCAGGTAATGTGGTTGTACGGTAAACTTGGAATGGTATCGCATCCGAATCCAACCATCAGTTTTATAAAAGGGTTAAGGCTCATGCCTCAACATTTTCATCAGCATCAATCCTTTGTGTTTCTCAACACATGTCAAAACATCTCAATAGAATGACTCATCATTCCAAGGTTTTCATAATTCATTTTCACCAAGTGTTCCCATCTAAAGTGACTCAAGTTTTTGATCTACTCTAACTACTATGTTAAGAATGTTCACTAAGGTGGAAAAGATGGGTTCAATCTCATGCCATAGAATGACATCGAAAGGGTTCTAAAAAGGTCAAGTTTTATACTTTTTATGCTACCTTCAAAACAAGTAAAGAACTTTGTATAACCTAAGAAGGGTAAAAATTGTAACTAGGACTTGGGGTACTATTAGTTAAATAAGGGGGTGTGATCAAAGCATGCTTAAGGCATCTTTGCTAAACCATCTAGTTTGATTCTAGTTTGCTAAGTACTACACTTGCAAGTGCTAACTTGCAAGGGTTAATCTTGGATAGTGCTAGCTTGCTAATAGTAGCTGGCCTTGTTAATGGTGGATTGCCTTGGTTGGTGCAGTGGTTGAAGTTTTCTTCTTCTTCTTCTTGGTAGAACTCCTCCTCCTCGAAAGCTTGGTCGGTACTATCGTCTATAAATACATAGGGAGTGCACAATCACCAAACAATACTTAACTAGGCTAGATAGCATTCTAAGACACACAATTGATGATCCATTATCATCACAAGCATCACAAGTTTAAATCAAAAGTTTCCTTCTTTTTATTTTAGAAAAGTAATTTCTACTCATTGAAAAATTAACTAAAATTTAATATTCACCACCAAAATATGGGATCATGTGTACACCTATCCTCACCACATATTCTAACATGTGGGAATGAGATTTAAGGGTTGGATCAATATTACTTTGGTTTAAGTTCATTATTTAATGATTTAAAGTGACTAGAAATGCCTATATAGCATTATTTTGGTACTAGTCCAAAGTCACTGCATGTAAACCTTAATATTATTACATATTTGGATAGATATGGTGAAATGTGATTTTTGAGAGTTGGAATCAACTCAAAAGCTAACTTGGTTGATTTTATAAAAATGTTGCAAGTTGCAAAAGCTTCTGTCTTCTTATTTTTATTAGGAGAGATCTATAACTCTAATTGAATTAAATCCAACGGGCTTGGATAGATCATCTTAATACCTTTCAGACAAAATTGGTTTCATGCTATTTGGATTTGTAAAACTCACATGATGGATTTTTGAAATACTGGACAGAAACTAGATTCAACTACAAAGAAAAATCCAGATTTGAATAGGTGGGCTAGCGCGGGAAAAGGATTGGGCCAGCCCAGTGGCGCTCCGCGACGCGGGGCTCAGCTGACAGGGGGGTCCTGCTTGTCAGCGGCACTTAAAACGCGAAACGGTACGCGCGCTGTGGGCCGTGCAATTAGAATAGGAATCTACGGCTGAGGGTCGTCGTCGACGACGAACAGGTCACCGGCGAGCTCGAACCCTAGCGGCTCGGTGGGGGTCTGCTAGGGGCGTACCATGGCTCCAGCGGGGTCGGCGAGGCGGGCAAACAACGTGGAGATGACGGCGAGGCGAGGCGTGGTTGCGGTGGAGCTTGGGGCGGTCGCAATCAACGACGCCCTTCTCCTCCTGCCGCGGCTGCTCCGGCTCCAATTCCGGTGAGCTGCTGCTCCACTTGCTCCGGCTAGAGGTGGGTGAGGTTCAGAGAGGTGAGGGGAGTGGAATGGTGTGGAGAAGAGAGGCTGGGGAGGGCTCCTTTTATAGGCTCGAAGGTGAGACCGAGCGGGATGGGCGGTCGATGGTGGCGACATGGCTACGGCGAGGTAGAGGCATGGCTGGGGGTGGCGATCGATGGGCGGTTCCTTGGCGGTGCTCTAGAGCTTAAATGCGGCTGTAGGGGCGGTGGCACGCGGTCGGGGCGAGGTGGCCTCTATGCGGCAGAAGCGGCGGTGTCCATGGCGAGCGGTGGCTGTGGTGCGTTGGGCGGCGAACGGGCGTGTCCGTCGTGTTCCCTGTGTCGTGACGGAGCGGTAGGTGCGAGCTGCGGTCGAGCGGCGGCTTGTGCACGCGTGCCAGGTGTGGCGCTCTGGCGTGCGCTCGGCATGGTGCGGTGGCACTGGGCGCGAGCTCTCCTCGATGGTCCACTGCGGGGCTTGGCTCGGGCAGGGGACAGTGGGCGGCGGTGAGGTGCTGGCTACCTCCTAGACATGGAGAGAGAGGGGGAGGTGGTCTGCTGGGGTGAGGGCAAGGTTGGCCGGCAAGTTGGTGCTCGGAATGGCTTGGCCTTGCCACTAGGGGGTAGGGGTTGGGGTTTAATTTGCCTGGTTAGATCATTTGGGGACAGAGGGAGGGTTTGGAGGAGAATTGGGTGCAAAACCCTGTTCAAAACAGTGAGCTAGAAATAGGGTGTAAATCATGTCTGCCATGTGTTTGATGAAATGGCCGCATGAAAATTATTTTTGAATTTTGAGTTCAAATTTTTTGAGTGATCTCCCCTAGTGATAGGTAGTCTCTGGTTGCAAGGGTTTTGAAAGTGGATCTCAAAAAGATGGGTTTTGAAATATGGGTGATCTATGCATATGCATTAGATTCAATTTTAAACTGTCATTTAAATTAGTTTACAAAATGTTTTTAGCAGATCAAAAGGTGGGCCTTGGTACCTCATTATGTGTACTAGCAAGGGGTGCAAAGATCAAGAAATTTTTCTGTTAAGTTTTGAGTACTAGCAATAGCCAAAGTAGGCATGAGAGTTAAATTTGCCAAAATGACCATTCCTCCTTTTTAATTCTTTTTGATTTGATTTTCTTTAGGAAAAGTTTGGGAATGATGTAGATGATGTTTAAATCACGTAAGAAACATTTTACAAGCATTGGATCACTCAATCATGGCAATTCAAACAACTCCTAAATTAAATGCACACATATATGAATGCTTTCATATTAACTTTGGAAAAGTTTTTGTTAACCCCAAATTTGATTGATTTGATCTTGATAAACTTGGATTAAAGTTTTTTGGGATGTTACAGTGGTGGATCCATATGTGGTTTGTGAAAAGAACACACAAGCAATGACTCTGGTGGATCCATATGTGGTTTGTGAAAAAACACACATTCACTGTCTCTAGTTGTGGTTCATGAAAATAACACACATGCAACGACACTAGTGGATCCATATGTTTCTTATGAAAAGAACACACATGCAATGAAACTGGTGGATCCATATGTGTTTTATGAAAAGAAAACACATGCAATGACACTTGTGAATCCATATGTGGTTTGTGAAAAGAACACAGATGCAATGACTTTGGTGGATCCATATGTGGTTTGTGAAAAGAATACACATTCACCGACTCTAGTTGTGGTTCATGAAAAGAACACACATGCAATGACACTGGTGGATCCATGTGTGGTTTGTGTAAATAACAAACATGCTCATGTGGTTTATGAAAAGAACAGACACGCAATGAACTCTAGTGGACCCATATGTTGTTGAATAAAATAATACACATGCAATGACACTGGTGGATCCATATGTGGTTTATGAAAAGAACACAAATGCAATGACACTGATGGTTCCAAATGTGTTTTATGAAAAGAACACACATGCAATGACACTGGTGGATCCATATGTGTTTTGTGAAAAGAACACACATGCAATGACTCTGGTGGATCCATATGTGGTTTGTGAAAAGAACACACATTCACTGACTCTAGTTGTGGTTCATGAAAAGAACACACATGTAATAACACCGGTGGATCCATGTGGTTTGTGAGAATAACACACATGCAATGACTCTGGTGGATCCATATGTGGTTTGTGAAAAGAACACACATGAAATGACTCTAGTGGATCCTTATGTGGTTTCTGAAAAGAACATACATGAAATGCCTCTAGCTATGGTTAATGAAAAGAAAACACATGCAATGACTTTGTTGGATCCATCTGTGGTTTGTGAAAAGAACACACATTCAATAACTCTAGTGGATCCATATGTGGTTTGTGAAAAGAACACACATGAAATGACCCTAGTGGATCCTTATGTGGTTTCCAAAAAGAAAAAACATCCAATGACTCAAGCTGTGGTTTATTAAAAGAACACACATGCAATGACACTGGTGGATCCATGTGTGGTTTATGAAAATAACGCACATTCTATGACACTGGTGGATCCATATGTGGTTTGTGAAAATAACACACATCCAATGACTCTAGCTGTGGTTAATGAAAAGAACACATGAAATGACTCTAGTGGAACCATATGTGGTTTGTGAAAAGAACAGACATGCAATGACTCTAGCTGCGGTTCATGAAAAGAACACACATCAATGAATCTAGCTGTGGTTTATGAAAAGAACACACATGCAATGACTCTAGTGGATCCAGATGTGGTTTATCAAAAGAACATACATGCAATGACTCTGGTGGATCCATATGTGGTTTATGAAAAGAACACACATGCAATGACTCTGGTGGATCCATATGTGGTTTGTGACAAGAACACACATGCAATGACTCTGGTGGATCCATATGTGGTTTGTGAAAAGAACACACATGAAATGACTCTAGTGGCTCCTTATGTTGTTTCTGAAAAGAAAAATACATCCAATGACTCAAGCTGTGGTTTATTAAAAGAACACACATGCAATGACACTAGTGGATCCATGTGTGGTTTATGAAAAGAACACACATTCTATGACACTGGTGGATCCATTTGTGGTTTGTGAAAATAACACAGATCCAATGACTCTAGCCGTGGTTAATGAAAATAACACATGAAATGACTCTAGTGGATCCATATGTGGTTTGTGAAAAGAACATACATGCAATGACTCTAGCTGTGGTTCATGAAAAGAACACACATGCAATGACTCTAGCCATGGTTTATGAAAAGAAAACACATGCAATGACTCTGGTGAATCCAGATGTGGTTTATGAAAAGAACAGACATGCAATGACTCTGGTTTATCCATATGTGGTTTAAAAAAGAACACACATGTAATGACTCTGGTGGATCCATATGTGGTTTATGAGAAGAACTCACATGCAATGACTCTGGTCGATCCATATGTGGTTTGTGAAAAGAACACACATGAAATGACTCTAGTGGATCCTTATGTGGTTTGTGAAAAGAACACACATGAAATGATGCTAGTTGTTGTAAATGAAAAGAACACACATACAATGACACTGGTGGATCCAAATGTGGTTTGTGAAAATAACACACATGCAATGACTCTAGTTGTGGTTTATGAAAAGAACACACATCCAGTGACTCTAGCTGTTGTTTGTGAAAAGAACACACATGCAGTGACACTGGTGGATCCATGTGGTTTATGAAAAGAACACACATGCAATGACACTGGTGGATCCATATGTGCTTTATGAAAAGAACACACATGCAATGACACTAGTGGATCCATATATGGTTTGTGAAAAGAACACAAATGCAATGACTCTGGAGGATCCATATGTGGTTTGTGACAAGAGCACTCATTCACTGACTGTAGTTGTGGTTCATGAAAAGAACACACATGCAATGACACTGGTGGATCCATCTGGTTTCTGAAAAGAACACACATGCAATGACACTGGTGGATCCTTATGTGTTTTATTAAAATAAAAAACATGAAATGACTCTAGTGGATCCTTATGTGGTTTCTGAAAAGAACAAACATGAAATGACTCTTGTGGATCCATATGTGGTTTGTGAAAAGAACACACATTCATTGACTCTAGTTGTGGTTCATGAAAAGAACACACATGCAATGATTATGGTGGATCCGTATGTGGTTTAGGAAAAGAACACACACTCAACGAAACTGGTGGAACCATGTTTGGTTTGTGAAAATAACACACATGCTCATGTGGTTTATGAAAAGAACATACATGCAATGAACTCTAGTGGATCCATATGTCGTTTATTAAAAGAACGCACATGCAATGACACATGTGGATCCATATGTGGTTTGTGAAAAGAACACACATGCAATGACTCTAGTTGTGGTTTATGAAAAGAACACACATCCAGTGACTCTAGCCGTGGTTTGTGAAAAGAACACACATGCAATGACACTAATGGATCCATATGTGGTTTATGAAAAGAACACGCATGCAATGACACTAGTGGATCCATATGTGGTTTATGAAAACAACAAACATGCAATGACACTGGTGGATCCATATGTGGTTTGTGAAAAGAACACACATGCAATGACTCTGCTGGATCCATATGTAATTTGTGAAAAGAACACACATGAAATGACCCTAGTGGATCCTTATGTGGTTTCTGAAAAGAAAAAACATCCAATGACTCATGCTGTGGTATATGAAAAGAACACACATGCAATGACATTGGTGGATCCATGTGTGGTTTTTGTAAAGAACACACATTCTATGACACTGGTGGATCCCTTTGTGGTTTGTGAAAAGAACACACATCCAATGACTATAGCTGTGCTTAATGAAAAGAACACATGAAATGACTCTCGTGGATCCATATGTGGTTTGTGAAAAGAACAAACATGCAATGGCTCTAGCTGTGGTTCATGAAAACAACACACATGCAATGACTCTAGTTGTGGTTTATGAAAATAACACACATGCAATGACTTTGGTGGATCCAAATGTGGTTTATGAAAATAAAAAACATGCAATGACTGTGGTGGATCCATATGTGGTGTATGAAAAGAACACACATGCAATGACTCTAGTGGATCCATATGTGGTTTGTGAGAAGAACACACATGCAATGACTCTGGTGGATCCATATGTGGTTTGTGAAAATAACACACATGAAATTACTCTAGATGATCCTTATGTGGTTTGTGAAAAGAGCACACATGAAATGACTCTAGTTGTGGTTAATGAAAAGAATACACATGCAATTACACTGGTGGATCCAAATGTGGTTTGTGAAAATAACACACACGCAATGACTCTAGTTGTGTTTTATGAAAAGAACACACATCCAATGACTCTAGCTATGGTTTGTGAAAAGAACACACATGCAATGACACTGGTGGATCCATGTGGCTTATGAAAAGAACACACATGCAATGACACTGGTGGATCCATATGTGTTTTATGAAAAGAACACACATGCAATGACACTGGTGGATCCATATGTGGTTTGTGAAAAAAACACACATGCAATGACTCTGGTGGATCCATATGTGGTTTCTGAAAAGAACACACATTAACTGACTCTAGTTGTGGTTCAAGAAAAGAACACACATGCAATGACACTGGTGGATCCATGTGGTTTTTGAAAAGAACACACATGCAATGACACTGGTGGATCCATATGTGTTTTATGAAAAGAAACCACATGCAATGACACTAGTGGATCCATATGTGGTTTGTGAAAAGAACACACATGCAATGACTCCGGTGAATCCATACGTGGTTTGTGAAAAGAACACACATTCACTGACTCTAGTTGTGGTTCATGAATAGAACACACATGCAATGTTTCTGGTTGATCCGTATATGTTTTAGGAAAAGAACACACATTCATTGACACTGGTGGATCCATGTGTGATTTGTGAAAATAACACACATGGTCATGTGGTTTATGAAAAGAACATACATGCAATGAACTCTGGTGGATCCATATGTGGTTTGTGAAAAGAACACACATGCAATGACTCTAGTTGTGGTTTAGGAAAAGAACACACATCCAATGACTCTAGTTGTGGTTTATGAAAAGAACACACATGCAATGACACTGGTGGATCCATATGTGGTTTATAAAAAGATCACACATGCAATGACACTAGTGGATCCATATGTGGTTTGTGAAAAGAACACACATGCAACGACTCTGGTGGATCCATATGTGGTTTCTGAAAAGAACACACATTCATTGACTCTAGTTGTGGTTCATGAAAAGAACACACATGCAATGACACTAGTGGATCCATATGTGGTTTATGAAAAGAACACACATGCAATGAAACTGGTGGATCCATATGTGTTTTATGAAAAGAACACACATGCAATGACTTTGGTCGATCCATATGTGGTTTGTGAAAAGAACACACATTCACTAACTCTAGTTGTGGTTCATAAAAAGAACACACATGCAATGACACTGGTGGATCCATGTGTGGTTTGTGAAAATAACACACATGCTCATGTGGTTTATGAAAAGAACAGACATGCAATGAACTCTGGTGGATCCAGATGTCGTTGAATAAAAGAACACACATGCAATGACACTGGTGGATCCATATTTGGTTTATGAAAAGAACACACATGCAATGACACTGGTGGATCCATATGTGCTTTATGAAAAGAAAACACATGCAATGACACTAGTGGATCCATATGTGGTTTGTAAAAAGAACACACATGCAATGACCCTAGTGGATCCATATGTGGTTTCTGAAGAGAAACACACATTCACTGACTCTAGTTGTGGTTCATGAAAAGAACACACATGCAATAACACTGGTGGATCCATGTGGTTTATGAAAAGAACACACATGCAATGACACTGGTGGATCCATATGTGTTTTATGAAAAGAAAACACATGCAATGACACTGGTGGATCCATATGTGGTTTGTGAAAAGAACACACATGCAATGAATCTGGTGGATCCATATGTGGTTTGTGAAAAGAACACACACATTCACTGACTCTAGTTGTGGTTCATGAAGAGAACACACATGCAATGATTCTGGTGAAGAGAACACACATGCAAAGAACACACATTCATTGACACTGGTGGATCCATGTGTGGTTTGTGAAAATAACACACATGCTCATGTGTTTTATGAAAAGAACAGTCATGCAATGAACTCTGGTGGATCCATATGTCATTTAATAAAAGAACACACATGCAATGACACTGGTGGATCCATATGTGGTTTGTGAAAAGAACACGCATGCAATGAATCTAGTTATGGTTTATGAAAAGAACACACATCCAGTGACTCTAGCTGTGGTTTGCGAAAAGAACACACACACTACAAGATAAGTTGGCTTTTACAATAGATGATTTTCGTGGTTGAAGGCCCGTTTTTCATGGCCAAAGAGTCTTGCACGACGGATGGCCTTGATGGTAAAAGCCCCGTCACAAATGAATGAACCATGGTTTTTTTGCCCGTGGTGGATCACACCCTTCAGCAACGAAAACATGTTCCGTCGTAGATCTGTTTGCCGGCCACACTGACGGCTGACATCATGCAAACTGCCACGTGGCAGCCGCCGTTAGTGGCTGGTTACTGCCGTTAGCGGTCATAGAAACTATGGCAGTAGCCAGGCCCAGCCAAGGCCTGCTAAGTACTAACTGGGCCGGCCCATCAGGGGAGCCCAACAAGAAGATGACCCGTTACTGTTTTGTCGTACACTGTTTGAAATAGGCCCAGAGATGCGGCCCGTGAACTTTCAGGCCCGATTCTATTTCATCCTATAGAAGGCCCATGTTTGTCCAACACTATGCTGCCACTTGAGGCCTGCACAAGTCCGGCCTGCACTGTTCAGGCCTATTACCAATTTAGCCTTTTACTTTTCAGTCCAGTTACTATTTCAGCCTTTTAGGAATTTCGACCCGTTACTATTTAGGTCCTTTAGTGTTTAGGATTTTGCCTGTTAAGGCCAGCACTGTTTGGCCTATTACTGTACTGGCATGCCACCGTACTGGCCTTTTTCTGTTGATACCTTTTACGGTTCCAACCTTTTACTGTTCTGGCATTTTCACTGTTCTGGCCTTTTACTATTCTGGCCTTTTATGGTTCTGTCCTTTTACTATTCTGGCTTTTTGCTGCTATGGCCTTTTACTGTTCTAGCCTTTTACTGTTCTGGCCTTTAACTGTTATGGTCCTTTACTAGGCCTTTTACTGTTCTGGCCTTTTACTGTTCTAGCCGCTTTGGGCCATCCCGCGCATGTTGTTACTGTTTCAGACTTTTTTTTCTCGCGCCTACTTTTCGCAGAACAAGTGAATATCATGACATAAATTAATAAACACACAGAAATTAACATTACTTATTACACAACAATAAAAGTTTGTTACAACAGGTTATACAACAAGATCGTAATTCCAACAGATTACAACGTGTCAGTACCATCAATAAGAGATCGGTACATGGCGATTCGCTTCACTGTATCATCTGTCCTTTTCTTCAACATTTCAGCTACAGATCTAAGAGCAACTACACCCTTTTGTTCTGCATGCTATACAACATTTATATATTTATCACATGCAGGAGTTGTTCTAGGTGGAATGTTAAGTAAGTTTGCTCCGGCAATGTAATAGGAGGATGAATGGGACGAGGGATCACAACTTTCAGTCTTGCCTTGCAAGGACTCCTGCTGCGTTTTAACTGCAGTCTACTAAAATATGGTGAAACAGGTTAAAACTAACAACAAGGGAAATAAGTAAGATTATATAAAGTAGAGATCATTTAAAGTTGTCGTCGGATTGATGACAAGTATGCCATGAGGGGGTCCTCGAGGCATGCGGAAGAGAGGGGTGTGCGACGTACGGTATTCCGGGACGGTGAGCACACAAGTTTACCCAGGTTCGAATCTGCCGGCTTTGGACGAATCCTACTCCTGCTAGCAATCCAGTAATACGGTAGAGCCGGAATATGGGTTACAAGGGTTTCGCCTGTGCGAGTTGAGGGTCTAAAGTATTGGGTTCCCTAAAGGCTCTCCCTAGGACGACTTATATAGATATCCGGCCTAGGGTTTACAGGAGAGATCTATCCGGCTACGACTAAGAGTCGGTTACAAAGTACATTTTGAACTACAAGTAACATTATGGGCCTAAGTCGGTAAGTCTTCTGGGCCTTTCCATAGCCGGATTGGACTCCGTCTTCTCTCCCAGACTGGGCCGCCCGTGAAGCAAAGCTCTAACCCGAAGTGGGCCACCCTGGTCAGTGAGGAACTATGAGGATACCCAGAAAGTATATCCCCAACAGCAGCCCCTGGAGGGCTCCAATATCCAAAGTCGGATTTATCATCGTCTAGCTTGATCTTTGGCTTGCAGAATCTTGAAGGGTTCCTGAAACTTCACAACAAAAAATACGATCCGGTTCTTAAAAATAATTCGGACCTATCAACAGGTTACTCGGATTTTCTAGCTTGATTTCAAACTAAGCCGGAACTTAGTCTCTAACGCCACCTGACACAAGTCATGGTCAAGTCACGTCATCTGACAGACATCCTGTCAGCAAGACCGTTGGTGGGTCCGTGGTTTGCGGAACCGAGGCGCCGTTTCAATGCGTGCACGGAGATCGAGGCGACGTAATCATCGCGTGGATCCTTCCTAGTTCCTTCCACGACGCGTGGCGGTTACACTGTAGCATTTGCACGAATCTTGGCATAGATAGGTGGATATAAGGGGTTAGGATTCTCTCCTTTTCTCTTCACCTGTCATTTGCCTTTTCCTCTCCTCCCAATCTCTCTACACGCACAGAGCTCCTCCGTTCCTCCCCTAAAAAACCCCAGCGCCGCCCATCTTAGGTCAACTGCCACCGGAGAAATGGCTTCTTCTTCTTCCTCCGGCTTGGTGGCAGCAGCGGCGACGGCGGCAATAGAAGTGGTGGCGGAGAAAGAAAGCTTCCGTGGGCTCTAGATCCCCTACGTGCTCGACGACGAGAAGCTCCAGAACATGGAGAAGGAAGGGCTCCTCCGTGCCGGCGACTGGCGGAGCAGCTTTGAGGAAACCATCCCCAACCCGCGTGCCGGCGAGCGGGTCCACTTCGGCACCCACCTCGACAGAGGTTTGTCATTTCCTCCCTCGGAGTTCTTCTCCGAGGTTATTGACCATTTCAGAGTTCAACTCCATCATATTCCTCCCAACTCTCTCTTAGAGATGAGCGCTTACGCTTCTTTGTGTGAGGGCTTTCTCAGCATTAGGCCGAGTCTGACTCTATTCCGGTACTATATTCATGTCCGGAGAAACTCTATCACTGCTGGTGTTCCTTACATCACCGGTACTATTAGTTTTTCACTTAGACGCGAGCGTGCGTATCCCAAAATCTTAGCTAGTGACTCGGTCAAACAATGCTGGGTCCGACTTGGTCCAGTGCTGGGTCTCACGCCGGATCCAGCCCCTTCAGTACCAAAGGACTGAAGGGATCCGACTTGGTCCAATGCTGGGTCTCACGCTGGATCCAGCCCCTTCAGTACCACAGAGATCGACTGATGCACTCCATCACGTCATCCAAGAAAGACTCCCTCCGCATCAGCCCCAAAGCCTACACCATGCAAGGCTACATAAGCCAGATAAAATGGTTGATAAGGGAGTGGATCGAGAGGAGGATCCCAAAGATTTCTCTGGATATGCATATGGTGGGAAACCCCGTAGTGCTGGTAAGCTTCTATCAGTACACCTTTTTATGTGTTTCAATCTTTCAGTTATACCGCAATACTGATATGTGATACATTGCAAATGTATCTATAATTTTTGATGTTCCATGCTTGGTTTTATCCACTTTCTTGTGTTTTGTTCCAACTTTGGAGTACTTTTCATATGATTTCTTGGACTAACCTATTAACAAGAGCCACAGTGCTAGCTGCCTGTTTTCTGCTGTTTTTGGTTCCAAGAAAGTTAGAAAATGAATATTCTCGGAATTGGACGAGACAAAAGCCAAAGTGCCTATTTTTCCGGAAGTCATCAAGTGCCAGAATACGAGACGGAGAAGGGCCAGGGAGCCACCACACCACCTGGCCATGCGGCCAGGCATGGCCCGTGCCAGGGGGTGGTGTGGCCGCTCCCGGCACCCCCTCGGCCTCTCCTTCTGCCTATATATTGCCCTCGGGACGAAAACCCTAAGTACCCGATCAAAAATCCACGAAAGAGTCTGTAACCGTCGTCATCTCCATCCCTAGATCGAGAGGGATCTGAAGCTCTTCCCAGCACCCTGCCGGAGAGGGGAATTCACCCTAGAGGCCTTCTTCATCACCATGCAAGCCTCCGGTGTGATGCGTGAGTAGTTCATCCTTGGACTACGGATCCATGTAGTAGCTAGATGGTTGGTTCTCCTCCTTTGTGCTTTCATGTTTAGATCTTGTGAGTTCCGTTCATGATGAAGACCATCTATTTGTAATTCTGCATGTTGTGTTTGCGGGGATCTGATGGATATTGAGATACTATTTCAGATTGATTATTGATTCTATCATGTCTTTGTTATTTGAGATCTTGCATGCTTTCCGTTGTTAGTAGCTATCTTGGCCAAGTAGATGCTAGCAACTCCAAGAGTTAGTATTTATGCTCGATAGTGGGTTCATGCCTCTGGTAATCTGGGGAGGTGATAGAAATCTCTAAGGTACTAGATGTGCTGTTGCTACTAGGGAGAAGCCAACAATCCTTTGTTCATAGAACAATCGTATTGTTTACTTTACACGCAGTTCGTAAAGCAATAATCTGTTGCTTGCAACTTAATACTAGAGGGGGTTCGGATGATAACTTGAAGGTGGATTATTAGTCATAGATGAAGTTGGATGGCGATCTATGTATTATGTTGTAATGCCCAATCAAGTCTCAGAGGAGTCAAGATGATTAGTATATGCATGTATTGCTTTCTCGGTGTTTGTCAATTGCCCCACTATCATTTGTTCACCCAGCATGTTATCTATCTAAGGAGAGCCACCTCTAGTGAACTATGGATCCCGGTCCTTGTCTTTTACATACAATCTACAATCTTTTACTGCTTTGTGTTTACTTTTTGCAAACTTTTACTTCTTTCCATTCGATCTGTTTAATCCTTTGTTTTCCACAAAACACGGTGAGATTGACAACCTCATCGCAAGTTGGGGACAAAGTTCTGTGGTTGTGTTGTGCAGGTCTCCACATTGCTACTAGCACCGATAGTGCGCCCTGCCAAAGCTCAGCTAGTAACACCTTTGGGGTGTTTCCTTGCTCCTACTGGTTCGATTAAACCTTGGTTTCATAACTGAGGGAAAACTTACTGTTGTGCTCATCATACCTTCCTCTTGGGGTTGCCAACGAGCTCTACGTCGAAAGTCGAGGGCATCAAGATCTTTTCTGGCGCCGTTGCCGGGGAGTCAAGGACATCTTCACAAGGGGAGTCCCTCATAACCAATCTCTTTACTTTGTTGTTTTTCTTTTGCTTCGTTTTCTTTTTGCTTTGTTTGCTTGTTTTGTTCTTCAAAAACACAAAAAAATAGTTTTACTTGTTTGCTTTCTTATTTGAAAAACACAAAAAAATTAGTTCCTATCCTAAGTTGTCACTATGTCTAGGCTTGCTCCAATCACGATGTCACCCGAGGATATGATTTTCACTTTTAAACAAGGAATTGAGGAAAATTTTAAGGAAGCTTGGTCTAGAATCTCCGATCTACATGAAAGAACTGAGCCTAAAATGACTCAAAGCTTGTTCCTTAGCAGTTTTTACCTTGGAATTGCTCTTTTCTATAGATATGCTTTAGATGCTGTTGTGGGAGGAGATTTCCTCCGTTGTAATGAGGATGATGCTATTAATGCTATAAAGAAATTGATCCTCACTTCCAACTTGCCTAGCCAAACTGATACTTCTTTCGCAAAAATATTTGCTAGGTTGGACACTCTTGTGGCTAGCATTACTAGATTAGAAAGTTGCTATAATATGCTTAGGGAGCATCACGATTATGTTCCAAAAAACTCTGAACCATCAAAGTGGTTCCCTACAGTAAAAATTGAGATGAACACTGAAACTTTTCAAGCTCGCTGTGATATCATGTCTGAATTTTGCCTTATGCCCAAAGATATTTATAAATCTCTGAATACTTGGGGGCTCATTGAAGGAGGAAAAGAAATATCTCTTACTAATAATACTACCATATTACCTCCTGGAATAGCTGAAGGAGTGTTTACAAAGATCCTTGGGAAAAAACGATTTCTACTGATTATCTTGTTATTGAATGTGCAGGAAAAGGACAAATTACACTTGGAAGGTCCCTATTAGAACTCCTTGGAGCAATAATAGATGTGGGAAAGGGGACCATGCACCTTTATTCTCCACCAAACAATCATATTTTCCCCAAGGTTAAGAATAAAAGTAAGAGAGGTAAGGGCAAGAAAGTTGGTTTTAATGCTTCTTCATTTGAGAACACTTGATTCTTTCTTTGCTTCTTATGCCTAACTTAAAGGCGTTAAAGAAAAGTACTTATTGGGAGATAACCCAAAAGTTTTAGATGAGTCTTGGAAGTTATTACCTCTGTAATAACCTCTCCTTATCCTTTTTATTTTATTTTTGTGCCAAGAGTAACCTCTAATGAGAGAGAAGTAATGATTGGGAAAGTTGCTGTCCCGAAACAGATTTCTATGCTTCACCGTAAAAATTCGCGAGAGAGCTCTGTATGTCGGATTGAGCTGTAATTTTTTGTGCTTCTGCCTGAGTTTGTTATATAACTTTAGTTAGTTCAACATGTTTTGATTTTAGCAACAGAAGGTCTTCGAAAAAAATTCGTCTTTACCTACTGGTCTGTTTTGACAGATTTCTGCCATTTTCTGCATTTGCTTCTTATTAGTTCCTTCTTGAGTTCTTTTCGGGAATTGAGCTTTTTGAGAGAAGTGCTACAGTAGCTAGTATTCTAATGGAAGTTTATTTGGTGTTATATCTGAACCTTAAGACTTATTTATCTTAAGTGCACTAATGTTGCTAATGAGATTGTCTGAAGTTTTGTATGAAGGAAAAATTTCAGGTGTGTGGAAGGAATGAGTAATGAGATGAAGGATGGACTAAAGCTCAAGCTTGGGGATGCCACGCGTGTCACCCAAAGAAATATCCAAGAAGTACAAGTGTCAAAGCTTGGGGATGCCCAAGACATCCCCTTCTTCATCAATAAAAATCCCAGGTTTCTTCCAAACGCTTCATTTTTATTGTTTCATGCACAGTTGTGTTGTTTTTGGAGCATCTTCTTTTTCGTTTTCGTTTTGGTTTTTAGTTTGCTTTGGTTTTCTTAGTTTTCTAAATAAATTGGTTGGACCCCCTCTTTCATACATTTGGTTTGCAAATAGTTTGGTTTGGTTTGGAAAAGAGTAGGAAAGTTCATGCTTTTGTGGTAAAAAGAGCTTGGTTTTGACTGTGGCCTATGCTTTGTCATGCCATGCTTGATATTGTTTTGGCTTTATGCTTAGTATTCTTTGCTGTAGCATGACTTGTTATAAACAATTGAGATTGGTTAATGTGCCTTGGATGAATCATGCGTTGTTTTAGCATATTAAAGCATAGTATAGTGGTATTCTCCTTTGATGCTTTATTTGGGTTGACTTGGCGCATGCTCACACCATGTTATGACTATCTCAAGTCACCATAGCCTTTATGATCCTTTACTTTTCAACTTGTAGTATCACTTTATGCTTTGATCAATGATGTTTTGTCACTCTGCATGATTATGGCCATTATTGCTCTCTTAGTTTGTCGCTCCCAGTCTTTTGCTAGCCTCCACAACAAAGTATGAGTTCCACTCATGCATCCAACTCCCTAAACCAAGTTATTCCAAAGAGTCCACCATACCTACCTACTAGCTTATGCTATTCCAAGTATATTCATGCTTTTGTTTACCTTCCACTTGTTATGAGAAAACTAGTGATTAAAGCTCTCACGAACTTGAAGGCACACTTTACTTTTTGCCTCTAATAAACTTGAACCATTGGGTCCTTCTTTGTTGCGTATATGCTTGTGCTTTATAACTTGAAATTAGCAGAACCATGTACCATGGGAAACGCTTTCAACATTGCACTTGTAATTTGTACCCCGTTGATATCATGTTCTTTTGCTTACGGATCCCGGCGGTGTGAAATAAAAGTGGAACTTGTAAGATCATGGAGTTTGTATGTGTGTTAGATAAACGCCTGGGCCGCTAGCCTAAGCCATGCCTAATCATGGTGGAAACTTGCAGGATCACCATAATGAGCACTCTATGAAGCATCCTCAATAAAAACCTATGCAAATAGCAATTAAAAAGATGCTGAGATGCTCATTGTCTGCTTGCCTTGTCATTTTGATTATGGGAAAGCTCCCGTATCATGTGCAAGGGATACCCCGTTGGCGGTTCTTAATGATACACATATACTTACAATGACAAGAGCTTACTCGTGACTGAAGTTGGGTAGCATGAGAATCGGTCTTCGTAAGTAAGGGGCATGCGATTTCGGTTTATAACTTGTCAAGCATATCCTCTTAGTTGTGTCACTTTAACCTTAATCACCTTCAAGATGCTTATGATAGGGGCAATGAGAGCTGAAAACTACAAGTACCATAATTTTTGGAAGCTCTTTATGAGACTTAAATCCCTACTTCCTTTTACAAAAGGCCTTTCTTCCACCATTATATTGAGTCTCCACCTTCTATCTTTATGCACCTACTTTGAGAGCATAGTGGCCATTCTTAGTTCTATGTGCATTGTCCCAAGACTAGTTGATTGATGCATAACTTGTTATTTCTTGTTTTAAACTATTGTATCTAGTCACTCTTATGAACTTTGAAGGTGTCCTATGCATTTATATTTGCTACTCTATTGAGGGACAAGCTGAATACTATTATGCTATGTTTTCTTTTTGTGAAACAAACAAACGTCTTGCAAAGCATTGTTATTCATGAATCTTTTGTTTGTGCTTTTCATGTTGCATCATAGTTTCTTTTCTTATTGCTAGAACTTTGTCTTTCCTGTTATGATTGAAGTACTATGAACCCAGCTTTGAATGTTTTGCAAATACTTTGATTAAGTCTTTGATGGTGCATGTCACCTCAAAAATTATTCTTTCTTTTTATCACTTACCTACTCGAGGACGAGCAGGAGTTAAGCTTGGGGATGTTGATACATTGCAAATGTATCTATAATTTTTGATGTTCCATGCTTGGTTTTATCCACTTTCTTCTGTTTTGTTCCAACTTTGGAGTACTTTTCATATGATTTCTTGGACTAACCTATAAACAAGAGCCACAGTGCCAGCTGCTTGTTTTCTGTTGTTTTTGGTTCCAGGAAAGTCAGAAAATGAATATTCTCGGAATTGGACGGGACAAAAGCCAAAGTGCCTATTTTTCTGGAAGTGATCAAGTGCCAGAATACGAGACAGAGAAGGGCCAGGGAGCCACCACACCACCTGGCCGCGCGGCCAGGCCTGACCCGCGCCAGGGGGTGGTGTGGCCGCTCCTGGCACCCCCTCGGCCTCTCCTTCCGCCTATATATTGCCCTCGGGACGAAAACCCTAAGTACCCGATCAAAAATCCACGAAAGAGTCTGTAACTGCCATCATCTCCATCCCTAGATCGGGAGGGATCTGAAGCTCTTCCCGGCACCCTGCCAGAGAGGGGAATTCAGCCTAGAGGCCTTCTTCATCACCATGCAAGCCTCCGGTGGGATGCGTGAGTAGTTCATCCTTGGACTACGGATCCATGTAGTAGCTAGATGGCTGGTTCTCCTCCTTTGTGCTTTCATGTTTAGATCTTGTGAGCTCCGTTCATGATCAAGATCATCTATTTGTAATTCTGCATGTTGTGTTTGAGGGGATTCGATGGATATTGAGATGCTATTTCAGATTGATTATTGATTCTATCATGTCTTTGTTATTTGACATCTTGAATGTTTTCCGTTGTTAGTAGCTATCTTGGCCAAGTAGATGCTAGAAACTCCAAGAGTTAGTATTTATGCTCGATAGTGGGTTCATGCCTCTGGTAATCTAGGGAAGTGACAGAAATCTCTAAGGTACTAGATGTGCTGTTGCTACTAGGGAGAAAACAACAATCCTTTGTTCATATAACAATCGTATTGTTTACTTTACACGCAGTTCGTAAAGCAATAATCTGTCGCTTGCAACTTAATACTGGAGGGGGTTCGGATGATAACCTGAAGGTGGATTATTAGTCATAGATGCAGTTGGATGGCGGTCTATCTATTATGTTGTAATGCCCAATCAAGTCTCAGAGGAGTCAAGGTGATTAGTATATGCATGTATTGCTTTCTCGGTGTTTGTCAATTGCCCCGCTGTAATTTGTTCACCCAACATGTTATCTATCTAAGGAGAGCCACCTCTAGTGAACTATGGATCCCAGTCCTTTCTTTTACATTCAATCTATAAATTGTTTACTTCTTTGTGTTTACTTTCTGCAAACTATTACTTCGTTCCATTCGATACGTTTAATCCTTTGTTTTCCGCAAAACACTGTGAGATTGACAACCTCATCGCAAGTTGGGGACAAAGTTCTGTGGTTGTGTTGTGCAGGTCTCCACGTTGCTGCTAGCACCGGTAGTGCGCCCTGCCAAAGCTCAGCGAGTAACACCTTTGGGGTGTTTCCTTGCTCCTACTGGTTCGATTAAACCTTGGTTTCATAACTGAGGGATAACTTACTGCTGTGCTCATCATACCTTCCTCTTGGGGTTCCCAACGAGCTCTACGTCGAAAGTCAAGCGCATCAATATGTTTTCTTCTTTTCAGCTTGTTGACCTCCCCGGGTCGGAACTTGCTCCGCTCGAAGGATATCCTCCGGAGTTTTCTCAGGAGACAGAGGTGGTGCCATTGCCGGATGCTGCGCTCAAGAAGCGTAAAGCTTCGACAGTGGCCGTTGGCACAAAGGAGGTGCTCGTCGTGAAGAGGTAACTTTCAATCACAACTTCCGCCTTTGTACTTTACTCGAATTTCCTTCCGAGATGTAATGTTTCTGGCTTTATCACATTCTCAGAGCAAAACAGCTCATCAAGGGCAAGGAGAAGGGGATTTCTTCGAAGCCCCTGCGACAGATGAAGCTTACCATAGCTTCTCCTGCCGTGGCTCCTCCGACTCCTGCTCCTCAACCTTCCGCAACGCCGGTGATAATTCCTTCTCCGGCTGTCGCAGAAGATCCGGCTCCTTCCACGGAGCCTGCGATCCTTGAATCGCAAACTGACATCACCATGGGTGAGTCAGGTTTAGATAAGGGTGAACCCTCTTTTGGTAATGATCCCTCGGCAGAAACCTTCGCCGAAAACCTTCTCAGCAATCTGGGACTTGCCAAAATTTGGCCTGTCCCGGAAATCAGCTGAAGAGATCCAGCGGCTAGCCAGGCAATACCTGGAGAAAAGTACTTTATCTGCCGAAGAAGAAGCGCAAGAAGCAGAGGACGTCAAGCACTCTAATCTTCTTGAACAAGTGCTTCTTCGCAACAAGAGGATCAGGTCCGGGGAGCTTCCAACTGCTACTGTGACCCCTCTGACTCTTGCTGAGAAGGTTGCCATTGAAGTGAACGCGAGTTTGGATAAACTCACTCGCGAACAATATGTAAGTCGGAATTCCAACTCCTGTTTTTCCTTTATTTCATATCATATCCTCTAGCTCCCAAGCATGAAGTAGGATAAATAATCCGGGTTTATGCTTCCTTAGGATGCCAAAGAAGGAACTAGTGTATCCCCCAAGGCTCGTGCTGATATTAGCAAAGATATTAGCCCGAGTCTTTAGTAGCTTTCTGACTTTGGGTATTCTGACTTACAGAAAGTATAATCCTATAATCAGGATTTGTTGAAGAATGTTTGTGATAAGCGGAGAGAGATCAAGGCTCTCCGGCTTAAAAATGCTAAGCTAAAAGTTGCCAAGGATGAGGCCGAAGGTAAACATTTCGAGACTCAAACCTTGTCTTTCATGTTTTCATAGTCGAATTTTTTTTGAACTATTGTTCCCTTTTTTTGACTTATAACACTCGTGAAACAATCCTGTGCCATGATTGAAGAGGCCGAGAACCTCAAGACTTTGGTGGTGGAGAACAAGGAGCTGCGCCAAGATCTAGATAAGCTCAAGGCGGATCATGAAAAGAGCATTGCTCAAATCCTTGAGTCCTCCTCCATGGCTACTGATGAGCGCGATCGCATGATTGCTGCTCGGGATCAAAAAATCTCGGAGCTCAATAGTGAGCTTTGCAGAGAGAGGGATCTTTCCGAGGATCTCCGGGCTGAACTCTAGAGTCTTCAGGAAGAGAAGACCAAAATTGACGACGTCATTTTCGGTACGTTCCATCTGTCTGACTTGTCTATTTTCTTTGACTTATTTCGATGTCGGATTTTATTTAACTGTCTTTGTTTACAGGTCCTCTGAACTTGATGGACTCCACCTCTGCTGAGCCCCGCACCCACTGGCTTACCCAAGTTGGTGACCTGCTTCATGACTTCCGCCAATCCCTTGAGGATATTGGCGAAGCCCTCAAGATTCCGGACATGCATAGCATGTCGGATTTTCAGGTGCGGGACAAGGCAAAGGAGATGCCACAGCTCGTCTAGGATTGGAACATGTCCTACGCGCGAAGCGCGGCGCAGAACGCTCTCACCATGGTCATGAGCCACCATGGAAGCATGGAGATATGGCAAGTGACCAGAGGGTACTCTACAGTGGATGAAGATGGTCCGGATCAGGACATCAAGGCCATAATGGACTCCTGTGCCGGATATGGGTGTCATGTAGCTGACTTGACCATCTACGATACTCCATTCTTCAACCGCGTGGACACTCTGCCTCCGCTTCCATAAGAAACAACAAAAGTTTCAGATGATGAGCGCACCACCTCGGATGTGGACATCTCGGAACGATATCAAGGCGACGTATCCAGCGAGCTGGCAGCTCCTTCATCTCCTCCTGCATCATAGATTGCCAGAAACATTTTGTATTATTTGAAAAAACATGATGCGTCAAATGTGAAGTACTATTATTTTGCTAGTGCTAAGCTTTTGATCTATTCAGCACTTTTGGCTTTTAAATTTTTGTGTGCCTGAAATGTTTACATAAGCACTTGTACTTTTTCGTCTATACTTATCGTTTATCTGGCTTTCCGCCTTGTCCCTTTCATGAGCCGGCTAAACCTTCTGCCAGAAACTTTGCCGAGCAACGGAGCTCAATTGCTAAACCAGTTTAAACTCGGAAACAAAGCCGGCTTCCAGTACCAACAATTCACTACTCGGAAAATGCCCGCATCCAGCAATCAGACAAATAACCAATGTAAAGACTAGAAACTTTAGAGTTATACCCGAAGGTAGCAATTTTAGAATCAGAAATCTAAACCAGAACGAACATGAGCATAAAGTACTTCTAAGCATTCTGGGATTTTCGACTATGACATGATCATTCGGAAATAAGATGGTAAAAACTTCTCAGAAAAACTTGAAGCAACCAACACTTTTATTTCTCTCAGAACATGTACATATATATGATTACAAAGAAGGATAAACTAAGAATAAAAGGGACGTAGATGAGAAATATTCCAAGGTCTATCTAATTCATCCGGATTTGTACTGCCTCCAGCTCTCTTTCTCTTCTTAGTAGGAGGTCTTTCTTTGACTGGCCTCATGTCAGTTAAGTAGTACGATCCGTTGTGAAATACTCGACTAACTAAAAAGGGCCCTTCCCATATTGGGGAAAGTTTGCGCCTTCTTTGTTGCACAAGCCGGAGAACCAAATCACCTTTATTGAAAGATCTATTTCGGACTCTCTGGCTATGATACTTGCGTAACTTCTGCTGATAGGCTGTAGATCTCATTTCAACAATGACACGAACTTCTTCGACTAAGTCGAGATCATTTTGTCGAGCAATCTCGGCATCCTCTTCAATATACGCGGCCACTCTAGGAGATGTATGAATCAAATCATTAGGAAGAACTGCTTCTGAGCCATAGACAAGGAAGAAAGGTGTGTATCCTGTTGACCTGTTTGGAGTTGTTCGTAAACTCCATATTACAGAGGGTAATTCCTCTGCCCAAGCCCCCACAGCACGTTGTAGTGGTGCTTCGAGTCTCGGTTTTAGGTCCTGTAGGATTAAACCATTTGCTCTTTCGACTTGCCCGTTAGCCTGCGGATGTGCGACTGACGCAATGTCAAGCCGGATATTTTGCTCGTTGCAGAATTCAGCCAATTCTCCCATAGAGAAGTTACTCCCGTTGTCTGTGATAATGCTATGTGGATAACCATACCAGATTATAACATCCTCGACAAATCTTTTGGCTGTTGCTCCATCACAACTAGTGACATGTTTAGCCTCAATCCATTTTGTGAATTTATCCACCATCACTAAGAGGTGAGTAAATCCACTTGGAGCTCGTTTAAATGGTACTACCATATCAAGCCCCCAGACCGCAAAGGGCCATGTTATAGGTATTGTTCACAGCTGATCAGCCGGAACGTGAGCTTGCTTGGCGTACTTTTGGCAGCCTTTGCACGTCTTGACTAATCGTTCGGCATATGCCTGAGCTGTAAGCCAGAAAAATCCATGTCTAAAAGCTTTTGCCACTAAAGATTTGGCTGCAGCGTGGTGACCACACTCGCCTTCGTGGATCTCTCTTAAGATTTCCACTCCTTCTTCCGAAGATACGCAACGCTGAAAAAGCCCAGACACACTCCGTTTATGGAGCTCACCTTTAACAATAGTATAGGCTTTTGTTCGTCGGATAATCTGCCGGCTCAGAACCTCGTCTTCGGGTAATTTGCCATCTACTAGATAATCTAGGTAGGGTTGAGTCCAGCTGGGAATTACACTCAGAACTGCTATTAGAGGTGAGTCGGATTTGGTCAGATATTCCTCATCTACTCCCTTTATTGAGGGAACTTTGAGGTGCTCTAAAAAAGCGCCATCCGGGACTTCTTTCCGCACAGAGCCTATCCGAGATAGTGCATATGCTTCCTCGTTTTCTGCTCGAGGGATGTGTTGAACCTCAAACCCTTTGAATGATTTAGATAGATCATCCAATACAGCTTTATATGCTGCCATGTGTTTATTTGCATTACAAATATCCGACACTTGTTGAGCAACAAGATCCGAATCTCCATAACACATCAAACGTCGGATGCCAATATCCTTAGCAATCCGGATTCCATGCAGCAGTGCTTCATACTCGGCAATATTGTTTGTCGCTGTGAAGTGGATCTGCAACACATATAAAATTTTATCTCCTTGGGGTGATTTGAGCACCACGCTAGCCCCCGAGCCCCCGTGAACCTTAGACCCATCAAAGTAGAGGGTCCAATATTCCGACTCAGGGAGGATCATATTTTCCTTCATCTCTGTCCAATCAGCGACAAAGTCAGCAAGAATTTCAGATTTGATTGCTGTCTGGGGTTTATACTCAATATCGAAAGCTGAAAGCTCTATGACCCATTTGGCGACGCGTCCTGTGGCGTCACTGTTGTTGATTATATCTCTCATGGGAGCTGTGCTCATCATGGTAATTGGATGCTCCTGAAAGTAGTGTCGTAACTTACGAGATGCTAGAAAAATACCGTAAGCAATCTTTTGATAGTTTGGATACCGCTTTTTTGATTCTATCAGGACCTCACTGACAAAGTAAGTCGGACGCTGCACCAGGTGTTCCTGATTTTCCTCTGGTCACTCCACCAGCATGATGATACTAACAACCTTATTTGTCACAGCAAGATAGAGCAACATCGGTTCCTGAGGTTCCGGCGCTGCAAGGATAGGAGCAGATGAGAGTACTTTCTTCAGGTCTTGTAGTGCAGCTTCAGATTCGTCAGTCCAAACAAAATCCTTGGTCTTTTTCAGGAGTTTGTATAATGGTGTGGCTCTTTCACCAAGCCAGCTTACAAATCGACTGACCGCAGCGATGCAACCAGTTAATCTTTGTACGTCCTTCAGGCGAGTTGGCCTGGAAATATTGAGTATAGCCTTGATTTTGTCTCGGTTCACCTCTATGCCTCTTTGAGACACGATGAAACCTAACAATTTTCCGGCTGGTATTCCAAAGAAGCATTTCTTCAGGTTAAGCATGATGTTGTATTTTCGTAGATTGGCGAACATTTCCTCCAAGTCAGAAATCAGCGTTTCCTTCTTTTTGGACATCAACGCAATATCATCCACCTATGCATGTACGTTGCGTCCGAGTTGGTCGTGGAGGCAACGCTGCATCGTGCGCTGGTATGTAGCTCCTTAGCCCAAAGGGCATCGTAACAAAACAGAAGGTTCCGAAAGGGGTTATGAATGAAGTTTTGACTTTGTCAGATTCCTTCATCCGGATTTGGTGATAACCGGAATATGCGTCGAGAAAATAGAGGAGTTCCGAGCCTGCCGTAGAATCGATAACTTGATCAATTCTAGGCAGAGCAAACGGATATTTTGGACAAGCCTTGTTCAAGGCAGTATAATCAACACACATCCTTAAATCAGTGGTGTCCTTTTTAGGGACCATTACAGGATTGGCTGACCACTCAGTGTGGATGACCTCTTCTATGAATCTGGCTAACTCGAGTCGTGCTAGTTCCTTAGCTATAGCCTTACGCTTTTCATCGCCAAAACATCGTAGGGATTGTTTGACGGGTTTAGAGTTCGGGTTTACATTTAAAGAGTGCTCGGCAAGTTCCCTAGGTACTCCGGTCATGTTAGATGGCTGCCATGCGAAGATATCTTGATTTGCTTGGAGGAACTTGACGAGCGCGTTTTCCTATGCGCTACCTAGGCCTACGCCTATCTGGGTCACCTTGGAGGGGTCATCATCCTTCAAAGGTGTCTTCTTCATCTCTTCTGATGCCTTGAACTCTGGATTTGTCTTTGTCACCTCCTTCTTCGTTGCAGGCATCTCGGACGGATCTATGCTCTCCTTGATATCCTGGTACTCCTAGGCGTGCAGCACGGCTTCGGTAAAGGCGGCATTTCCATCCTCGCACTCTCGCACTTTCTTCGGGTCTCCCCTGATGGTGATCACATCGTTGGGACCTGGAATTTTCATCATATTGTAAATGTAACATGGACGAGCCATAAAAGCCCAGTAAGCCGGACGTCCGAATATAGCGTGGTACACGCTCTTGAACGGGACCACTTCAAAGGAAAGTTCCTCCGTCCGATAATTCTTTGGAGTTCCAAAGGTGACATCCAAAGTAATCTCTCCCAGGGAATTAGCTTGTCTTCCTGGGACAACTCCATGAAAGATCACAGAGCTATGGTTCAGCTAGGTTTCTGAGATCTTCATCCGGCGTAGTGTTTCGACATAGAGAATATTAATGCTGCTACCACCGTCCATGAGGGTCTTGGAGAAACCATAACCGTCAATAAGTGGGTTGACGATTAAGGCGTATTTTCCTCGCCTGTGCAACTTAGGCGGATGATCAACGCGGTCAAATGTGATTGCCACTTCCGAGCAGTCCAAGTATTTGGGGATAGCCGAAACTATTGCGTTGAGCTCGTGTAGAACTACTTTCTTGACCTTTGCTGGTTGAGATCCGAGGAAAGTGACGTAAGTGTCCTTCTTGGTGGGAAAAGTTTTCTTCCCTTCCGGCTTGGGATTTGAAGCATCAGCTTCCTCCATGTCGGAATCTTCCTTGGTCTCTTTGTCTTTTTCGGGATTTTTCTTTCCCTTCTTCCGCTTAGCTTTGTAGCCTGCGGTGTCATCTCTTTTGGTGTCATCCTTGAAACAACACTCAACGTTGGTGTGGGACGAGCCCCCATTGGCATCTAGGTGCTGCACACATGGGTTATTGGCAATGTCGGCCCAAGAGTAGGTTTTGCCTGGTTGCTGGTCTCCTCTACCTTGGACCCTTGATGTCCCACGGCCACGCCCGTGGCCTCCACCGCGTCCTCCTCGTCCTCTAGACCCGAAAGTAGCAGTAACCACTGCTGTTTCCGCGTTGGGTTTCTCTTCCGAGGTATTTTTGCGCTTCTGAGCTTGTTGCTTTGGTTGTTTTGCCGACTGAGGCACAGCTAGGGCATTGAGTAATCCCTCTGCATCGTCGTCAGCATTTGCATACTTGCTCGCTGTTTCTATCATCTCTCCCAAGTCAGTGACCTTGTCACACTTCAAGCGGTGACGTAGTAGACCAATTGGGAGTCCTGCGATGAAAGCTTCAATCACGGTTTGATCGTTTACTCCTTCACAGGAGTTCTTGGTGTCGATCCATCCTCCGAGGTAACCCCGGAAAGTGTCTCTGGCTTTCTGGGTGCAACGCTGTAGGTCTCTGACCGTATAGGGCCTCCGATATGTGCCTTCAAAATTCCGAAAGAACGCACTTTGTATGTCATACCAGTTATGGATGGTGTTCTCCGGAAGTTCATTGAGCCATGATTGTGCCGTCTTCCGCAACATAAGTGGGAGATATCGGGTTGCGACCATGCTGTTTCCACCTTTGGCGATGTAGCAAGCTTGGAAAAAATCCTGTGCCCAGGTATCTGGCCGAGCAATGCCGTCGTAGGCTTGGATATGTCTTGAGATGGAAAATCCTTCTAGGAATCTTGTAGCTCTGATGCGTGGTCCGAAGCATTTTAGGCCCACGTAGATATCATCGTTTTCGTAGCGCCGCGCCTCTATATTGGAGTTGATCCTATGCCTTGCGTCGTTCGGGGATAGAGATCGTCACGAATCTCAGCTGTGGCTGCGGTGCCTTGGAGCCGGACTTCGGCTTCTGCCACCACCTCCTCCGCCACGTCGTCCTCCTTGTCCCCCTTGGGAGCTGTTGCTATGACTGCTTGGTGGAGAGGGTGGGGCAGCTAAATTGTTTCCGGCTGATCGCCGGCCTCCGTCCAGAGCGTCATTATTCCAGTTCCGGGGAGGGTCTTCACTACGACGAGCCCCCTACTGGCTCGTTCCAGCATGATTCTCGTCATTCCTTCGCCCGTCGTTCCTACCATGGTGAGGGTCAGCCGGACGGCTTGCATGTCTAGCAGGTGGCATTTTTTGACGATCCTCGTCCCGATGTTTCTCTTTATCTTCTCCCCTTCGATCGTTAGACTCTCGTCAGGGAGGGTTCCTCGGACGTTGCTCCAGTCACGCGCAGTTCTGTGACGCTGTCCTGACGATCCGGTTCTTGAATAATTGTCTTCCCGGCATTCGGGGCGATGATACTGCTCCCGGACGCTATGGGGTCTTACGTCAGCCCATGCTGGATCTGTGCGACACTGGTAGGAATCCAAGACCAGCTTTTGACTTCCGGACATGGCGACCTTTTGCTGTTCCAATCCCTTGTTGAGTAGTTTGATACCCAAACGGATCTCCTCTGGTCCTGGATTAGCCGATAAAATTTCTCGGGCCGCCACGGTATTCTGTACTGGGGTTGGATATACCCAGTCTCCTTTGCTATCTTTCTGTGGCTTCCCCATCTCATCTCCGAATAGGACGGCATGGACATGTGGGAATTGGTCGTCATTGGTGTGATGCTTCCGTGTCTTCTGATGCAACCGAGACATGTAGTCCTTAGTTAACATGCGTTTCTTCTCCTCCTCGATGTTTTTGGCTTCATCTAGGAGTTGTTGACGACGCACTTCTAGGGCTTGGGCCCTTTCGTCCAGCTCTTCAGTAGTAAGATCTGCAGCTGTAGGGATATGTGTGGTTAATGCAGCATCGATGAGTTTACGCGCACCTTCGGTGATCATGTGTCCATCCACCGATTCTTCTTTTTTCGGCTCGTTTGGGATTAGTGCTCCATCCGAGTCTTCTTCGTATTCCTCGGCAATGACCTCTTCTGCCAGAGGGTCTTTTGCCGGGGTCTTGTTCTTCTTCTTTGCCTTCTTGGCAGTGCCGGTAGCAAAGACGGCTTTGGGTCCATTTCCCGGAGTTAATCTCTGATCGGTACTTTCGGACATCTGGACTTCGGGATTATCTCCGACGTCCATGTCATCCTGCGCTTTGGGAGAGTGATCCCCGGATCCTTCATCCATGGCTTCTCCTTCTTCTATAGCTTTGGAGTTATACTCCTCTTCATATTCTATGGAGAACTTTTGGAAATCTGCTGACATCATCGATTCATCCGAGGATGCGGGTACGTCGGCGTTTGTTCCAATTGCCTCCAGCATAGAGTCGGTGTTTTCTCCAGCATCGGCAGAGCCGGATCCGGACCCCACGTATCCGACGAAGTGCGACGCGTGCTTGCTGAGATACATGCGGCTTTTGCGATCAGCCATGTCGAAACTTTTGATGGTCTCGAGAATTGCATCCGCGCTTTCACCTTGTAGTATCATACGTCGTAGTGTGTACCTCAGGAAAGGCCTGTCTATCCCGGCGTCATCAGAGCCGGAATCAGTGTCGTTGATATCCTCCTCCTGAATTTCAACTTCCATAGGTGGGTCGATCTGGGATCCGGCTTCTCCAGGGAGATCCACTCCAGATTTGACTTGGACCACTAGGTCTTCTTCAGGCTCGGATTTCTCCACTATCTCCGCAACTGGTGCAGGCTAGGTGGGATTAGGTTTTTCAGAGATCTGGAACTCTGCCACCTCCGCGGACAAAGGGGACCCAGAAGATTCTTCTGCCTCAATCATCACCGCTGGGGTGGGTGGGGCAGGTTCAGCGAAACCGATGTAAACATCGATCTCGCCAAAAGACATGATTGTGTAGGCAGTCACGGCCTCCCTAGCCGGAATCCATGTCTCGTCGAGAACGATGAGAGGGACGTCGCTAGCGTAGAGGATGGTCTCGCCGATTCCGATTCTTGCAGATTCCGCTCGGAACGCAGATCCGAAGCTCACTTGCCCCACGGTGGGCGACAAACATCGTCGGCTTGATGTCAAGTACGCCATGAGGGGGTCCTCGAGCTGTGCAGAAGAGAGGGGTGAGAGACATACGGTATTCCGGGATGGTGAGCACACAAGTTTACCCAGGTTCAAATCCGCCGGCTTTGGACGGATCCTACTCCTGCTAGCAATCTAGTAATACGGCAGAGTCGGAATATGGGTTACAAGGGTTTCGCCTGTGCGAGTTGAGGGTCTAAAGTATTGGGTGCCCTAAAGGCTCTCCCTAGGATAGCTTATATAGATATCCGGCCTAGGGTTTACAGGAGAGATCTATCTGGCTACGACTAAGAGTCGGTTACAAAGTACATCTTGAACTACAAGTAACATTATGGGCCTAAGTCGGTAAGTCTTTTGGGCCTTTCCGTAGGCGGATTGGACTCTGTCTTCTCTCCCTGACTAGGCCGCCCATGAAGCAAAGCTCTAACCCAAAGTGGGCCACCCTGGTCAGTGAGGAACTATGAGCATACCCGAAAAGTATATCCCCAACAAATTAAGTATGAACTTACAGTAGCACGTTCAGGCTGACAGTAGCTCCTTCTCGAGCGGGTGCGACTCCTGGTCAATCTGCCAGAAGAATCTGAGCAGAGCAGTTGGAACTCTGGTCCTTGTACTCCATTGTCATTTCTCTGCATGACATTTGAAACCAAGTTGGTTGGTTTGGAAGGATGAAAACTCTTGAAAAACACCAAAAACATAGCATAAAAAATTACCAGATGTATGTTTCAAACTAGATAGCTTGTTTAGAAGGATGAAAGCAGGTGAAAACACCAACATATAGCATTAAAAATGACCAGATATATCATCCAAAGTAGATGGACATTTTCCGAATTAAGCATTCACACATATATTCACAATTGAACATAAATGCAAATGTGATGGCAAGTTCTTAGGTAGAATGACAACTGATTAACATGAAAAGAAACTGGTCTTAGTAACACAAGGAAACCTCACGATTCAGCCTTGCTGGGCGTCAGATTGTCAGTGTTGGATCTTCTATGAGCTGTTTGCATGACCTGTGCGAGCGCTCGGAAAGAATATAATCTATGAGTTCATGTTGGAGGATTAAACCAATAGCGTGAGAATAAAGAAAGGGAATAAAAGCAAGAAGCTAATGAGGTGGATAGGACTTACAAGATGAAGGGTGCAAACGAAATGGCAATAGCATCTAGGATATTGAGCAACATCCTGAAGATTTCGTAGCTTACGAGTAACGAAAATATAGCAAACGGGCAAGATAAATTACTGCTGCACGGCGAGGACGGGTGGGACGGGCAAGCGGGCGGCGGGGGCAGTGACTCGGCATTTCGGGGTCAGCAACGAATGATTCAGTAAAGCGGCCCCGGTAGGGTAGATGACGGCGTTGGCGAAGCAGATCTGGTGCCGCGAGGGAGTCGGTGAAATAGTTCTGGTAAAAAGCGCCTGCAGTGGAACTCCGATGTGGAAGAGAGGGCCGACGGTGAAGCAGCTAGAGGAAGGTCAAGGTTGGACGGGTGTGGGCGGGGAAGAGATGATGGGGGATATAGGTGGGATGACGCATATTTACGACCTATACCCATCTATTATTGTTGTACTGCCATGGTCCTTGTTTCCGGAGCAGGGATAGAAGAGGAATTTTGCATTTGTAAAAAGCGGGGCGGGATATTTGAATAGATGCGCGGGATATTTGAATAGATGTGCGTGAGATGTTTCAAGAAAAGAACACACATGCAATGGCACTGGTGGAACTATGTGGTTTTTGAAAAGAACACACATGCAATGACACTGGTGGATCTAGATGTGTTTTATGAAAAGAAAACACATGCAATGACACTGGTGGATCCATATGTGGTTTGTGAAAAGAACACACACGCAATGACTCTGGTGGATCCATATGTGGTTTGTGAAAAGAACACACATTCACTTACTCTAGTTGTGGTTCATAAAAACAACACACATGCAATGATTCTGGTTGATCCTTATGTGTTTTAGGAAAACAACACACATTCAATGACACCGGTGGATCCATGTGTGGTTTGTGAAAATAACACACATGCTCATGTGGGTTATGAAAAGAACAGACATGCAAGGAACTCTAGTGGATCCATATGTCGTTCATTAAAAGAACACACATGCAATGACACTGGTGGATCCATATGTGGTTTGTGAAAAGAACACACATGCAATGACTCTAGTTGTGGTTTACGAAAAGGACACACATCTAGTGACTCCAACTGTGGTTTGTGAAAAGAACACACATGCATTGACACTAGTGGATCCAGCTGTGGTTTGTGAAAAGAACACACATGCAATGACACTGGTGAATCCATATGTGGTTTATGAAAAGAACACACATGCAATGACACTGGTGGATCCATATGTGGTTTGTGAAAAGAACACACAAGAAATGACTCTAGTGGATCCATATGTGGTTTGTGAAAAGAACACACATTCACTGACTCTAGTTGTGGTTCATGAAAAGAACACACATGTAATAACACCGGTGGATCCATGTGGTTTGTGAGAATAACACACATGCAATGACTCTGGTGGATCCATATGTGGTTTGTGAAAAGAACACACATGAAATGACTCTAGTGGATCCTTATGTGGTTTCTGAAAAGAACATACATGAAATGCCTCTAGCTATGGTTAATGAAAAGAAAACACATGCAATGACTTTGTTGGATCCATCTGTGGTTTGTGAAAAGAACACACATTCAATAACTCTAGTGGATCCATATGTGGTTTGTGAAAAGAACACACATGAAATGACCCTAGTGGATCCTTATGTGGTTTCCAAAAAGAAAAAAACATCCAATGACTCAAGCTGTGGTTTATTGAAAGAACACACATGCAATGACACTGGTGGATCCATGTGTGGTTTATGAAAATAACACACATTCTATGACACTGGTGGATCCATGTGTGGTTTATGAAAATAACACACATTCTATGACACTGGTGGATCCATATGTGGTTTGTGAAAATAACACACATCCAATGACTCTAGCTGTGGTTAATGAAAAGAACACATGAAATGACTCTAATGGAACCATATGTGGTTTGTGAAAAGAACAGACATGCAATGACTCTAGCTGCGGTTCATGAAAAGAACACACATCAATGAATCTAGCTGTGGTTTATGAAAAGAACACACATGCAATGACTCTAGTGGATCCAGATGTGGTTTATCAAAAGAACATACATGCAATGACTCTGGTGGATCCATATGTGGTTTATGAAAAGAACACACATGCAATGATTCTAGATGATCCTTATGTGGTTTGTGAAAAGAACACACAGGCAATGACTCTAGTTGTGGTTAATGAAAAGAACACGCATGCAATTACACTGGTGGATCCAAATTTGGTTTGTGAAAATAACACACATGCAATGACTCTAGTTGTGGTTTATGAAAAGAACACACATCCGGTGACTCTAGCTATAGTTTGTGAAAAGAACACACATGCAATGACACCGGTGGATCCATGTGGTTTATGAAAAGAACACACATGCAATGACACTGGTGGATCCATATGCGTTTTATGAAAAGAACACACATGCAATGACACTGGTGGATCCATATGTGGTTTGTGAAAAGAACACACAGGCAATGACTCTGGTGGATCCATATGTGGCTTGTGAAAAGAACACACATTCAATAACTCTGGTGGATTCATATGTGGTTTGTGAAAATAACACACATGAAATGACCCTAGTGGATCCTTATGTGGTTTCTGAAAAGAAAAAACATCCAATGACTCAAGCTGTGGTTTATTAAAAGAACACACATGCAATGACACTGGTGGATCCATGTCTGGTTTGTGAAAAGAACACACATTCTATGACACTGGTGGATCCATTTATGGTTTGTGAAAACAACACACATCCAATGACTCTAACTGCGGTTAATAAAAAGAACACATGAGATGACTCTAGTGGATCCATATGTGGTTTGTGAAAAGAACATACATGCAATGACTCTAGCTGTGGTTCATGAAAACAACACACATGCAATGACTCTAGTTATGGTTTATGAAAAGAACACACATGCAATGACTCTGGTGGATCCAGATGTGGTTTATGAAAAGAACAAACATGCGATGACTCTGGTGGATCCATATGTGGTGTATGAAAAAAATACACATGCAATGACTCTGGTGGATCCATATGTGGTTTGTGAGAAGAACACACATGCAATGACTCTGGTGGATCCATATGTGGTTTGTGAAAAGAACACACATGAAATGACTCTAGATGATCCTTATGTGGTTTGTGAAAAAGAACGAACATGCAATGACTCTAGTTGTGGTTAATGAAAAGAACACACATGCAATTACACTTGTTGATCCAAATGTGGTTTGTGAAAATAACACACATGCAATGACTCTAGTTGTGGTTTATGAAAAGAGAACACATCCAGTGATTCTAGCTGTGGTTTGTGAAAAGAACACACATGCAATGACTTTGGTGGATCCATATGTGGTTTGTGAAAAGAACACACATGTAATGACACTGGTGGATCCATATGTGTTTTATGAAAACAACACACATGCAATGACACTGGTGGATCCATATGTGGTTTGTGAAAAGAACACACAGCAATGCCTCTGGTGGATCCATATGTGGTTTCTGAAAAGAACACACATTCACTGACTCTAGTTGTGGTTCAAGAAAAGAACACACATGCAATGGCACTGGTGGATCCATGTGGTTTTTGAAAAGAACACACATGCAATGACACTGGTGGATCCATATGTCTTTTATGAAAAGAAAACACATGCAATGACACTAGTGGATCCATATGTGGTTTGTGAAAAGAACACACATGCAATGACTCTGGTGGATCCATATGTGGTTTGTGAAAAGAACACACATTCAGTGACTCTAGTTGTAGTTCATGAAAAGAACACACATGCAATGATTCTGGTTGATCTGTTTATGTTTTCGGAAAAAAAAACACATTCAATGACACTGGTGGATCTATGTGTGATTTGTGAAAATAACACACATGCTCATGTGGTTTATGAAAAGAACAGACATGCAATGAACTCTGGTGGATCCATATGTCATTCATTAAAAGAACACACATGCAATGACACTGGTGGATCCATATGTGGTTTGTGAAAAGAGCACACATGCAGTGACTCTAGTTGTGGTTTATGAACAGAACACACATCCAATGACTCTAGCTATGGTTTGTGAAAAGAACACACATGCAATGACACTAGTGGATCCATATGTGGTTTATGAAAGAACACGCATGCAATGACATTGTTGGATCCATATGTGGTTGATGAAAAGAACACACATGCAATGACACTAGTGGATCCATATGTGGTTTGTGAAAAGAACACACATGCAATGACTCTAGTGGATCCGTATGTGGTTTGTGAAAAGAACACACATTCACTGACTCTAGTTGTGGTTCATGAAAAGAGCGCACATGAAATGACACTAGTGGATCCATATGTGGTTTATGAAAAGAACACACATGCAATGAAACTGGTGGATCCATATGTGTTTTATGAAAAGAACACACATGCAACGACTTTGGTCGATCCATATGTGGTTTGTGAAAAGAACACACATTCACTGACTCTAGTTGTGGTTCATGAAAAGAACACACATGCAATGACACTGGTGGATCCATGTGTGGTTTGTGAAAATAACACACATGCTCATGTGGTTTATGAAAAGAATAGACATGCAATGAACTATGGTGGATCCAGATGTGGTTGACTAAAAGAACACACATGCAATGACCCTGGTGGATCCATATGTGGTTTATGAAAAGAACACACATGCAATGACACTGGTGGATCCATATGTGCTTTAGGAAAAGAACACACATGCAATGACACTAGTGGATCCATATGTGGTTTGTAAAAAGAAGACACATTCAATGACTCTGGTGAATCCATATGTGGTTTGTGAAAAGAACACACATTCACTGACTCTAGTTGTGGTTCATGAAAAGAACACACATGCAATAACATTGGTGGATCCATGTGGTTTATGAAAAGAACACACATGCAATGACACTGGTGGATCCATATGTGTTTTATGAAAAGAAAACACATGCAATGACACTGGTGGATCCATATGTGGTTTGTGAAAAGAACACACAACAATGCCTCTGGTGGATCCATATGTGGTTTCTGAAAAGAACACACATTCACTGACTCTAGTTGTGGTTCAAGAAAAGAACACACATGCAATGGCACTGGTGGATCCATGTGGTTTTTGAAAATAACACACATGCAATGACACTGGTGGATCCTTGTGTGGTTTGTGAAAATAACACACATGCTCATGTGGTTTATGAAAAAACAGACATGCAATGAACTCTGGTGGATCCATATGTCGTTTAAGAAAAGAACACACATGCAATGACACTGGTGGATCCATATGTGGTTTCTGAAAAGAACACACATGCAATGAATCTAGTTGTGGTTTATGAAAATAACACAAATCCAATGACTCTAGCTGTGGTTTGTCAAAAGAACACATACACTACAAGAAAAGTTGGCTTTTACAACAGACGATTTTCGTGGTTGAAGGCCCGTTTTTCGTGGCAAAAGAGTCTTGCGCGACGGATGGCCTTCGTGGTAAAAGCCCTGTCACAAGTGAATTAACCATGGGTTTTTTTGCCCATGGCGAATCGCACACTTCAGCAACAAAAACTTGTTCCGTCATAGATCTGTTCGCCAGCCACACTGACGGCTGACGTCATGCAAACTGCCACGTGGCAGCCACCGTTAGTGGCCGGTTACTGCCGTTAGCGGTCATAGAAACTATGGCAGAAGCCAGGCCCAGCAAAGGCCTGCTATGTACTAACTGGGCCGGCCCATCAGGGGAGCCCATCAAGAAGATAACCCGTTACTGTTTTGTCCTGCACTGTTTGAAATAGGCCAGAGATGCGGCCCGCGAACTTTCAGGCCCGATTCTGTTTCGGCCTATAGAAGGCCCATGTTTGTCCAACACTGTGCTGCCACTTGAGGCCCATGTTTGAGCAACATCCTGAAGATTTCGTAGCTTACGATTAACGAAAATATAGCAAATGAGCAAGAGAAATTACTGCTGCACGGCGAGGATGGGTGGGACGGGCAAGTGGGCGGCGGGGGCAGCAACTCGGCATTTCGGGGTCAGCAACGAATGATTCAGTAAAGCGGCCCCGATAGGGTAGATGACAGTGTTGGCGAAGCAGATCCGGTGCCGCGAGGGAGTCGGTGAAATAGTTCTGGTAAAGAGCGCCTACAGTGGAACTCAGGTGTGGAAGAGAGGGCCGGCGCTGAAGCAGCTAGATGAAGGTCAAGGTTGGAGGGGTGGGCGGGGAAGAGATGATGGGGGGATATAGGCGGGATGACTCACATTTACGACCTATACCCCTCTATTATTGCTGTACTACCACGGTCCTTGTTTCCAGAGTAGGGATAGAAGAGGAATTTTGCATTTGTAAAAAGGGGGGTGGGATATTTGAATAGATGTGCGCGAGATGTTTCAGCGCCATGTGAAATTTTTGAAGTTGAAGCTTCCGACGTACGCTACTCTGACACAACCGCTCTCACGTGTTGGCCCCGTCTAGACCCACACGCCAGCGATAGTATGCTTACCAACATATAAATGAGTTTCCACACATTTTCCAAAATTGATAAACAATATATTTTGAAGGCTTTCATACAAGATGACTAAGGTCACGGCCATATCTCTGTTATAGTTTATAATAGCGTTTCCATATCCGGTAGATAGCTGCATCTTGGCATTTCAAAAGAAGATTCTGGATTTGATGGAAAATGCCCAACTTTCATGAATTTCCAAACTTTCTAGCCAAATCTATGCAACAAAATGACTTTTTGACAATCTGAAGTAAACATGTCTAATTTCGAACTAGAACATGTGTGATATACCTTGCTCTTGACATTTTAAAATAATTCAAAGATATCAAGTATTCAAATATTGGAGAACCACCGAGAGTTTTGGAAAATTCATCTTTTTGATATGAATGGTAATGACACCTAATTTCAGCCATTTTAAAAAAATACAAGGAAACAAAATATAAAAAAATGCATCCATTATTTTCTCTATTCGTGTCTCGCTATGTGCACTAGCTAGTTTCCATGGAAAAATATAATCTGATAATTTCTGTGAAAAAATTGTATCACAATATATATGGAGTACCATGTAAGAATATGCATGGCTTTCAAACTAGATGACCAAGGTCATGGCCATATCTTTTCTATAGTTTATAATAACCTATCCATATTTGTTATGGTGTGTATTGGCATTTAAAATATTATTTACAAAGTAAGCTTCCGCATTGGAAATTATTTCAATTTTCTAATGCACAACAATGGCTTTAGTCATGAAGCTACTACAAAACATGGCTTTAAATCCCACTGCCCTGGTTTTCACTCAAAGTATATATAGCCTAGGGCTAATTAAGTTTAGGGTTCGGGGTTTTATTTTGGTTTGAGGGTTTAAGGGTCCATGGTTTATGGTTTAGGATTTTAGGGTTTAGGCTTTTAGGGTTTAGTGGTTTAGGGTTGTTCAAGGTTTTAGGGTTTATGATAGTTTAGGTTTTAAGGTTTAGGGAATTTTCAATAATAATGTTCAAGCTTTATATATATGGTTATATTCATGGAATAGAATGGCGTTATCGAAATTTAATAAAAGTATTTCAAAATTTGATCTATAAGTGCATTATACCTCCTTGGTAAGGGTTTAGGGTTCTAGGGTTAGGAGGTTATTAGGGTTTATGGTTAAGGGTTTATGATTTCTCATAATGTTCAAGCTTTATGCTTATATTCATGTAATAGAATGGCGTTACCACAATTTAACGAAAGTATCTCAAATTTTGATCTATAAGTGCATGGTACCTGCTGGTTTAGGGTTTATGGGTCGATGATTTAGGGTTTCACGGATTAGGTTTTATGGGATGTTTAGTGTTTAGGGATTAGTGATTTTTCAATAATGCTCAAAGATTTATACTTATATTCATCAAATAGAATGGCGTTACCTGCTTTAATGAAAGTATCACAAATGTTGATCTATAAGTGCATGATACCTTCTTGGTTAGGGTTTTATAGTTTAGGTTTTATCATTGTATAGGGTTTAGAGTTTAGCGAATTTAGAATAATGCTCAAGCTTTATTGTTATATTTGTCGAATAGAATGACATTACCTAATTTAATGAAATTATCTCAAATTTTGATCTATAAAGAGCATAATACCTGCTTGGTTAGTGTTTATGGGTTGAGGGTTTGGGTTTTTAGGGTTTAGGTTTTAGGGGTTGTTTAGGGTTTAGGGTTTAGGGAATTTTCGATAATGCTCAATATTTATGCTTATATTCGTCGAATAAAATGGTGTTAGCAAATTAAACGAAAGTATATCGAATTTTGATCTATAAGTGCATGCTACGTGCTTGGTAAGGGTTTTGGGTTTTAGGGGTTTAGGGTTTTAGGAATTTTCGATAATGTTCAAGTTGCTTTATGCTTATATTCGTTGAATAGAATGGAATTACATCAATTTATTGAAAGTATCTCAAATTTTGATGTATAAGTGCACAATACCTGCTTTGGTTAGGGTTTATGGGTCGAGGGTTTAGGGTTATAGGTTTTTACGGTTTAGTTTATGGGTTGTTTAGGGTTTAGCGAATTTTCAATAATGGTCAAGATTTATGCTTATACTCGTAGAACAGAATGGGTGTTAGTTGATTTAATGAAAGTATCTCAATTTTTGGTCAATGTGTGCATGACACATGCTTGGGTAGGGTTTATGGCTGAGGGTTTAGGGCTTTAGGGTTTAAGTTATAGGGGTTGTTTAGGGTTTAGGGAAATTTTATATTACTCAAGATTTATGCTTATATTCGTCAAATAGAATGGTGTTTCCCAATTTAACGAAATTATCTTAAATTCTGATCTATAAGTGCATGCTACGTGCTTGGTGAGGGTTTAGGGGTTTAGGATTTGGGTTTTACAGGTTTCGTTTTCGGGAATCTTCAATAATGTTCACACTTTATTGTTATATTCGTGGAATAGAATGGCGTTACCGCAATTAATGAAATATCAAATCTCAGATTTTGATCTATAAGTCCATGATACCTGCTTGGTTGGGATTTTTATATGGGTTGAGGGTTTTGGTTTTTAGGGTTTTACGGTTTAGGTTTTATGGACTGAATAGGGTTTAGGGAATTTATCAAATTTTCAATAATACTCAAGCTTTATGCTTATATTCATCGAATAGAATATATATGGCGTTACCTAACTCATTGAAAGTATCTCCAAATTTGATCTATAAGTGCATGATACCTGATCTGTTAGGGTTTATGGGTTGAAGGTTGGGGTTTTAGGTTTAGGTTTTATTGAAGGGTTCGTAGCATGTAAAACAAAAAATTTCTACCGCAAGAACGAACAAAACCCAGATCTAATCTAGATAAAAGCCAAGATCTAATCTATTAGACATGAGCAACGAGATAGATAGGAACTAACCCTCGTAGATCCGAAAGCATTAACGAGATTAGATCTCGTGGTTGATGTAGTCGATCACTTGCCAATCTCAAGATCGTGTGGACGATCCTTCCGGCAGCGCTTTCGCAGTCGGTCAAGTGAACGATCCTTCCGGCGCCGCGTTTCGGCAGCGCTTCCGCAGTCGGTCACACGTGCGGAGTCGAAGCAGACCTTCCTCTCCTCGTTCCAGCGAGCAGCAGAGGTAGTAGATCTTCTCCACGGAATCCCAACAGCACGACGGCGTGGTGGTGGTGGTGGAGTAGAGAATTCTGCAGGGCTTCGCCTATGCCTGTGCAGAAGAAAGGAGGAGGAGAGAGGCGGCAGAGATTGGAGTTATGGGAGCAGGGCATGGAGGGGGCGCCCCTGTCCTTCTATTTAAGGGGAGGAGGGCGCCTTGGGGAGGGGGAGTCCTAGTAGGACTCCCCACCTCCTAGGCCAGCGGATTGGGGAGGGGGGAGGAGTCCTCCTCCCCCACGACTCCTAGTCTTGACCCACCAGGACTCCTTGATCCCTTCCTTGGTTTTCAAGCAAACTCCAAGAAATCTTCCAGAACCTTCCGGAACATTCCGAAACCTTCTAGAATCCTCATACAAACACTCCGGAACATTTCCTAACTCAGAAAATGATCCCCAATATATGAATCTTACGGACAATTCCGGATCTCCTCGTGATGTCCCGGATCCATTCCGAGACTCCGAACAACATTCGGTCTCCAACGCACATTCCATATCTACTTAAAACAACTTCGAACCTTAAGTGTGTCACCCTACGGTTCGTGAATATGTAGACATGATAGAGACACATCTCCTATCAATAACCATCAGCGGGACCTAGAGATCCATAATGGCTCCCACATACTCAACGATGACTTCGTGATCGATTGAACCATTTACATACGAAACCAATTCCCTTTGTCACGCGATACTATACTTATCCGAGGTTTGATCGTCAGCATCTCCATACCTAGTTCTACCTCGTTACTGATAAGTACTCTTTACTCGTTCCGTGATATGTCATCCCTTGTGACCCAGTCACATGCTTGCAAGCTAACTAGATGACATTCCACCGAGAGGGCCCAGAGCATATCTATCCGTCATATGGATGGACAAATCCCAATCTTGGTCCATGCGCTTCAACACATACTTTCAGAATACCCAATGACACCTTTATGACCACCCAGTTATGAAGCGGTGTTTGATGTCATCAAAGTACCCATCCGGTGATGGTGATTAACACAACCTCATGGTCGAAGGATTAGGTTACTATGCATTTAAAAAGCTTATAGCAATACGAACTTAATGACTTGATCTTATGCTACGCTTACTATGGGTGTGTGTGTCCATCACATCATTCTCCTAATGATATAACCTTGTTATTAATCACATCCAATGTCCATGATCAGGAAACCATGATCATCAATTAATCAACAAGCTAGTTCAACAAGAGGCTTTACTAGGGACTCTCTTATGTTTACAAAACACACATGTATTAGTGTTTCCTAATAATACAATTATAGCATGGGATGTAAACATTCATCATAAACACAAAGATATAATAATAACCACTTTTATTATTGCCTCTTGGGCATATCTCCAACAGTCTCCCACTTGCACTAGAGTCAATAATCTAGATTATATGGTAATATACCGAACACCCATGGCGTTCTGGTGTTAGTCATGCTTTGCCCTAGGGAGAGGTTTAGTCAATGGATCTGGCACATTCAGATTAGTGTGTACTTTGCAAATCTTTATGTCACCATCTCGGACATACTCGCGAATAGCGTGGAAACGTAGCTTGATGTGCTTTAGCTTGCTATGTGACCTTGGCTCCTGTGCATTAGCTATGGCACCTGTGTTGTCACAGTAGATGGCCATCGGGTCCAACACACTGGGAACCACGCCGAGTTCAGTAATGAATTCCTTCATCCAAACGGCTTCTTGTGCAGCCTCCGAAGCAGCTATGTATTCCGATTCAGTTGAAGATTTCGCCACAACGCTTTGCTTCGCACTCCTCCAGCTCACTGCAGCACCATTCAAAATAAATACGTATCCCGACTGTGACTTTGAGTCATCCGGATCGGTGTTCCAACTAGCATCGGTGTAACCGTTTACAACAAGCTGTTCATCACCTCCATAAGAAAGAACCATATCCTTAGTCCTATTTAGGTACTTTAGGATATTCTTGACCGCTGTCCAGTGCTCCATTCCAGGATCACTTTGATATCTGCTAGTCAAACTAACAGCATGTGCTATATCCGGTCTTGTACACAGCATGGGATACATGATAGAACCTATGGCTGAGGCATAGGGAATATTATTCATTCTTTCTCTATCTTCTGCCGTAGCTGGACTTTGAGTCTTACTCAAGGTCTTACCTGACAACATGGGCACGAACCCTTTCTTGCTATCTTCCATTCTAAACTTCTTTAGAACTTTGTCCAAGTATGTACTTTGTGAAAGCGCTATCAGGCGTCTTGATCTATCTCTATAACTCTTGATGCCTAGAATATATGTCGCTTCGCCAAGATCCTTCATCGAAAAACTATTATTCAAATAGGCTTTGATGCTATTAAGAAGTTCTATATCATTCCCAATCAACAATATGTCATCTACATACAGTACTAGGAATGCTACAGAGCTCCCACTCACTTTCTTGTAAATACAAGCTTCTCCATAAGTTTGTATAAATCCAAAGTTATTGATTACTTTATCAAAACGTTGATTCCAACTCCGGGATGCTTGCTTTAGTCCATAAATGGAGCGCTGAAGCCTCCATACCTTGTCAGCATCTATAGGATCGACAAAACCCTTGGGTTGTACCATATACAACTCTTCCTCAATGTCACCATTAAGAAACGCCGTTTTGACATCCATCTGCCAAATCTCATAATCGAAATGTGCAGCAATTGCTAACAAAATCCTCACAGACTTTAGCTTCGCTACTGGTGAGAAAGTCTTATCATAGTCAACTCCTTGAATTTGTCGGAACCCTTTCGCGACAAGTCAAGCTTTATAGACGGTAACATTACCATCAGCATCTGGTTTTCTCTTGAAAATCCATTTGTTCTCGACAGCCTTACGGCCATCCGGTAAGTCCACCAAAGTCCACACTTGGTTTTGGTACATGGATCCCATTTCGGATTTCATGGCTTCTAGCCATTTGTCGGAATCTGGGCTCACCATAGCTTCTTCATACGTCGCAGGGTCATCATCGTTGTCCACCAACATGACGTTCAAGGCAGAGTCATACCAATCAGGAGAGGTACGAACCCTTGTTGACCTGCGAGGTTCAGTAGTAACTTCATTTGAAGTTTCATGATCATTATCATTAGCTTCCTCTCCAATTGGTGCAGGTGGCACAAAAACATCTTCCGGTGCTGCGCTACTCTCAAATCCGAGAGAAGGTTCAATAACCTCATCGAGTTCTACTTTCCTTCCAGTCACCTCCTTCGAGAGAAACTCCTTCTCAAGAAAGGATCCATTCTTTGCAACGAAAACTTTGCCTTCGGATCTATGATAGAAGGTATACCCAATTGTTTCTTTAGGGTATCCTATGAAGACGCATTTCTCCGCTTTGGGTTCTAGCTTATCAGGTTGTAACTTCTTTACATATGGCTCGCAACCCCAAACTTTTAGGAACGACAACTTAGGTTTCTTACCAAACCACAATTCATACGGTGTCGTTTCAACGGATTTAGATGGTGCCCTATTTAAAGTGAATGCGGCTGTCTCTAATGCATAGCCCCAAAATGATAACGGTAAATCTGTAAGAGACATCATAGACCGAACCATATCTAAGAGAATTCGATTACGACGTTCGGACACACCATTACGCTGTGGTGTTCCCGGCGGTGTCAACTGTGAAAGTATTCCACAATTCTTTAAATGCATGCCAAACTCATAACTCAGATATTCACCTCTGCGGTCAGAACGCAGAAATTTAATCTTCTTGTTACGATGATTTTCCACTTCACTTTGGAATTCCTTAAACTTCTCGAAAGTTTCGGATTTATGTTTCATAAAGTAAACATACCCATATCTACTTAAGTCATACGTGAAAGTGAGAACATAACGATATCCACCACGCGATGCTACACTCATTGGACCGCACACATCGATATGTATTATTTCCAATAAATCTGTAGCTCGCTCCATTGTACCAGAGAATGGAGTCTTAGTCATTTTTCCCATTAGACATGCTTCGCATCTTTCAAGTGATTCAAAATCAAGTGATTCAAGAAGTCCATCTGAATGGAGTTTCTTCATACGCTTCACTCCAATGTGACCAAGACGACAGTGCCACATGTATGTAGAATTATCATTCAATTTTATTCGTTTAGCATCTATGTTGTGAACATGTGTATCACTACTATCGAGATTCAGTAAGAATAAACCATTCATCTCAGGTGCATTACCATAAAAGATATTACTTATATAAATCAAACAACCTTTATTCTCGGACTTAAAAGAGCAACCGTCTCGCAATAAACAGGATCCAGATATAATGTTCATGCTTAACGCAGGCACCAAATAACAATTATTTAAATTTAAAACTAATCCCGAAGGTACATGTAGAGGGAGCGTGCCGACGGCGATCACATCAACCTTGGAGCCATTTCCAACGCGCATCGTCACCTCGTCTCTTGCCAGTCTTCGTTTATTCCGCAGCTCCTGTTTCGAGTTACAAATATGAGCAACCGAACCAGTATCAAATACCCAGGCACTACTAGGATTACTAGTAAGATACACATCTATAACACATATATCAAATATACCTTTCTTCTTGATGTTGCCGTTCTTCAGATCCGCCAGGTACTTGGGGTAGTTACGCTTCCAGTGACTAGCACCCTTGCAGTAGAAGCACTCAGTTTTAGGCTTAGGACCATCCTTGGGCTTCTTAGCAGGTGCGGCAGCTTTCTTGCCATCCTTCTTGAAGTTGCCCTTGTTCTTAGGCTTGCCCCGTTTCTTGAAATTGGTGGTCTTATTGACCATCAACACTTGGTGCTCCTTCTTGATCTCCACTTCAGCAGTTTTCGTCTTGTTCATGCAGTGCATGTTGTAGTTCATCACAGTTCTTGTAACTTGGTGGCAATGATTGAAGGAGACGGTGAATCCCCAATTCATTAGGAATCGATATTCCCAACTCTTGGAGCTTCTTTGCGTACCCAGACATGGTGAGTACGTGCTCGCTAACGGAGCTTCCCTCTTCCATCTTACAGTTAAAGAAATTTTCAGAGGCCTCATAGCTCTCCATGGCCGCGCGAGTCTCAAAAATTAGCCTGAGCTCCTTAATGATCTCGAACGGGTCGTGGTGCTCAAAACGCTGTTGGAGCTCCGCTTCTAAACCGTACAGGATGGCACACTGAACTGTGGAGTAATGATTTTTCCGAGTGGCGAAAACATTCTTTTCGTCATCGGTGGCATTATCTGTAGGCGGGTCACCTAGCGGTGCATCGAGCACATAGGTCAACTGACCAGCCCTGAGGATGATCTTCAGTCCACGGAACCAGTCCGTGAAATTGCTTCCATTATTCTTAAGCTTTTCTTTCTCTAGGAACGCATTGAAATTGATGGAGGGGGTCGCCATAATCTACAACAATTTGCAAGTAGTTTAGACTAAGTTTATGATAAATTGAGTTAAAATTTAATTCTTAAACTAACTAGGTGAACTCCCACTCAAAACAACATCCCTCACATTGTCTTAGTGATTACACGAACCAAGTCCACTACACCAAGTCCGATCTTCACGAGAGAAGATGTAGTTTCATCAGCGAACAATCTTCATGTTCATCATATCATTTATATGACTCATGCTCTACCTTTCGGTATTCCGTGTTCCGAGACCATGTCTGTACATGCTAGGCTCGTCAAGATAACCTTAGTTTCCGCATGTGCAAATCTGGCTTGCACCCGTTCTATGCACACATAGAATCTATCACATCCGATCATCACGAGATGCTTCGAAACGACGAGTCTTAGCAACGGTGCCAACTAAGGGTGAACACTTTATTACTTGATATTTAGTGAGAGGGATCATCTTATAATGCTACCGTCGCGATCTAAGTAATACAAGATGCATAAAGGATTAACATCACAGGCAATTCATAATAAGTGTGATATGATATGGCCTTTTCTTCTCGCGCCTTTGATCTCCATCTCCAAAGCACGAACATGATCTCCATCATCACCAGCATTGCGTCAAGGTCAGTGGCGCCGCTTCATGGTTGTCCATCATCACCAGCAACTATTACAACTACTTGGAATAAAGCTATTACAAGATGAATAGGCACGCTGGTCTTAACAGAATTGAAGACAACCATTAGGCTCCTGCCGGTTGCCATATTACAACAAGGATCATTGCATACATCAAATACAATCATAATCACATGATGGCCATATCACATCACAAAACCCCTGCAAAAACAAGTTAGACGCCTCTAATTTTCTTTGCAAGTTTTACGTGGTTTGGGGCTTTCGCATAAGTCCGATCTTACCTACGAACAAGAACCACAACATTGATACAAGTGTTGTCAAGATGCTCATTGTAAATTGAATCTTAACTATGGTGGGAGAGACAGACACCCGCAAAGCCACTTGTGCAAAGCAAGTTGCACGTCAAGCGTGGAGCAAGTCTCATGTGCGATGACATGTAATGTTAGCCCGAGCCGCTTCATCCCACCATGCCGCAAGATGCAAAGTACACGCTAAGACACCGACAACAAAAGCATCAACGCCCACAAAAACATTGTGTTCTACTCGTGCAACAGATCTACGCATAGATACGGCTCTGATACCACTGAAGGGTTCGTAGCATGTAAAACAAAAAAATTCTACCGCAAGAACGAACAAAACCCAGATCTAATCTAGATAAAAGCCAAGATCTAATCTAATAGACATGAGCAACGAGATAGATAGGAACTAACCCTCATAGATCCGAAAGCGTTAACGAGATTAGATCTCGTGGTTGATGTAGTCGATCACTTGCCGATCTCAAGATCGTGTGGACGATCCTTCTGGCGTCGCGTTCCGGCAGCGCTTCCGCAGTCGGTCAAGTGAACGATCCTTCCGGCGCCGCGTTTTGGCAGCGCTTCCGCAGTCGGTCACACGTGCGGAGACGAAGCAGACCTTCCTTTCCTCGTTCTAGCGAGCAGCGGAGGTAGTAGATCTTCTCCACGGAATCCCAGCAGCACGACGGCATGGTGGTGGTGGTGGAGTAGAGAATTCTGCAGGGCTTCGCCTATGCCTGTGCAGAAGAAAGGAGGAGGAGAGAGGCAGCAGAGATTGGAGTTATGGGAGCAGGGCATGGAGGGGGCGCCCCTGCCCTTTTATTTAAGGGGGGGAGGGCTCCTTGGGGAGGGGGAGTCCTAGTAGGACTCCCCACCTCCTAGGCCAGCGGATTGGGGAGGGGGGAGGAGTCCTCCTCCCCCACGACTCCTAGTCTTGACCCACCAGGACTCCTTGATCTCTTCCTTGGTTTTCAAGCAAACTCCAAGAAATCTTCCAGAACCTGCCGGAACATTCCGAAACCTTCTAGAATCCTCATACAAACACTCCGGAACATTTCCTAACTCAGAAAATGATCCCCAATATATGAATCTTATTCTCCGGACAATTCCGGATCTCCTCGTGATGTCCCGGATCCATTACGAGACTCCGAACAACATTCGGTCTCCAACGTACATTCCATATCTACTTAAAACAACTTCGAACCTTAAGTGTGTCACCCTACGGTTCGTGACTATGTAGACATGATAGAGACACATCTCCTATCAATAACCATCAGCGGGACCTAGAGATCCATAATGGCTCCCACATACTCAACGATGACTTCGTGATCGATTGAACCATTTACATACGAAACCAATTCCCTTTGTCACGCGATACTATACTTATCCGAGGTTTGATCGTCAGCATCTCCATACCTAGTTCTACCTCATTACTGATAAGTACTCTTTACTCGTTCCGTGATATGTCATCCCTTGTGACCCAGTCACATGCTTGCAAGCTAACTAGATGACATTCCACCGAGAGGGCCCAGAGCATATCTATCCGTCATATGGATGGACAAATCCCAATCTTGGTCCATGCGCTTCAACACATACTTTCAGAATACCCAATGACACCTTTATGACCACCCAGTTATGAAGCGGTGTTTGATGTCATCAAAGTACCCATCCGGTGATGGTGATTAACACAACCTCATGGTCGAAGGATTAGGTTACTATGCATTTAAAAAGCTTATAGCAATACGAACTTAATGACTTGATCTTATGCTACGCTTACTATGGGTGTGTGTGTCCATCACATCATTCTCCTAATGATATAACCTTGTTATTAATCACATCCAATGTCCATGATCAGGAAACCATGATCATCAATTAATCAACAAGCTAGTTCAACAAGAGGCTTTACTAGGGACTCTCTTATGTTTACAAAACACACATGTATTAGTGTTTCCTAATAATACAATTATAGCATGGGATGTAAACATTCATCATAAACACAAAGATATAATAATAACCACTTTTATTATTGCCTCTTGGGCATATCTCCAACATTTATTAGGGGTTGTTTAGGGTTTAGGGTATTTTTGATAATGCTTAAGATTTATGCTTATATTCATCGAATAGAATGGAGTTACCAGTTTAATGAAAATATATCAATTTTGATTGATAAGTGCATGCTACGTGTTTGGTAAGGATTTAGGGTTTAGTGTTTAGATTTCAGGGTTTCAGGACTTTTAAATAATGTTCAAGCTTTATGCTTATATTCATGGAATAGAATGGCGTTACTGCAATTTAATGAAAGCATCTCAAATTTTGATATATAAGTGCACGATACCTGCTTGATTAGGTTTTATGGGTCGAGGGTTTAGGGTTTTCCAGTTTAGTTTTATGGGTTATTCTGGTTTAGGGTTCAGAGAATTTTTGGTAAGGCTCAGGATTTATGCTTATATTCGTCTAATAGAATGGCGTTACCTGATTTAATGAAAGTATCTCAATTTGATCTATAGTTGCATGATACCTACTTGGTCAGGGTTTGGGGGTTTAGATTTTATGGTTTAGGATTCCATGAATTCTCAATAATATTTTCAAACTTTATGGTTATATATATTCATGGAACAGAATGGTGTTACCGCAATTTAATAAAAGTATCTCAAAAATTGATCTACAAGTCGATGATATCCTGCTTGGTCATATTTTTTGTTAAATAAAATTGGTTGGGCTATTCTGTTGGGCTCTAATTCTGGCTTTTGATTTTTGGCTTATAAAGCTACGAACGTGTTTTTGGCTTTGTTTTTTTAGCTTTTACTCTGACATAGTGGAAAGATAGTATAAGCCAGGTTGGATGATTTTAATGATTTTATCTCAGTTTAGCGAAAAATGTTCGCAGTTTGAACAACAAGCGATGGGAATCTCTACTTCCCGTAATTCTGGCTCACTAACATGTGGGTCACTTGCATAGTGGGTCCAAAAAGTCAGTGTGCGTTAGAGTGGGCGGGCAGGTAAATATTGAAGAAGGCTTGGGAAACATGGATGTGGTGATGCACTTGGGAGAACGCAAATTTACCACCTATATCCCTATGTTATTGTAGTGGTCCCATGGATTCTTGTTTTCGGAGCAGGGATAGAAGAGGAATTTTGCATTCTAGAAAGAGGTGAAACATGTTTGAATGGATGCACGGGATATTTTAATGGATGGGTGTGATGTTTGGGTTCCGTACCAAATCTTGAGGTCAAAGCTTCTAGCATACGCTACTCTGGCATGGGGCCTCTCAAACGCGCTGTCACCATCTAGGCCCACACGCCAGCGAGAGGTGCTTCCCAGCATTTAAATGAGTTTCTAGGCATTTTTTGAAATTTTCGAACAATTTAAGGCTTTCAAGAAGATGACCATCGTCCAAAAAAAGGTGACCAAGGTCATGGAAATAGTTTATGCTGACGTGTCCATATTTGGTAGATCGGTGCATCTTTGCAAATCAACCAATATGTCAACTTCCAAATTTGAAGTTTATTTTCGAATTTCCAAGTAACAACAATGTGTTTTGTTGTGAAGCAACTACAAAGATGATGGATCAAAATGCCACCGCCCCCTTTTTTCACACAATGTATAATGCCCTTTCAAGCTTCCAGGCTAAATTTGTGCAATAAAATAATTTTTGGGGCTGGATGTTTTTTGGGGCTGGATGTTTGAATGGATGGGCGGGATGTTTGAATGGGTGGGCGGGATATTTCGGTGCTCTGCCGAAATTTTGAAGTTGAAGCTTCTAATGTACGCTACTCCCACTTGGGATGTTGTCCCCGTCAGATAGACCCATAGGCATGTATGCTTTCCAGCATTTAATGAGTTTATATACATCAGCCAAAATTAATGAACATTAATTCAAGGCTTTCAAATAAGAGGAGCAAGGTCATAGCCATAGTTTCTGTACCTTTTTCATCTTTTATACTACTTCATACATTGAAGCATCTTCGCCAACCAATCTTACAAACCTGGCCATATTTGGTAGATCGGTGCATCTTGGCATTTCAAGCAATTGTTTACAAAGGACATTCCAGATTTGATGGATAATACCCTACTTTCATGAGTTTCCAAACTTCCTAGGTGAAGATGCTAAAATTAAATAAATTTTTGACGATTGAAAGTAAGTATATTTATGTACTACAAAGTGTGTGATATAGCTTGCTCTTGACTTTTTAAAAATAGTTTAAAGGTACCGAATTAGTCAAATATTGGAGAACCACCGAGAGTTTTGCAAGATTTCAATTTTTTGATATGAATAGTAATAACACCAAATTTGGGCCAGTTTTTTAAATGAAAAAACAAAATATAAAACGAAATACAACCATTCGTTTCTCCGTTGGTGTCTCACTGTGTGCATTGGCTAGTTTCCATGAAAATATATAAAATTTTATAACTCTTGAAAAACTCTTTTCACAATACGGCGTACCATGTTTGAACATTCATGGCTTTCGAAAACTAGATGACCAATGTCAAGGCCATATGTGTTACCATACTTTATGATAATGTAACCATGTTTGGTAGGTTGGTGCATATTGGTATTTCAACATTGTTTAGAAAAAGAGCTTCCATAGTTGGAGTTATTTTAAAAGCTCCAATAGATAATAATGGCTTTAATTTTGTCATATGATATATGGCGTACCATGTATGAATTTGCATGGCTTTCAAACTAGGTGACCAAGGTCATGGACACACCTTTGCTATAGTTTATAACAACATGTTTGTATTTGGTAGATTGGTCCGTATTATTGGCATTTAAAATATTATTTACAAAGGAAGCTTCTCAATTTGAAGTTTTTTTCAATTTTTCAAGCGACGACAATGGCTTTTGTCATGAAGAAACTACAAATAAGTATGGCTCAAAATCCCATTGCCCTAGTTTCCACACAAGATATATATAGCCTGGGGTTTAGCGTTCGTGTTTTTTGGGTTGAGGGTTTAGGGGTTTATGGTATATGATTTAGGATTTTAGGGTTTAGGGCTAGGAGTTTAAGGTTGGTATTTAGGGTTTAGGGTTTTGTAGGTTTTAGGGTTTATGAATTTTTAATAATAATGTTCAAGCTTATGTATATATATATATATGCTTATATATATTCGTGGAATAGACTCGTGTTATCGCACTTTAATGAAAGTATCTCGGATTTTGATCTATAAGTGCATCATACCTGCTTGGTAAGGGGTTGAGGGTTTATGGTTTTTATGGTTTTTGGGGTTTAGGTGTTTAGGGTTTAGGTTTTTTGGGAATTTTCGATAATGGTCAAGCTACTTTATATATGCTTATATTCATGGAATTGAATAGCGTTAGCACAATTTGAGGAATGTTTATCTTAAATTTTGATCTACAAGTGCATGTGATACCTCATTTGCCGATGTCGTTTAGGTGGGGTTGAGGGTTTAGGGTTTTAGGGTTTAAGGCATTTTCAATAATGTTCAAACTTTATTGTTATATTCGTGTAATAGAATGGCATTATCGCAATTTAATGAAAGATCGAATCTCAAATTTTGATCTATGAGTCCACGATACATGCTTGGTTAGGGTTTATATGGGTCGAGGGTTTAGGGTTTTACGGTTTTACGGTTTAGGTTTTATGGACTGAATAGGGTTTAGGGGGTTTATCGAATTTTCAATAATACTCGAGCTTTATGCTTATATTCGTTCAATAGGATATGGCGTTACCTAACTCAATCAAAGTATCTCAAAATTTGATCTATAAGTGCATGATACCTGATTGGTTAGGATTTATGGGTTGAGGGTTTGGGGTTTTAGGTTTAGGTTTTATTAGGGGTTGTTTAGGGTATTTTCGATAATGCTCAAGATTTATGCTTATATTCATCGAATAGAATGGAGTTACCAGTTTAATGAAAATATATTAATTTTTGATCGATAAGTGCATGCTATGTGCGGTGTTGAGGGTTTAGGGTTTTAGGGTTTAGGGCATTTCCAATAATGTTAGAACTTTATTGTTATATTCGTGGAATAGAATGGCGTTACCGCAATTTAATGAAAGATCGAATCTTAGATTTTGATCTATAAGTCCATGATACCTACTTGGTTAGGGTTTATATGGGTCGAGGGTTTAGGGTTTTAGGGTTTTACGGTTTAGGTTTTATGGAATGAATAGAGTTTAGGGGGTTTATCGAATTTTTAATAATACTCAAGCTTTATGCTTATATTCGTTGAATAGAATATATATGTCGTTACCTAACTCATTGAAAGTATCTCCAAATTTGATTTATAAGTGCATGATACCTGTTCTGTTATGGTTTATGGGTTGAGGGTTTGGGGTTTTAGGTTTAGGTTTTATTAGGGGTTGTTTAGGGTTTAGGGTATTTTTGATAATGCTCAAGATTTATGCTTATATTCATCGAATAGAATGGAGTTACCAGTTTAATGAAAATATATCAACTTTTGATCGATAAGTGCATGCTACGTGTTTGGTAAGGATTTTGGGTTTAATTAGTGTTTAAATTTTAGGGTTTCGGGAATTTTAAATAATGTTCAAGCTTTATATTCGTGGAATAGAATGGCGTTACTGATACGTTGCTAACATATCCATAATTTTTGATGTTCCATGCTTGGTTTTATCTACTTTCTTATGTTTTGTCCACACTTTGGAGTACTTTCTATACACTTTCTTGGACTAACCTATTAACAAGAGCCACCGTGCCAGCTGCATGTTTTCTGCTATTTTTGGTTCCAGGAAAGTCAGAAAATGAATATTCTAGGAATTGGACGGGACAAAAGCCAAAGTCAGTTTTTCACCGAGGGACACAAGGAGCCAGAATACGAGACAGAGAAGGGCCAGGGGGCCGCCACACCACCTGGCTGCGCGACCCAGCCTGGCCCGCGCCAGGGGGTGGTCTGACCTCCTCCGGCACCTCCTCAGCCTCCCCTTTCGCCTATATATCGCCTCCGATACAAACACCCTAAGTACCCGATCAAAATCCCACAAAAGACTCTGTAGCCGCCGTAATCTCCATCCCTAGATCGGGAGGGATCTGAAGCTCTTCCAGGCACCCGATCAGAGGGGAGAATTCACCCTGGAGGCCTTCTTCATCACCATGCAAGCCTCCGGTGTAATGCGTGAGTAGCTCATCCTTGGACTACGGGTCCATGCAGTAGCTAGATGGCTGGTTCTCCTCCTTTGTGCTATCATGTTTAGATCTTGTGAGCTCCGTTCATGATCAAGATCATCTATTTGTAATTCCTACATGTTGTGTTTGCGAGGATCCGATGGATATTGAGATGCTATTTCAGATTGATTATTGATTCTATCATGTCCTTGTTATTTGTGATCTTGCATGCTTTCCGTTGTTAGTAGCTATCTTGGCCAAGTAGATGCTAGCAACTCCAAGAGTTAGTATTTATGCTCGATAGTGGGTTCATGCCTCTAGTAATCTGGGGAAGTGACAGAAATCTCTAAGGTACTAGATGTGCTATTGCTACTAGGGAGAAAACAACAATCCTTTGTTCATAGAACAATCGTATTGTTTACTTTACACGCAATGAGTAATGGAATTATCTGGATTATGGTCTATAGTATAATGTTATAATGCCCAATCAAATCTCAAAGGAGACAAGATCAGTAGTATATGCATATTGCTTTCTCGATGTTTTTCAATTGCCCCGCTGTAATTTGTTCACCCAACATGTCATCTATCTTAAGGAGAGCCACCACTAGTGAACTATGGACCCCGATCCTTTCTTTTACCATCAATCTAGAACTGTTTACTGCTTTCTGTTTACTTTCTGCAAACTATTACTTTCTTCCACACAATACGTTTAATCCTTTGTTTGAGCAAAACCGGTGAGATTGACAACCTCACTGTAAGTTGGGGGCAAAGTTCTGTGGTTGTGTTGTGCAGGTCTCCACGTTGCTGCTGGCACCGGTAGTGCGCCCTACCAAAGTTCAGCTAGCAACACCTTTGGGGTGTTTCCTTGCTCCTACTGGTTTGATTAAACCTTGGTTTCATAACTGAGGGAAACTTGCTGCTGTCCATATCATACCTTCCTCTTGGGGTTCCCCAACGAGCTCAAGATATCTTGGGCCATCAAAGATTTTTCTAGCGCCGTTGCCAGGGAGTCAAGGACATCTTCACAAGGGGAGTCCCTCATAACCAATCTCTTTACTTTGTTATTTTTGTTTTGCTTAGTTTACTTTTGCTTTGTATGCTTGTTTCTTTATCAAAAACACACAAAAAATTAGTGCCTACTATAGTTGTTATTTTCATTGGTCTGTTATTGTCTTGCTTTATCATGCTTTCTATCAATGGTTGGTTTCTTTGAAACTGAATCTTATTGGCAAGGTGGGTTCACGGATGAACAAAAATATTATTATAAGGAACATCGCTTGTCACAAAAAGGGAAACATTTACGGGAACAAATTGATAAATTGTATACCATTGCTATAAAGGTGAGCTCTACTTCTAATGTTACTTATTACTTTGATAAATCTTGTTGCTATAGGAGGTATAAACACCTCCCTTTTCAATGTGAGTATAATGATAATGTTACCATATCTTCTTATGTTAAAGGGAATTATGACTTTTATGATGTGGAACAAATTGAAGAATTTATTGCTTGGAAGGGTGCATTTGAACTTGCTAGTTTGCTTGAAAATACTGATGATTCACCTTATAAATATGAGGTTTATGATATACTTAAATTTTGCTTTGATAATTACAAGGTAGAAAATGGCTATATTCTTGAATATCTTAATAGATGCTCTCCGCCAATGGAAGAGACTAATGCCTTGCAGGAGCCTATGGAAGAAGAAATTTCTGAAATTGGAAGCTCATTGGATGAAAAAGAGGAGGAGAGTGATGATCAAGAAGAGTAAGAATGGATCTACCAATTCCTACCTTCTAATGAGAGTAACTCTTTATCCCTTACATTATTTGATTGTCCCCCATGCTTACCAAAGGAGGATGAATGTTATGTTCCTGAGGATTCTTTTGAAAATGTTTATAATAAAGCTCTAGTTCTTGTAGATCATGAAAAGCATGCTAAATGTGATAGTTATATTGTTGAGATTATTCATGAGGCTACTGAAAATTATTATGAGTGAGGAAAATATGGTTGTAGAAGTTTTCATGGTACTAAAACACCTCTCTATGTGCTAAAAGTTTTGAAGTTGCTCTTGTTTTATCTACCCATTCTTGTTACTATGTGCTTCTTCGATTTATTTTCTTACAATATTCATATGCATAGGAAGTGGGTTAGACTTAAATGTGTTTTGAATTTGCTTCTTGATGCTCTCTTTTACTTCAATTCATATTTCTTATGTGAGCATTATCAAAATTATCATGCCTAACTTAAATGCATTAAAGAAAAGTACTTATTGGGAGATAAACCAAAAGTTTTAGATGAGTCTTGGAAGTTATTGCTTCAGTAATAACTGCTCCTTATCCTTTTTATTTGCTTTTTGCGCCAAGAGTAACCTCTAATCATAGAGAAGTAATGATTGGAAAAGTTACTGTCCCGAAACAGATTTCTGTGCTTCTCCATAAATATTCGTGTAAAATCTCTGTATATCCTTTTAGGGCGTGCATTTTTGTCCTTCTGCCCCAGGTTGTTATCTAACTTTCTTTAGTTCAACACTTTTCGATTTGAGAAACAGAAGGTCTTCGAAAAAATTCGTCTTTACCTGATGGTCAGTTTTGATAGATTTCTGCCATTATTTGCATTTGCTTCTTGTTGGTTCCTTATTGAGTTCTTTTGGGGAATTGAGCTTTTTGAGGGAAGTGATACAGTAGCTTATGTTTTAATGAAAGTTTTATTGGTGTTGGAACTGAACCTAAAGACTTATTATCTTGAGTGCACTAATGTTGCTAATAAAGATTGTGTGAAGTTTTGTATGAAGGAAAAAATTTCAGTTGTATGGAAGGAATGAGTAATGAGATGAAGAATGCACTAAAGCTCAAGCTTGGGGATGCCACGCGTTTCACCCCAAGAAATATCCAAGAAGTACAAGCTTCAAAGCTTGGGTATGCCCAAGGCATCCCCTTCTTCATCAATAAAAGTTCCAGGTTTCTTCCAAACACTTCATTTTTATTGTTTCATGCTTAGTTGTGTTGTTCTTGGAGCGTCTTCTTTTTAATTTTTCGTTTTGGTTTTGGTTTTCTTGGTGTGATTAGTTTGCTGAATAAATTGGTTGGACCCCCTCTTTCATACATTGGTTTTCAAATAGTTTGGTTTGGATTGGAAAAGAGTAGGAAAAGTTCACGCTTAAGTGGTAAAGAGAGCTTGTTTTTGACTGTGGCCTATGCTTTGTCATGCCATGCTTGATATTTTTTTGGATTTATGCTTAGTATTTTTTGCTGTAGCATGATTTGGTATAAACAATTGAGATTTCTTAATGTGCCTTGGAAGAATCATGCGTTGTTTTAGCATATTAAAGCATAGTATTGTGGTATTCTCCTTTGATGTTTTATTTGGGTTGACTTCGCACATGCTCACACCATGTTATGACTATCCCAAGTCAGCATAGCCTTTTTGATCCTTTAGTTTTCAACTTGTAGTATCACTTTATGCTTTGATTAATGATTTTTTGTCGCTCTGCATGATTATGGCCATTATTGCTCTCTTAGTTGGTCGCTCCCAGTCTTCTACTAGCCTCCATAACCAAGTGTGAGTTCCACTCATGCATCCAGCTCCTAAAACCAAGTTATTCCAAAGAGTCCACCATACCTACCTATTAGCATATGCTATTCCAAGTATATTCATGTTTTTATCTACCTTCCGAATTAAACTTGTTATGTGAAAATTTGTGATTAAAGCTCTCACGAACTTGATGGCACACTTTACTTTCTTGCACTTAATAAACTTGAACCATTGCGTCCATCTTTGTTGCGTATATGCTTGCACTTTATAAGTTGAAGTTAGCAGAACCATGTATCATGGGGAACGCTTTCAACATTGCACTTGTACTTTGTACCCCGATGATATCATGTTCTTTTGGTTATGGATCCTAGCGATGTGAAATAAAAGGGGAACTAGTAAGATCATGGAGTTTGTATTTGTGTTAGAGAAATGCATGGGCCACTAGCCTAAGCCATGCCTAATCATGGTGGAAACTTGCAGCATAACCATAATGAGCACTCTATGAAGCATCCTCAATAAAAACCTATGCAAATAGCAAATAAAAAGATCGCTGACATGCTCATTGTATGCTTGCCTTGTCATTTTGATTATGGGATAGCTCCTGTATCATGTGCAAGGGGTACCCATTGGCGGTTCTCTATGATACATATGTACTTACAATGGCAAGAGATTACTTGTGACTAAAGTTGAGTAGCATGAGGTTCGGTCTTCATAAGTAAGAGGCATGAGATTTCATCTTATAACTTGTCAAGCATATCCTCTTAGTTGTGTCACTTTAACCTTAATCACCTAAATATGCTTATGATAGGGGCAATGAGAGCTGAAAGCTAATAAGTACCATAAGTTTTGGAAGCTCTTTATGAAACTTGAATCCCTACTTCTTTCTATGAAGGCCTTTCTTTTACTTTTATGTTGAGTCTCCACCTTCTATCTTTATGCACCTACTTTGAGAGCATAGTGGCCATTCTTAGTTCTATGTGCATTGTCCCAAGACTTGTTGATTGATGCATAGCTTTGATATTGCTTGTTTTAAACGATTTGTATCTAGTCACTCTTATGAACTTTGAAGGTGTCCTATGCATTTATGTTTGCTACTCTATGAGGGACAAGATGAATGCCACTATGCTATGTTTTCTTTATGTGAAACAAACAAACGTCTTACAAAGCATTGTTATTCATGAATCTTTTGTTTGTGCCTTTTCATGTTGCAACATAGTTGCTTTGCCTTATTGCTAGAACTTTGTCTTTCATGTTATGATTGAAATACTATGATCCCAGCTATCAATGTTTTATAAATACCTTGATCAAGTTTATGGTGGTGGATGTCACCTCAAAAATTATTCTTTGTTTTTATCACTTACCTACTCGAGGACGAGAAGGAGTTAAGCTTGGGGATGTTGATATGTTGCTAACGTATCCATAACTTTTGATGTTCCATGCTTGGTTTTATCTACTTTCTTATGTTTTGTCCACACTTTGGAGTACTTTTCATCTGATTTCTTGGACTAACCTATTAATAAGAGCCACAGTGCTAGCTGCCTGTTTTCTGCTATTTTTGGTTCCAGGAAAGTCAGAAAATGAATATTTTCGGAATTGGATGGGACAAAAGCCAAAGTCAGTTTTTTACCGAGGGACACAAGGAGACAAAATACGAGACGGAGAGGAGCCAGGGGCCGCTACACCACCTGGCCTCGCGGCACAGCCTGGCCCCCGCCAGGGGTGTCCTGGCCGCCTCCGGCACCCCCCCGGCCTCCCCTTTCGCCTATATATCGCCTCCGATACAGAAACCCTAAGTACCCGATCAAAATCCCATGAAAGAGTCTGAAGCCGCCGTCATCTCCATCCATAGTCAGGAAGGATCTAAAGCTCTTCCTGGCACCCTGACGGAGGGGAGAATTCACCTTGGAGGCCTTCTTCATCACCATGCAAGCCTCCGGTGTGATGCGCGAGTAGTTCATCCTTTGACTACGGGTCCATGTAGTAGCTAGATGGCTGGTTCTCCTCCTTTGTGCTATCATGTTTAGATCTTGTGAGCTCCGTTCATGCTCGAGATCATATATTTGTAATTCCTACATGTTGTGTTTGCGGTGATCCGATGGATATTGAGATCTATTTCACATTGATTATTGATTCTATCATGTCCTTGTTATATGTGATCTTGCATGCTTTCTGTTGTTAGTAGCTATCTTGGCCAAGTAGATGCTAGCAACTCCAAGAGTTAGTATTTATGCTCGATAGTGGGTTCATGCCTCTAGTAATCCGGGGAAGTGACAGAAATCTCTAAGGTACTAGATGTGCTGTTGCTACTAGGGAGAAAACAACAACCTTTGTTCATAGAACAATCGTATTGTTTACTTTACACGCAATGCGTAATGCAATTATCTGTTGCTTGCAACTTAATACTAGAGGGGGTTCGGATGATAACCTGAAGGTGGATTATTAGTCATAGATGCAGTTGGATTATGGTCTATGTATAATGTTGTAATGCCCAATCAAATCTCAAAGGAGTCAAGATGAGTAGTATATGCATATTGCTTTCTCGATGTTTGTCAATTGCCCCGCTGTAATTTGTTCTCCCAACATGTCATCTATCTTAAGGAGAGCCACCACTAGTGAACTATGGACCCCGGTCCTTTCTTTTACCATCAATCTACAACTGTTTACTGCTTTCTGTTTACTTTCTGCAAACTATTACTTTCTTCCACACAATACATTTAATCCTTTGTTTTCAGCAAAACTGGTGAGATTGACAACCTCACTGTAAGTTGGGGGCAAAGTTCTGTGGTTGTGTTGTGCAGGTCTCCACGTTGCTGCTGGCACCAGTAGTGCGCCCTGCCAAAGTTCAGCTAGCAACACCTTTGGGGTGTTTCCTTGATCCTACTGGTTCGATTAAACCTTGGTTTCATAACTGAGAGAAACTTGCTGTTGTGCTCATCATACCTTCCTCTTAGGGTTCCCCAACGAGCTTGAGATATCTTGGGCCATCAGTTACCGCAATTTAGTGAAAGTATCTCAAATTTTGATATATAAGTGCACGATACCTGCTTGATTAGGGTTTATGGGCTGAGGGTTTAGGGTTTTACATTTTAGTTTTATGGGTTGTTTTTGGTTTTGGGCTCATGATTTATGCTTATATTTGTCTAATAGAATGACATTAACTGATGTAACGAAAGTATCTCAATTTTTGATCTATAGTTGCGAGATACCTGCTTGGTCAGGGTTTAGGGGTTTAGATTTTATGTTTTAGGTTTCCATGAATTCTCAATAATATTTTCAAACTTTATGGTTATATATATTCGTGGAATAGAATGGTGTTACTGAAATTTAATGAAAGTATCTCAAAAATTGATCTACAAGTCGATGATATCCTGCTTGGTTATATTTCTTGTTAAATAAAATTGTATGTACCCGGGTACTAAAACAAGGGAGAAACATGAAGAGTTCCTTGAGATTTAGGCGCTGTTTGGTTGGGCTCGAATTCTGGCTTTTGAGTTTTGGCTTATAAAGCTACGAACGTGTTTTTGGCTTTGTTTTTTAGCTTTTACTCTGACATAGTTGAATGATAGTGTAACCCAGGTTGGATGATTTTAACGATTTTATCTCGGTTTAGCGAAAAATGTTCGAATTTTGAACAACAAGTGATGGGAATCTCTACTTCCCGTAATTCTGGCTCATTGACATGTGGGTCACTTTCATAGTGTGTCCAAAAAGTCGGTGTAGGTCGGAGTGGGCGGGCAGGTAAATATTGAAGAAGGGCCGGGAAACATGGATGGGGTGATGCACTTGGGAGAACGCAAAATTACCACCTATATCACTCTATTATTGCAGTGCTCCCTCGGATTCTTATTTCCGGAGCAGGGATAGAAGAGGAATTTTGCATTCTATAAAGAGATGAAGCATGTTTGAATGGATGCGCGGGATATTTTAATGGATGGGTGCGATGTTTGAGCGCCGTACCAAATTTAGAGGTCGAAGCTTCTAGCATACGCTACTCCAGCGTGGGGCCTCTCAGACGCGTTGTCACCGTCTAGGCCCACACGCCAGCGAGAGTTGCTTCCTAGGATTTCAACGAGTTTCTAGGCATTTGCTGAAATTTTCAAACAAATTAAGGCTTTCAAGAAGATGACCATCGTCCAAAAAAAGGTGACTAAGGTCATGGAAATAGTTTATGATGACGTGTCCGTATTTGGTAGATCGGTGCATCTTTGCAAATCAACCAATATTTTTGCTTCCAAATTTGAAGTTTGTTTTCGAATTTCCAAGTAACAACAATGTGTTTTGTTGTGAAGCAACTACAAAGATGATGGATCAAAATGCCACCGCCCCCTTTTTCACACAATGTATAACGACCTTTCAAGCTTCTAGGCTAAATTTGTGCAATAAAATAATTTTTGGGGCTGTATGTTTTTTTGGGGCTGGATGTTTGAATGGGTGGGCGGGATATTTTGGCGCTCTGCCGAAATTTTGAAGTTGAAGCTTCGAAGGTACGCTACTCCCACTTTGGATGTTGTCCCTGTCAGATAGACCCACAAGCCTGTATGCTTTCCAGCATTTAATGAGTTTATAGCCATCTGCCGAAATTAATGAATATTAATTCAAGGCTTGCAAACAAGAGGAGCAAGGTCACAACCATAGTTTCTGTACCTTTTTCATTTTTTGTACTACTCTGTACATTGAAGTATCTTCGCCAACCAAGCTTACAAACCTGGCCATATTTGGTAGATCGATGCATCTTCGCATTTCAAGCAATTGTTTACACAGGAGATTCCAGATTTGATGGATAATGCCCTACTTTCATGACTTTCCAAGCTTCCTAGATGAAGATGATGAAATTAAATAACTTTTTTGACATAAAGCCATTCGTTCACAAAGTGTAATGCTATGTGCATTAGTTTCCATGGTAAAACATAAACTTGTATGTTGACAAGTTTTGGATCCATTTTGATCTATGGTGACTGGCAGGTGGGCCACATATATGGTGGTTCCCAAAGCATGGTAGGTCAAAATTTCCAAATTATCCCTCCGCAGTCCGCACCCCTTCATGCTGTGTATTAACTTCCACCCTCCGCCGCCTAGGCCTCACCCCTTCCGCACAAAACAGACACGCTTATGGCCGCGCCTCATCACCAACATGCGCGAAGAAGCTTTCCCTACCTGTCGGTCTTTTTGAGACGCACCGGTGGGCACGTCGAACCCACAGTAGTCCTTCTATCTCTAGCTAAATCTGGTTGGAATTTTATTGCCCTTTCAAATACTCCTACGTAGTTTAATTTGTCCTCAATCTACATGGTCAAAGTTTATTCTGCGCTGGATCTGTGTTCCTAAATACCTTCAGCAATTTTTGCTGTCAGGCATATATAGTTTTTGTACTTCATCTATATGTTTCATGCTGTTATTTTAATAATAACCAACCTTGTATGTCATAATTAAATAGATGGGCAGATTTTGGATACAGATTGCTCCATTAGGCAGCGCTAAACGTATCCTTGATGTTCTACGATTTATGCAATTTGTTAGAGCTCATTGTGACAACTCAAAAGTACATTGCCCCTGTCGGTTGTGTGCGAATCGTAGAGTGCTGCCTCAAAGTACAGTGGAAGACCATATTTTTACATTTGGGATGCTTAGCACATATGTTAGATGGGTATTTCACGGTGAACCATATGATCCTCCATATGAACCAGGGGAAGCACATCTCTATGATCAAGATCATGTAGGGGAAGCAGATGTTGATCAACTAGATCAACTGACAGAGGCAGCTCCTGAGTATCTAGATCAACTTGGAGAAGGGGGAGGAGAGAAAAAGCACAAGCTTCATGAAACATGTTTCATTTCTGGTACTACCACTATGCTAGATGACAAGATATATCTGTATAACGACAAATGTTCAGGTTGTGTGTCTTTGATGTTTGTCTATAAACGTATCTGTTAATCTACTAATCACAGAAGCAGACAATCGAAGAGGACTTTGATGGTAATGACGATGACCAGTTCATTGATGAGCCTGTACCTGAGGCTGTGGATCGGGTACACTGCGTCTCGATGGATTTGATGCAGGGCTGCTGATCATTAGGGGTGTACTTTTGGTGCTGTTCATGACCACTAGCCCAGCTGCAAAACTCTTGGGGTGTAGAGCTATCCCATGATTGGTTCACTACTATCGTAGTTTTGTAATATGGAGCTACCTTATTATGATTTCTAGGCCTTTGTTAGCAGAACTGTAATTGGAAACTATTCCGTATATTAGTTTATACGGAGTATATGTGTGTTTGTGTGTGTTTCTAGTCTGAAATCCGAGCTTATCATTTTATTGGTTCCTAAACTGTTTTTGAGGCCCCAGCGCTGGTGCCCTATGTTGCAACTACCGCCGTCTTGTCCACTTCTCCGTGAGACGAATCAACAGAAGGATAGTAAGCTGGGACCAATTTCATTTGAAGAGGGGCGATTTTCTCTACCCTTGGAGAGGAACACGGGAGAACCAGTACTGGTACCAAGGGAAGGAGGAGGTTGGCTCGGTCAATTATCTCATCCACTTGATGTGGGACCTACTTGAACTCACCCCTAACGTGGGTCTCGCTTGAAACAACTGTAGGCCACCACATGATAGCTGGGATCAAAAATTCAGGATTCTCTCCTGGCAAAATGTTCCTGCCACTGCTACTTAAAAATATTGTAGAAAAAAGTGTACTGCCCAACCCTACTACTGCTAGTACTACTACTCCCCTGCCCATGCCTTTCTACCAACGACAAGACAAGAAACCATCACTAGCTAGCTCACATCCAGCAAGCAACTGTTGGAATTGGTGCAACCTCCGATTGGGGAGTTCTTGTTGAAATAGGTAGGTGTATTTGCTCGCCTCAAAATCTGTTTTTGCTTAATTTGCTTCCAATTGGGCCATTGGGGGTACTATTAGTACTAGGATTAGTAGTATTTGGTATGCTTTGATTGTGGAGTTCTTGCTTATTGCTCACCTCGGAATCACCTAATCAGGATATTTTTCCTCTTCTCTAATCGATTGGGTCATTTGGGTGGGGTGGTGGTGGTGGTACTAATTTCATATGGATTCCGGATCAGGGCATGGTCACCACTGTTCTGATTGGGGCATTTGGTCGGGTTCGATTTTGGTGTTCTTCACTTCTGTAACCTTTAGTTGCTACTCGTAATGTGCAATGGATTTTGCGTCAGATTCTGTATGGAGAACTATGGTTCAGTGGCGCACACGGCAACTACGGACAGGGATGGTCCCGCCAATTCCCTTAAAAGTTTCCTAAAAAAGGTAATGTAGCAGTATATTCGTTGCGTTCTTCCATTCTTTCCAATGCTGAAAGTGGTTGGCTGCAACCTAGATGTATCCCTATGCTAAAAGTTGTCTTTTTCTACATCCTATTTTTGTGGAAGCCTCTGTGACACCATCTCTTCTTCATTTACTGTAGCACGGTGGTACATACCTACGAACGTGCGGTGCTCCAGGTGCGGCAAACATGATGGTACCCCCACATGCCGCAGGATCCGGTGAGTACCACTACTCACCAAAAAACAAGCGCAAGGCCACCGACCAGCTAGGAGGGCCCATCTTAAAGAGAAAGGTATTTGTTCTTAATACCCTTATTACCATGGTGCAGACATATTTAACTATTACCCGCTTGGTGTGATGCATGCTTATCAGATGTTCAGAAACATATGTGCGATTTAATTAATTCTAGCACTAGGTTTATGTGAATCTAGATCTGGATCTGTTAGACTGTCTCATACAGTCAGTATATGACTACTATGTACTGTACTCCCTCCGTCCCAAGGCTTGGGCATATACTGTATTTTTGAAAGTCCAGCGGCTGAAAGTTTGACCAAACTTTACACAGTATTGAACTGTTGAGCTCTGTTGCTATTTATGCAGATTGAATGTGCTGCTGTGGAGGCTGAGGCTGCTATAGAAGCTAGTAGATTTCTCATGCCCGCACCAAAAGAGGAAATCCTCTACACAACGAGGGGGGCGCCAACACAATACCCAGGTGGGCAGTGACCTCTCTAAGAAGTGGGTATAATTTGGAAATCCACAATTTCACATGTTATGATTTTCCATGTTGTGGCACCCCGCTAAAACCACTACTAGAAAATCGCGATGTTTTTGTGCATTGCATCATCATGACCGCATGCTCATGTCATCATGCCACATTGCATTTGAGCATCGTCATCATCATGCATATGTTTGTCTAAGACTATTTCGCAGAAGCCTATTTTCATTTTCCAGATATCCCCCTCTTTTATTTCAAATCTAAACCCCAGGTCTTCCTGGATATTTTATTTGTCTAAAAACTATTTACAAAAGTCTTTTAAATTAAAAAGAATAAATAAATATTTTGTACTGGGGGAGGCAACCCAGCCCGTAGGCCAGGCCACCTACTACCCTGGCAGGCCCAACCAGACCAGACTACCTACTACCCGGTCCACCTAAACTAAACCCTAATCCCCACCTACCCCAAACCCTAGTTCTACCTAGACACTCACCAGCCGTCGCCACTCCACTGGCACACGCGCGCAGCAGCGACACGGCACGTCCAGTGCGACCGACCCGCACAGCAGCGGCCAGCCCGTCCCTGCGCCAATCCCACGACCGCGCGCGAGCCCCGACCCAACCCCACACAGCAGCGCGCGCTACACCGGTCACGTCCCAGCGCGCAGCATGCAACACTCGCGTGGCCACGCGACACTCCCGGCCCCACCCACGCGCCTGACCCCACCACTATCCATCGCACACGGAAACGCGTCGCCCGCCCCTGGACTTGTTTCCGTGCACGCCCCGCAAGCTCACCCCACCAACCGCTTCGTGCCGTACCAACCTGCCAGCCCGGCCCCACACCCGCTCTCTCCCTCCTGACCGTGTCTCGTCCCCAATCTTCCACTCTCGCCCACCAACCCGATACCACCTTCCTCCTCACCGTGCTCCCTCCTCCCCGTCCCTCTCCTGGCGACCCAGCCCCAAGCGCCCCGCTCCCCTCGGACCTCCGCCGCCGCTGGCCCTACACCTTGTCGCCCCGCCTCCTCTACTTCCCCTCCCCGCGTCGGTGTCCTCTCCACCGACGCCCCTTGCAGCGAACACCACCGGCCTCCTCCCGTCAGCGAGCGCCGCCGCGTGCGCCCACCGCCGTCCTCGCTAGCCAGGACCCAGCTCGCCTGGCGCCTCTCCGCCTCTTCCCCGTCATCAAGGACGCGGCGCCTCGTCGTTGCCCTGCGTCTTGCCGCCCGCATCGGCGCCTCCTCGCTCCGCGCTTGCCGGCCCCGTGCGCTTCGCCCCTCTGCCTCCTCGTCGCCGGTACAGGTCCGGGTCCGCGTCTCCTCTCCACCGTCGTCTGGGTTGCGTCCCCATCCCCGACCAGAGCTCTCCAATGTCTGCGCCAAGGTAGTCGTCGGCACGGTCATCCTCGAACCGCTGCAGCCGCAAGTTGCTGAACCGTCGCGCCGCCGCCTGTGCGCCGACCCTACCCTGAGCTTGTCAAGGTCACACGCCCTGCATCGAGTCGACGCGGCAGGGGCTCATCCCCGCCATTGTTCCTCGACCCCACCTTCGTGCGCTGCCAGGGGCCCTCTTCTTTTCCGCAAGGCAACCACCGCACAAACCTGCGAGCTTGAGGCCACCATGTTCTGCTCTGTTTCGATACAGATTCCATCCTCATGTTTAACAAGGAACCCACGCCAAGATCTTCTCCGACTTCTGTTGCAATTATGTCAAACCTTCCAAAGACTCAAGTGTTGTCATAAGATTGATCGGTATGGATGATCGAACACGGAACCCGAAACGCCACGGAGTACCACCAGACCTTCGACAAGTTCTGCTTCATGAACTCAATATCTCCTTCATGGATGCCAAGTCCTCCTACCTGGATCCGATGGCCGAGACCCTGAAGACCGAACCCTGGCGCACCAAGTTCTTCGACCCCGGGGACCGGTCCACAGATGCGACAAGTACTTCTTCCCGGATCCGATGCCCGAGAACCCGGACGCCAAGGTCGTCGACACGGATACGCCAAGTACTTCACCCCCGGATGCCAAGACCGACCCGATACACGGACCCGACAAGATCTTCGCGACGACAAGATCGACACCGACCAGGGAGAATCCGATGCGCCCCCGACGCCAACCCAAGTCCTTCTTCCCGGATGCGACAAGATCTACTCCGTTGTCCGGGAACGTTCCTGTCGAGACCGACCCCTGAGACCGAACCCCCGAACCCCCGGAACCAAGATCTTCTGAACCCAGTTGTGTGCACCTTTTCCCGAGCCCCTAATTTATAAATGCTATATATAAAACCTGTTGCATAATAATTTTTCATCTCGCATGCATATCATACTCATGCTGGATCTTCTGTCGTAGTATTAAATATTGCATCCGGTGTTTCTTCTGTTTGCTTCTTCACGGACTAGGCCGATGAGTTGATGCGAGTATCGAGAAGTTCTTCGGATATGAACCTTCGGCGGTGTTTCCCAGGCGAGCATCCCTTCCTCTTCACCTATTTTGCATTTATTGTCTTTATTTCCTCCTGTTGATCTATTGCTATCCTTGTCGCGATGCTTTAGTGTTCCGTACCAGATATATCCCGTGCAGCCTCTATATTGCCTTGGACACCTCCCATTACCTGTGTTTGGTAGATAGCTGGCCTTGCGAGTCGTAGATGCTTGCTTAGGTTCGATCTCGTGTGGTCAAGTACCACAGTTGTTGGAATGCTGGCAGATGTTTATTGGTGGAGATTCTTAATGGTGGAGTTGATCGTAACTTTAATTACAACTATTAAAATGCTAGATTTAACTAATGCAGAGGCATCGGTGGGCAATAGATGTTATTTGGTTCTTCCACGCTCACTTGTGTCATGTAGGACCCCGAGTACTTGATACATGTTCCTTGATTTTTCGCACTATCCACATCCGGGAGGCCGTGGACCCCCCTGAGCTAGAGCTTGATTCATTTCTATTTCTTGGGGCCACAAAGTAGTTTGGGGCTTTATTACTATCCTGTACTTATGCCATGTTTACTGCTTTATTTAAGATTGTGCGTGGAGCACCTGTACAGTTTTGGATCGCGCCATGTTTTCGCGGTATCGACAAGCCCAGTCACACTTTTGGGTTCCCAGTCGTTTATAGCCGTCGTCGCAAACATTGGGTCCGTTTCGGAGCCGGCCAACTTCGTTGCGGGTAGCTTAGTGGGGTGGCCCCCTGAAATATATCTGAATCCTGTGATCGCTTTGTCGTGAATGCCTCGTTGGGTTTTGAGTTGGTTTTTCCGAGGTTGATCGAGTGTGTGTTGCTATTTGTGCACCCCTGCAGGGTAAAACTTTCTGAAAGCCGTGTCCGCGGTTATGGACGACTTGGAGCACATTATCTCGATCATAGACAAGCATAACTAAAGTAGTGGTATAAATTTGACTTAATATGTGACTAGTAATCAGATTCACATATAACAGAATGGATATTAAAAATGCCAACAACTGGTGGAGCTAGGGTTTCTTGTGTCTTGTTATATCTGCCTAGTAAGTATTGCAACTCCAATGGAATGTGATAAAAGTGCCAACAATTGCTAGGTTTTGGGATTCCTCAGGACAATTATATCTGACTAGTAAATGTCCCAACTAAATGGAATGGTGATTAAAACTGCCCACTACTTATGCTATCAGGACGGCCCAAGATATCTATATCTGACTAGTAAGTGCTTCAATTATAATGGAGTGAATAAAACTGCCAACTGTGTGAGTTCCTTGGTCCGACTTCCTCGCTTGGTCTCGAGGGGAAAATACCAGGATGGGTTGGTTTGGTGTTAGTATCAGGTGGTTCCGAATAGGTGTTTCTTATCCCTCTCTAATAGCCGACAGTTGTACTGAGTCTCTATAGGTTGTTTAGTGCTGTTGTGCTGCCACTTCAGTGCACCATACCTATGTAGGCGAGAGCCGCCGAATTCTAGCCTCGCCGTGTATTGGCCTCAGTACTGACGCTCCTCTTTTTCCTTCTCCCTCTGTCGGCACCCCTTTTGTTTTAGTAGGTTCGAGTTCGACGTCGTTAGCAAGGTTACCCTTCCGGCTTGGCCTGGGCAGGGTTATGGACGCCATTGGTTATTCTTCAGGGCTCTTAGCTCCATTTGCTTCTTATCCGTACTCGGATACTGTATCGATTTCAAGGTGATTTGGATCTTTGTATTGTCTATCTGTATTCTTGACTCGTGGAGTCGTGTTGTATATATATCTGTTCTGTGGGTCCCATCGAGGACTGTTGTGTAATGGTATTACTTCGTTTTCCACCCGCACGAAAGTGCCTGGTGGGCGTCCTTGAATCGCTTCTATGCGGGTTTGGCAAAAAGGGCTAAACCTTGCATAGGGCCGATTTGAGGGTGTTACAGAGTGGTATCAGAGCTCAGCAGTTGCGATACCCCACAAGTCTAGCCTGTAGGATAACCTAGCTAACGACCGATGTAGAGTGTCAAAACCATTACGGAAAATCGGTTGGATAGATCTGATTAGGTCTGTTTTACTCCTTACCCCTATGCTGTTCTCCTCTTACCTCTGCGTGTTTTGGATCTGTTCTCTTATCTTTTCTTCGAGTCCAGGAATTTCTCGTGGTTGGGTTCTGTCATACCTTCAGGGTTTCGCTTCCTCCTTTGGCAACGGTGCTTCTACATCCGGTCTTCGTGCTATCTGAGAAATCCTTCATCTGTTGGACTTCTCTCTGTTCCTTCTTGTGCCTTCCGGTGTTTTTCCGACGCGACGACCTCATCTACGCCAGATCCGATGCAGAGCTTGCATCACCTCTTTTATTTTCCGAACCTCGCTTGTCAAGACCTTTAGTCTGATTCCGAGAGTTGGTTGCATAATTCTCCTATTCGTGTGTAGAGTAATGGTTTGGGTGCGCGATGGACTGATCACCATCCGACTACTCTTATCATTCGCTCTTGTACATCGAATCGGTGGATCCAGCAATTTTACTTCGTCCCCAGAAGTTAGAGGTGGCTTTATCTTCTAATACCTCTACCTTCGCCCTTTGTTCCCGGAGTGTTCTCTCGACGATCACGGACAAGGACCCCTTGTTGGTGGTGTCGCCGATTTCAAGATGGAGCAACAATCTTGTTAGTGGTGTCGCGAGGATCTACACAAAGCAAGAAGATTCAGGTCATCGGCCTTCTTCCCGGTACCATGAGGCGGATCTCGAGGGCGAGATCCCTTGTTAGGGGTGTCGAATTGTGGCACCCCGCTAAAACCAGTACTAGAAAATCGCGATGTTTTTGTGCATTGCATCATCATGACCGCATGCTCATGTCATCATGCCACATTGCATTTGAGCATCGTCATCATCATGCATATTTTTGTCTAAGACTATTTCGCAAAAGCCTATTTTCTTTTTCTAGATATCCCCCTCTTTTATTTCAAATCTAAACCCCAGGTCTTCCTGGATATTTTATTTGTCTAAAAACTATTTACAAAAGTCTTTAAATTAAAAATAATAAATAAATATTTTGTACCGGGGGAGGCAACCCAGCCCGTAGGCCAGGCCACCTACTACCCCGGCAGGCCCAACCAGACCAGACTACCTACTACCTACCCGGTCCACCTAAACTAAACCCTAATCCCCACCTACCCCAAACCCTAGTTCTACCTAGACACTCACCAGCCGCCGACACTCCACTGGCACACGCGCGCAGCAGCGACACGGCACGTCCAATGCGACCGACCCGCACGGCAGCGGCCAGCCCGTCACTGCGCCAATCCCACGACCGCGCACGAGCCCCGACCCAACCCCACACAGCAGCGCGCGCTACACCGGTCACGTCCTAGCGCGCAGCACGCAACACTCGCGTGGCCACGCGACACTCCCGGCCCCACCCACGCGCCTGACCCTGCCACCATCCATCGCACACGGCAACGCGTCGCCCGCCCCTGGACTTGTTTCCGTGCATGCCCCGCAAGCTCACCCCACCAACCGCTTCGTGCCGTACCACCCTGCCAGCCCGGCCCCACACCCGCTCTCTCCCTCTTGACCGCGTCTCGTCCCCAATCTTCCGCTCTCGCCCACCAACCCGATGCCACCTTCCTCCTCACCGCGCTCCATCCTCCCCGTCCCTCTCCTGGCGACCCAGACCCGAGCGCCCTGCTCCCCTCGGACTTCCGCCGTCGCTGGCCCTACACCTCGTCGCCCCGCCTCCTCTACTTCCCCTCCCCGCGTCGGCGTCCTCTCCACTGATGCCCCTTGCAGCGAACACCATCGGCCTCCTCCTGTCAGCGAGCGTCGCCGCGTGCGCCCACCGCCGTCCTCGCTAACCAGGACCCAGCTCGCCTGGCGCCTCTCCGACTCTTCCCCGTCATCAAGGACGCGGCGCTTCGTTGCTGCCCTGCGTCTCGCCGCCCGCATCGGCGCCTCCTCGCTCCGCGCTTGCCGACCCCGTTCGCTTCGCCCCTCCACCTCCTCGTCGCCGGTCCGGGTCCACGTCTCCTCTCCACCGTCGTCTGGGTCGCGTCCCCGTCCCCGACCAGAGCTCTCCAAGGTCTTCGCCAAGGTCGTCGTCGGCGTGGTCATCCTCGAACCGCTGCACCCGCAAGTCGCTGAACCGTCGTGCCGCCGCCCGTGCGCTGACCCTACCCTGAGCTTGTCAAGGCCACGTGCCCTGCATCGAGTCGACGTGGCAGGGGCTCATCCCCGCCATTGTTCCTCGACCCCACCTTCGTGCGCTGCCAGGGGCCCTCTTCTTTTCCGCAAGGCAACCACCGCACAAACCTGCGAGCTCGAGGCCACCATGTTCTGCTCTGTTTCGATACAGATTCCATCCTCATGTTTAACGAGGAACCCACGCCAAGATCTTCTCCGACTTCTGTTGCAATTCCGTCAAACCTTCCAAAGACTCAAGTGTTGTCATAAGATTGATCGGTATGGATGATCGAACACGGAACCCGAAACGCCACGGAGTACCACCAGACCTTCGACAAGTTCTGCTTCATGAACACAATATCTCCTTCACGAACGCCAAGTCCTCCTACCTGGATCCGATGGCCGAGACCCTGAAGACCGAACCCCGGCGCACCAAGTTCTTCGACCCCGGGGACCAGTCCACAGATGCGACAAGTACTTCTTCCCTGATCCGATGCCCGAGAACCCGGACGCCAAGGTCGTCGACACGGATACGCCAAGTACTTCACCCCTGGATGCCAAGACCGACCCGATACGCGGACCCGACAAGATCTTCGCGACGACAAGATCGACACCGACCAGGGCGAATCCGATGCGCCCTTGACGCCAACCCAAGTCCTTCTTCCCGGATGCGACAAGATCTACTCCTTTGTTCGGGAACGTTCTCGTCGAGACCGACCCCTAAGACCGAACCCCCGGAACCAAGATCTTCCGAACCCAGATGTGTGCACCTTTTCCCGAGCCCCTAATTTATAAATGCTATATATAAAGCCTGTTGCATAATAATTGTTCATCCCGCATGCATATATTACTCATGCCGGATCTTCTGCCGTAGTATTAAATATTGCATCCAATGTTTCTTCTAGTGTTTGCTTCTTCACGGACTAGGACGATGAGTTGATGCGAGTATCGACAAGTTCTTCAGATATGAACTTTCGGCAGTGTTTCCCAGGCAAGCATCCCTTCCTCTTCTACCTATTTTGCATTTATAGTCTTTATTTCCTCTTGTTGATCTATTGCTATCCTTGTCGCGATGCTTTAGTGTTCCGTACCAGATATATCCGTGCAGCCTCTATATTGCCTTGGACACCTCCCATTACATGTGTTTGGTAGATACCTAGCCTTGCGAGTCATGGATGCTTGCTTAGGTGCGATCTCGTGTTGTCAAGTACCACAGTTGTTGGAATGCTGGCAGATGTTTATTGGTGGAGATGCTTAATGGTGGAGTTGATTGTGACTTTAATTACATCTACTTAAATGCTAGATTTAACTAATGCAGAGGCATCTGTGGGCAATAGATGTTATTTGGTTCTTCCACGCTCACTTGTGTCCCGTAGGACCCCGAGTACTTGATACCTGTTCCTTGATTTTTCGCACTATCCACATCCGGGAGGCCGTGGACCCCCCCTGAGCCAGAGCTTGATTCATTTCTATTTCTTGGGGCCACAAAGTAGTTTGGGGCTTTATTACTATCCTGTACTTATGCCATGTTTACTGCTTTATTTAAGATTGTGCGTGGAGCACCTGTACTATTTTGGATCGCGCAATGTTTTCACGTTATCGACAAGCCCAGTCACACTTTCGGGTTCCCAGTCGTTTATAGCCGTCGTCGCAAACCCTGGGTCCGTTTCGGAGCCGGCCAACTTTGTTGCGGGTAGCTCAGTGGGGTGGCCCCCTGAAATATATCTGAATCCTGTGATCGCTTTGTCGTGAATGCCTCGTTGGGTTTTGAGTTGGTTTTTCCGAGGTTGATCGAGTGTGTGTTGCTATTTGTGCACCCCTGCAGGGTAAAACTTTCTGAAAGCCGTGTCCGCGGTTATGGACGACTTGGAGCACATTATCTCGATCATAGACAAGCATAACTAAAGTAGTGGTATAAATTTGACTTAATATGTGACTAGTAATCAGATTCACATATAACGAAATGGATATTAAAAATGCCAACAACTGGTGGAGCTGGGGTTCCTTGTGTCTTGTTATATCTGCCTAGTAAGTATTGGAACTCCAATGGAATGTGATAAAAGTGCCAACAATTGCTAGGTTTTGGGATTCCTCAGGACAATTATATCTGACTAGTAAATGTCCCAACTACAATGGAATGGTGATTAAAACTGCCCACTACTTATGCTATCAGGATGGCCCACGCTATCTATATCTGACTAGTAAGTGCTTTAATTATAATGGAGTGAATAAAACTGCCAACTGTGTGAGTTCCTTGGTCCGACTTCCTCGCTTGGTCTCGAGGGGAAAATACCAGGATGGGTTGGTTTGGTGTTAGTATCAGGTAGTTCCGAATAGGTCTTTCTTATCCCTCTCTAATAGCCGACAGTTGTACTGAGTCCCTATAGGTTGTTTAGTGTTGTTGCGCTGCCGCTTCAGTCCACCATACCTATGTAGGCGACAGCCGCCGAATTCTAGCCTCGCCGTGTACTGGCCTCAGTACTGACACTCCTCTTTTTCCTTCGCCCTTTGTCGGCACCCCTTTTGTTTTAGCAGGTTCGAGTTCGACGTCGTTAGCAGGGTTACCCTTCCGGCTTGGCCTGGGCAGGGTTATGGACGCCATTGGTTATTCTTCAGGGCTCTTAGCTCCATTTGCTTCTTATCTGTACTCGGATACTGTATCGATTTCAAGGTGATTGTGATATTTGTATTGTCTATCTGTATTCTTGACTCGTGGAGTCGTGTTGTATATATACCTGTTATGTGGGTCCCATCGAGGACTGTTGTGTAATGGTATTACTTCGTTTTCCACCCGCACGAAAGTGCCTGGTGGGCGTCCTTGAATCGCTTCCATGCGGGTTTGGCAAAAAGGGCTAAAACTTGCATAGGGCCGATTTGAGGGTGTTACACATGTTATTTTTATTAGCTAGTACTATATGTTTACGCTCATTAGAAGTTCACAAAAATAAAATCTGTTTGCTTTACAGGCAATGGTTTTTTCTTATAGTATTAGATTTGCTTGCTCTTTACAAAATTTAACCTTTCCACTTAATTTCAATCAGTACCACGCACCACATGCTCATCCCTTTCTGCTACCCTCCTCTTGTCAAGCTTGTGGATTGAAAGAGGGCCCGTGTATGCCATTCCAAAGGCAGAGGGATGAAAAATGGTGTATGGCCACCCTTCGCAAAGGGTACCCATGGTATCAGGTATGGATTCCAAGTGGTCTAGACCGACTTGATGTAAGATCTTGTATCTCACTTTTTTTTGCTGTCGCCTTACTTATCTTTGAATTTTCTCATGAAGGCTGTCCCTTGTGTCGCTCGCCCCATTATAAACAATATGTTCGGAAACGACAAGTTTCTAACTCTGTATAGCAAGGGCCCTAAAGGCATGCGGCAACTATATGATGTGGATGTCTCCTAAACGATGGCCACCACCTATTTGGGTGGCCGAGGTTGGTCCAAGTATGTCCGTGAGAATGGTCTGAATCAGGGGGACGAGGTAACATTGGATTTTAGCAAGCCTGGGTAGATACTTGCACGCCATCGTACACCTGTTGACCGAAGGACCAAGAATAGATGTAGTACTAATTAATTTGATTCTATACTCATCACAACCTCTAATGATTTTCTTGCGACTAACTGTTCTGCACCATTGTCTTTACTCATCATATGACCCTGACCACTTTTGCAGTCCGCTTCCCCTTATGTACCACCCACAAGGGTGCCAGAATCAAGCTGCTGGTACCGGCACCAGCACCGGCCCCAGTTCCTGAAATGAAACCTATTGACCTCAGTAGGAGAAAGAATAGAGGTAGTAACTTAATTCGTTTGTATACTCTCATCCCTGTCTAGGAGTTATTGTTGTATAAGAAACCATTTTGCTTGTCCACATCTCATATGCCTCTCTGACCACTCCTGCAGTCCCCTTACCTACCCCTCAGAAGGTAACCAGCACCAAGCTGCTGGCACCCCCAATGGCACTGGCCCTAGTTCCTTCTCCGGCACATGTTGACCTAAGTAGAAAGAATGGAGGTCGTAACTTAATTTGCTTGTATACTCATCATATCCTATGATCACTGTCTTGTGAGTAACTATTGTATAGGAGACCATTTTGCTTGTACACTTCTCATCTGCCTCTACCATCCCTGCAGTTAGATTAACTACCCCTCAGAAGGAATCTAGCATCAAGCTGCTGGCGCCGACACCGCTTTTGGGCCTTCTGGCTCCTGCACCAGCCCCTCTACAATTAGTGGCACCATCTCCTGCACCAGCACCCGCCCTAGCATGGGCACCGGCACAAGCTCCTTCATCACCCCGGGCGGCACCTTGTCAGACCATATCCTACATATGTGTCATCACAAGGTCGCACCAGATTATGTTTGTGAGTGTATGGTGGCAGATAAACTATTCTGAATTTCTTCTCAAGTTTCACATGATTCAGTGCATTGCTCTTAGTAATTATGCATCTATCTCTTGCTTTGACTCAGAAATTACCTAAGAGTGCCACAAAGCAACTCCAGGCCAGACGAAAGGGCACAATAGTCTTCATGATGTAGAGCGAAGGATTGCTTATCGAGGGACGCTATGCCATTAACTTGACTGATGGGCGCTTGGCAGCTACTTCTAGGTGGATCAAGTTCTGGAAAGTAGCCAAACTTACTATTGGAAGAACGGTCAAGGTCAATGTATCTCGCTGCCCTGAATGCGGCATGTTGTTCATGAACTTCCTAGCTTTATCTTTGGACGCATGCTATTCTAATTAATTATGTGGTTGTCCTATCTCAATCATATATGGGTGGTAAAACTATGATAACCTTTTGCTAGATTAGAGCTATGACTAGTACGTACTGGTATGGTATATCTGTATCTATATGACGGTTCCCTATATGAGCAAATATTATGACACTGATTGTGTTGTGATCGAGTGTGTTTGGAGAAAAGGGCAAACTGATCGTGTGGCATGGTTTTTAGAGCAAAAACAAGAACTATCTCTCTCTGTAGTGATATTGAATTTCAGTGTTTGTATTGCTGAAAGTCACTTTGAAATACTTCTGAATTGGTCAAGTGCTGCTGAATATGAACTAGGAATCTGTCAATTTTTTTATGTCTTATTATTCTGTACTCCTTAATCTTTCAAATGGTATTGAATTTGTCAAAAGTTCTATCGTTGCTGCTGGCTGCTTGCTCTAGAGCTTTTGCCTTTGTGTCATCGGCTATTGGATGCATTTTTGACAGAAATGAGAGGGTAAAGATATACAGCATGATTTCACCAAGTGAAGTCATTAGATACCAGCCCTGTTTTGGCGCATGTTCTGTGTGTTCATTAGATATATGAATATCTGTCAAAGGAATTATCGCTTTTTTCCTCACTTGAAGGGGTCTGTGTTTGAATTTGGCGAGACACAACCCAGTAAAATTTGAGATAGGAGCCCATTGACCATAGCCCAAAAACTTTTTAATTTGGCCTTTTTGGCAGTGCCCCCCACCTCTAAAAACACTCTGCCTACCCATGGTTTTAAGAAACTAATCCATTATGTGGCTTTTTATAAATCGAGGTTCTAGTAGCATTGATCTTTTATTTTAAGAGAGATAACATGGAAACACAACAATATTTTTTAGAAGACTGATACATAAGTTGTAGTACTAATACATGTTTAATGATTCAATTTCTATTAGTATCTTTGGTATTGTGGCAAAACACTCAGTTTATGTCTATTTGATTTGATTTGAAGGTCTTTAGTTCAAATCCACTTTGTGTACATATTTATATATATCTTGGGTTTACTTTTTTTAGAAAGGGTTTACTTTTTAATATCGCATTACAGAGAGGCTGACATCACGGACCCACCAGCCTGCAGCATCACTCGAGTTTAATGGTCGGGTTTGAAAAAAAAGTTAAATACTTGTACAGAGAGGCTGGCATCAGGGACCCACTGGCCAGAACATACCAGAGAGGGTGACATGGGGGCCTCAGCAGCAAGACCATACACGGCTGCCACATCGAGCAACGTTTCCAAGGTCAAAACAACGGACAGGGCCGAAAAAAAGTCCATCATACGCAGGTTTGATATATAGAGAGACCGGCATGTGGGACCTAGTAGTGCGGCCTTATACAGGTTCTGCCTCGAGCGACGTTGCCAAGTTCGAAACAGGGAGGCACGAGCGAGAAAAAAGTCCAGCTTGCACACCTTTCTTCTAATGAGAGGCTCACATGGGGGACTCAGTAGGCTGGAAAAACGGCTGATGCATCGAGCAACGCTATCAAGTTCGAAACACGGAGGCGCGATCGAGAGCAAAAATTCCATCATACACACGTTTCTTCTTATGAGTGTATGACATGTGGGGGTGGGGCCCTGCATCATGATTAAATGTTAGATGAAGTGAGCAACGTATCAAGTTCGGAACACGGAGGCGCGACCGAGGGAAAAAATTCTATCATACACATGTTTCTTCTAATGAGAGGATGACATGTGGGGTCCAGGAGTTTGATTAAACGGCTGATGCAGCGAGCAAAGCTATCAAGTTTGGAACATGAAGGCGCGATCGAGGGTAAAAAATCCATCATACACACATTTCTTCTAATGAGAGGATGACATGTGGGGCTCAAGAGGTTGGTTAAATGGTAGATGCGTTGAGCAGCGCTATCAACTCGGAACGGGGTAGCGCGAGCCAAGAAAAAAATCCATCATACACACGTTTCTTCTAATGAGAGGATGACATGTGGGGCTCAGGAGGTTGGTTAAACAGTAGATGCGTCGAACAACGCTATCAACTCGGAACGGGGTAGCGCCAGCGAAGGAAAAAATCCATCATACACATGTTTCTTCTAATGAGAGGATGACATGTGGGGCCCAACATCATGATTAAACGATAGATGCATCGAACAACATTATCAAGTTCGAAACAGGGTAGCACGAGCCAAGGAAAAAAAATCCATCATACATACGTTTCTTCTAATGACAGGATGACATGTGGGGCTCAAGAGGTTGGTGAAACGGTAGATGCGTCGAGAAGCGCTATCAACTCAAAACGGGGTAGCACCAGTTATGGAAAAAATTCCATCATACACACGCTTCTTCTAATGAGGGGATGACATGTGGGTCCCAGGAGGTTGATTAGACGGTAGATGCATCGAGGAGTGCTATCAACTTCGAAACAAGGTAGCGCGAGCGAAGGAAAAAAATTCCATCATGCACACAATCCTTCTAATGAGAGGCTGACATGAGGGACAAACAACCTGACTAAACAGCAAACGCCTCGAGCAACATTATCGAGTTCAAATTAGGGAGGCGCGACTGAAAAGTATGGTCCGCTAGAGACACTGACGTCCGGGACCCCCATGCCTCAAAATACTTTGGCAAGCCAAAATCACGCAAGGAAACAAAAATCTTGCTTCTGCCACACATTGGCCGAGCTTCCTCCATATTTTTAGCAGCTCCGTCATAGTAGAGGGTCGCGAAACCGGAAAAAAAGTTTTCCATCAGCCACGGCCGAGCCGAGAATTTCGTCGCGGAAGACGCACCTTCTATGACGACCGTCGGGCCAATTCGTTGCGGAAGGAAACTTTTCTTGTAGTGACATGCAATGACACTAGTGGATCCATATGTGGTTTATGAAAAGAACACACATGCAATGACACTGGTGGATCCATATGTGGTTTATTAAAAGAACACACATGCAATGACACTAGTGGATCTTTATGTGGTTTGTGAAAAGAACACACATGCAATGACTCTGGTGGATCCTTATACGGTTTGTGAAAAGAACACACATTCACTAACTCTAGTTGTGGTTCATGAAAAGAACACACATGAAATGACTTTGGTGGATCCATATGTGTTTTAGGAAAAGAACACACATTCAATGACACTAGTGGATCCATGTGTGGTTTGTGAAAATAACACATATCCTCATGTGGTTTATGAAAACAACAGACATGCAATGAACTCTGGTGGATCCATATGTGGTTTATTAAAAGAACACACATGCAATGACACTAGTGGATCCATATGTGGTTTGTGAAAAGAACATACATGCAATGACTCTAGCTGTGGTTAATGACAAGGACACACATGCAATGACACTGGTGGATCCATGTGTGGTTTGTGAAAAGAACACACATGCAATGACACTAGTGGATCCATATTTGGTTTGTGAAAAGAACACACATGCAATGAGTCTAATTGTGGTTTATGAAAAGAACACACATCTAGTGACTCTAGCTCTGGTTTGTGAATAGAACACACATGTAATGACACTGGTGAATCCATATGTGGTTTATGAAAAGGAAATACATGCAATGACTCTAGTGGATCCATATGTGGTTTATGAAAAGAACGCACATGCAATGACTCTGGTGGATCCATATGTGGTTTGTGAAAAGAACACACATACAATGACTCTAGTGGATCCATCTGTGGTTTGTGAAAAGAACACACATTCGCTGACTCTAGTTGTGGTTAATGAAAATAACACACATGCAATGACTCTGGTGGATCCAAATGTGTTTTAGGAAAAGAACACACATTCAATGACACTGGTGGATCCGTGTGTGGTTTGTGAAAAGAATACACATGCTCATGTGGTTTATGAAAAGAACAGACATGCAATGAACTCTGGTGGATCCATATGTGGTTTATGAAAAGAACCAACATGCAATGACTCTGGTGGATCCATATATGTTTTAGGAAAATAACACACATTCAACGACACTGGTGGATCCATGTGTGGTTTGTGAAAATAACACACATGCTCATGTGGTTTATGAAAAGAACAGACATGCAATGAACTCTAGTGGATCCATATGTCGTTTATTAAAAGAACACACATGCAATGCCACTAGTGGATCCATATGTGGTTTGTGAAAATAACACACATGCAATGACTCTAGTTATGGTTTATGAAAAGAACACACATCCAGTGACTCTAGCTATGGTTTGTAAAAAGAACACACATGTAATAACACTAGTGGATCCATATGTGGTTTATGAAAAGAACACACATGCGATGACACTGGTGGATCCATAGGTGGTTTATGAAAAGAACACACATGCAATGACACTAGTGGATCCATATGTGGTTTGTGAAAAGAACACACATACAATGACTCTAGTGGATCAATATGTGGTTTGTGAAAAGAACACACATTCACTGACACATGCAATGACTTTGGTGGATCCATATGTGTTTTAGGAAAAGAACACACATTCAATGACACTGGTGGATCGATCTGTGGTTTGTGAAAAGAACACACATGCTCATGTTGTTTATGAAAAGAATAGACATGCAATGAACTCCGGTGGATCCATATGTGGTTTATGAAAAGAACAGACATGCAATGACTCTGGTGGATCTATATGTGGTTTGTGCAAAGAACAGACATGCAATGACTCTAGCTGTGGTTAGTGAAAAGAACACACATGCAATGACACTGTTGGATACATATATGGTTAATGAAAAGAACACACATGTAATGACACTGGTGGATCCATATGTGGTTTGCGAAAAGAACACACATGCAATGACTCTAGTTGTGGTTTATGAAAAGAACACACATCTAGTGACTCTAGCTGTGGTTTTTGAAAATATCACAGATGCAATAAAACTGGTGGATCCATATGTGGTTTGTGAAAAGGACATACATGCAATGACTCTGGTGGATCCATATGTTGTTTATGAAAAGAACACACATGCAGTGACTAATGGATCCATATGTAGTTTGTGAAAAGAACACACATGCAGTGACTCTGGTGGATCCATATGTGGTTTGTGAAAAGAACACACATACACTGACTCTAGTTGTGGTTCATGAAAAGAACACACATGCAATGACTCTGGTGGATCCATATGTGTTCTAGGAAAAGGACAAACATTCAATGACACTGGTGGATCCATGTGTAGTTTGTGAAAAGAACACAAATGCTCATGTGGTTTATGAAAAGAATAGACATGCAATGAACTCTGGTGGATCCATATGTGGTTTATGAAAAGAACAGACATGAATGACTCTGGTGGATCCATATGTGGTTTGTAAAAAGAACAAACATGCAATGACTCTAGCTGTGGTTAATGAAAAGAACACAAATGCAATGACACTGGTGGTGTTGGGGATATATTTTCTGGGTATCCTCACTATGCTTCACTTTCCAGGGTGGCGTACTTCGGGTTAGAGCATTGCTTCACGTGCGACCCAGTCAGGGAGAAGAGACGGAGTCCAGTCCGGCTACAGGAAGGGCCAGGAGGATTACCGACATAGGCATGTAGTGTTACTTGTAGTTCAAGATGTACTCTGTAACCGACTCTTAGTCGTAGCCGGATAGGTCTCTCCTATAAACCCTAGGCCGGATATCTATATAAGCCATCATAGGGAGAGCCTTTAGGGCACCCTCACAATAGTCTATATGTATATAACCCATATTCCGGCTCTGCCATATTACTGGATTTCTAGAAAGAGTAGGATTCGTCCAAAGCCGGCGGATTCGAACCTGGGTAAACTTGTGTGCTCACCGTCCGAGAATACCGTACATATCACAGCCCTCTCTTCCACACGCCTCGAGGACCCCCTCATGGCATACTTGTCATCAATCCGACGCCAGTTGGCGCCTACTGTGGGGCAAGTGAGCTTCGGATCTGTGTTCCGAGTGGAATCTACAAGAATCAGAATCGGCGAGACCATCACCATCGGTCGCGTCCTCTATGCCAGCGATGGCCCTCTCGTCATTATCGACGAGACCTAGATTCTGGCTAGGGAGGCCATGACTACCTACACCATCATGTCCTTTGGCGAGATTGATGTGTACATCGGTTTTGCTGAAGTTGCCTCACCCACCCCAGCGGTGATGATAGAGGCAAAAGAAATCTATGTTTGCACTTTGTCCGCAGAGGCGGCAGAGTCCCGGATCTCTGAGAACCCTAATCCCACCCAGCCCGCACCCGTTGCGGAGATAGTGGAGAAAGCTGAACCTGAAGCAGATCGTGCGGTCCAAATCGAATCTGGAGTGGATCTCCCTAGCGAGGCTGAATCTCAGATCGATCTACCTGCCGAGGTTGAAATCCAGGAAGAGCAGGATAACAACCTCGGTTCTGGCTCTGCTAACACTAGAACAGAGCAACCTTTCCTTAGGCATACGTTGAGGCGCATGATGCTGCAAGGTGCAAACGTGGATGAGGTTCTCGAAACCATCAGGATTTTCGAGGAAGCCCACGAGGAAAGCCGCAACTACCTCAGGACTCACACATCGCACTTTGTCGGATATGTTGGATCCGGATCTGGCTCTGCCGATGCTGGAGACAATGAAGACTTGGTGCTAGAGGCGATCAAAACAAACATCGACTTACCTGCATCCTCGGATGACTCGATGCCGTTGGCGGATTTCCGAAAGTTCTCCACGGAATATGAAGAGGAGTTCAACTCCAAAGCTACAGAAGAAGGAGAAGTCATGGATGAAGGATCCAGAGAAAACTCCCCCAAAGCGCAGGATGACATGGATCTTAGAGATAATCTCGACGTCCAGATGTCCGAAAGTACCGCTCAGAGCTTGACTCTAGAAAAGGGACCCAAAGTCGTCTTTGCTACCGGCGCTGCCAAGAAGGCAAAGAAGAAGAACAAGAAGAACAAGACCCCGACAAAAGATCCTCCAGCGGAGGAAGTGGTTGCCGAGGAGTACGAGGAAGACTCGGATGGAGCTTTAATCCCAGACAAGCCCAAAGAAGCTTCGGTGGATGGACACGTGATCACCACAGGTGCCCGTAAACTCATCGATGCTGCATTAACTACACCTATCACTACTGCGACAGAACTCGCTGCTACGGTATTGGAAGAAAGGGCCTAGGTCCTAGAAGTGCGTCGCCAAGTACTCCTGGATGAAGCCAAAAACATCGAGCAAGAGAAGAAGCACATGGCTACTGCGGAGAAGCTCATATCTTTGCAACATCAGAAGAACCGGAAAGGCCAAGTACGGGCTGACAAATTTCCGGAAGTACGCCAGGTTCTCTTTGAGGGTGATCCGGGGATGCCTCGGCTCGATAGTAATGGAGATCTAGTGTACCCAACACCAGTACAGAACACCGCTACGGCCCGAGACATCCTGGCAAATAATCTAGGCCCAGAACAAGTCTGATTGGGCATTAAGCTACTCACCAAGGGTCTGGAGCAGCAGAAGGTCACGAAGTCTGGGAGCGGAAAACTGGTCTCTCAATTTTACCAATGTTGCGCGGATCCGGCCTGGAATGATGTAAGGCCCCAACGGGTTCCGGAGCAACATCACCGTTCCGACCATCGGGAAGACAACTACTCAAGAACCGGATCTTCAGGACAACACCACAGAACTGCACGTGACTGAGCAACATTGCCCCAGCCACTGAGCAAGAGGCAATTGATGCACTGTATCCGAGAAATCCTCACCAGTGAGAGTCAAACGATCGCAGGGAATAAGACAAGGAGAAACGTCAGGAGGAGGACCATCAAAGAATGCCACCTCCTAGACATACAAGCCATCCGGCTGAACCCCATCGCGGTGGGAGTGACGGACGAAGGAACAACAAACACCATGCCAAGTCAAGACGGCAGGGGGATCGTCGCAATGAAGACCCTCCCCAGAACAGGAATAATGACGCTCCGGACGGAGGCTGGCCGTCAGCCGGAAACAATCCAGCTGCTCCACCCGCTCCTCCAAGTAGCCATCACAATGGCTCTCAAGAAGGTGAAGGAGGACGTCATGGCGGAGGAGGTGGTGGCAGAAGCCAAAGTCTAGCTCCAAGGCACCGCGGCTATAGAGAACAACCAAGACGGTGTTCCCTGTCACCAAGTGATGCAAGACACCGGATTAACTCCAACATAGAGGCGCGGCACTATGAAAACAATGATATATACGTGGGCCCAAAATGCTTTGGACCACGAATTCGATAACCACACTTCCCGGAAGGATTTGCTATCTCAAGACACATCCAAGCCTACGATGGTGTGGCTCGGCCAGACACTTGGCTCCAGGATTTTTTCCAGGCTTGCTACATCTCCAAAGGCGGAAACAGCTTGGTCGCAACCCAATATCTCCTACTTATGCTGTGGAAGACGGCACGAACATGGCTCAATGAACTTCCGGAGAACACCATCCACAACTGGTATGACATGCAAAGCGCGTTCTTTTAGAATTTCGAAGGCACATACCGGAGGCCCTGTACGGTAGGAGACCTACAATGTTGCACCCAGAAAGCCGGAGAAACTTGCCGAGATTACCTCGGACGATGGATCGACACTAAGAACTCCTGTGAAGGAGTAAATGACCAAACTGTGATTGAAGCCTTCATTGCAGGACTCCCAGTTGGTTTACTACGTTATCGTTTGAAGTGTGATAAGGTCACTGATCTGGGAGAGATGATAGAAACAGCGAGCAAGTATGCAGATGCTGACGATGATGCAGAGGGATTATTGAACACCCTGGTTGTGCCACAGTCGGCAAAACAACCAAAGCAGCAAGCTCATAAGCGCAAGAACACCTTAGAAGAAAAACCCAACGTGGAAACGGCAGTGGTCAGTGCTACTTTTGGGTCTGGAGGACGAGGAGGGCACGGCGGTGGCCGCAGACGCGGTCGTGGGATATCAAGAGTCTATGGTAGAGGAGACCAGCAACCTGGCAAAACCTATTCCTGGGCCGACATTGCCAACGACCCATGTGTGCATCACTTGGATGCCAGTGGGGCCTCGTATCACACAAACGCCGAGTGTCATTTTAATGACGACATCAAGAAAGACGACACCGCTGGCTATAGGGCTAAGCAGAAGAAGGGAAAAAAGAATCCCGAAAAAGAGAAGGAGACCAAGGAAGATTCCGACATGGAGGAAGCTAACCCTTCAAATCCCAAGTCGGATGGAAAGAAGAACTTCCCAACGAAAAAATACAACTACGTCACCTTCCTCGGATCTCAACCAGCTAAGGTCAAGCAAGCAGTTCTGCATGAGCTCAACACAACTGTTCCGGCTATCCCACAATTCCTGGACTGGTCGGAAGTGGCAATCACCTTTGACCGTGCTGATCATCCGCCTAAGTTGCACAGGCGAGGAAAATACACCTTAGTCGTCAACCCACTTATTGATGGCTATGGTTTCTCCAAGACTCTCATGGATGGTGGCAGCATCATCAATATTCTGTATGTCAAAACGCTACGCCGGATGCGGATCTCAGAGACCCAGCTGAATCATAGCTGTGTGATCTTTCACAGAGTTGTCCCAGGAAGGCAAGCAAATTCCCTAGGAGAGATCACTTTGGATGTTACCTTTGGAACTCCAAAGAACTATTGGACGGAGGCACTTTCCTTTGAAGTGGTCATGTTCAAGAGCGTATATCACGCTATATTCGGACGTCCGGCTTACTGGGATTTTATGGCTCGTCTGTGTTACATTTACAATCTGATGAAAATTCTAGGTCCCAAAGGCGTGATCACCACCAGGGGAGACCCGAAGAAGGCAGGAGAGTGCGAGGACGGAAATGCCGCCTTTGTTGAAGCTATGATGCACGCCCAGGAGTACCAGGAGATCAAGAAGACCATTGATCCGTCCGAGATGCCCGCAACAAAGAAAGAGCTGACAAAGCCGAATCCGAAGTTCAAGGCATCGGAAGAGACGAAGAAGATGCCGTTGAAGGATGATGACCCCTCCAAGGTGACTTAGATAGGTGTAGGCCTAGATAGCGCATAGGAAAGCACGCTCGTCAAGTTCCTCCAAGCAAATCAAGATATCTTCGCATGGCAGCCGTCTGACATGACCGAAGTACCTAGGGAACCTGCCGAGCACTCTCTAAATGTACACCCGAACGCTAAACCCGTCAAACAGTCCCTATGACATTTTGGCGATGAAAAGCGTAAGGCAATAGCTAAGGAACTAGCCCGGCTCGAGTTAGCCAGATTCATAGAAGAGGTCATCCACACTGAGTGGTCGGACAATCCTGTAATGGTCCCTAAAAAGGACACCACTGATATAAGGATGTGTGTTGATTATACTGCCTTGAACAAGGTTTGTCCTAAAGATCCGTTCGCTCTACCTAGAATTGATCAAGTTATCGATTCTACGGCAGGCTCGGAACTCCTATGTATTCTCGACGCATATTCTAGTTATCACCAAATCTGGATGAAGGAATCAGACAAAGTCAAAACTTCATTCATAACCCCCTTCGGAACCTTCTGTTTTGTTACGATGCCCTTTGGGCTCAAGAACATAGGAGCTATTTACCAGCGCACTATGCAGCGTTGCCTCCACTACTAAATTGGACAATGCATATGTGGACGACATTGAGGTGATGTCCAAAAAGAAGGAAACTCTAATTTCTGACTTGCAGGAAACGTTTGCCAATCTATGAAAATACAACATAATGCTTAACCCGAAGAAGTGTTTCTTTGGAATACTAGCCAGAAAATTGTTAGGTTTTATCGTGTCTCAAAGAGGCATAGAGGTGAACCGAGACAAGATTAAGGCTATACTCAATATTTCCAGGCCAACTCGCCTGAAGGACGTTCAAAGACTAACTGGTTGCATTGCTGTAGTTAGTCGGTTTGTAAGCTGGCTTGGTGAAAGAGCTGCACCACTCTACAAGCTCGTAAAAAAGACCAAAAAATTTGTTTGGACCGACGAAGCTGAAGCTGCACTACAAGACCTAAAAGCCATACTCTCATTTGTTCATATCCTCGCAGCACTGGAACCACGGGAACCGATGTTGCTCTATCTTGCTACGACAAACAGAGTTGTCAGTGTGGTCATGGTGTTGGAGAGATCAGAGGAAAATCAGGAACACCTGGTGCAACGTCCGACTTATTACCTCAATGAGGTCCAAACTAAATCAAAGCAGCGGTATCCGCACTATCAAAAGCTGGCTTATGGTGTGTTTTTGCATCTCGTAAGTTACGGCATTATTTTCAGGAACATCCCATTACCGTGGTGAGCACAGTTGCCATGAGAGATATAATCAACAACAACGATGCTATAGGACGCGTTGCAAAATGGGGCATAGAGCTTTTAGCTTTCGACATTGAGTATAAACCTCGTACAACAATCAAATCCCAAATCCTCGCTGACTGGACAGAGACAATGGAAAATATGACCCTCCCAGAGTCGGAATACTGGACCTTACACTTTGACAGGTTTAAAGCCCTCAGGAGCTCGAGGGCTGGCGTGGTGCTCAAATCACCCCAAGGAGATAAACTTTTCTATGTGTTGCAGATCCACTTCACGGCGACGAATAACATTGCCGAGTATGAAGCACTGCTGCATGGAATTCAGATTGCTAAGGATATCAGCATCCGACGTTTGATGTGTTACGGAGATTCGGATCTTGTTGCCCAACAAGTGTCAGACATCTGTAATGAGAATAAGCACATGGGAACATATAGAGCTGTCGTGGATAAACTATCTAAATCGTTCGAAGGGTTTGAGGTTCAACACATCCCTCGAACAGAAAATGAGGAAGCGGATGCACTATCTCGTATAGGCTCTGCACGAAAAAGGTCCCGGATGGCACTTTTTTGGAGCACCTCAAAGTTCCCTCTATAAAAGGAGTAGACGAGGAATATCCGACCAAATCCGACTCACCTTTATTGGCAGTTCTGGCTGTAATTCCTAGCTGGACTCAACCCTACCTTGATTATTTGGTAGATGGCAAATTACCCGAAGACAAAGTTCTGAGCCGGCAGATCGTTCGACGAGCAAAAGCCTATACTATAATTAGTGGTGAGCTCTATAAGCGGAGCGTGTCTGGGGTCTTTCAGCATTGTGTATCTCCGGAAGAAGGAGTGGAAATCTTACGAGAAATTCATGAAGGTGAGTGTGGTCATCATGCTGCAGCCAAATGTCTAGTGACAAAAGCTTTTCGACACGGTTTTTTCTGGCTTACAGCCAAGGCAGATGCCGAACGGCTAGTCAAGACGTGCAACGGCTGCTAAAAGTACGCCAAGCAAGCTCACGTTCCAGTTTATCAGCTGCGAACAATACCTATAACATGGACTTTTGCGGTCTGGGGGCTTGACATGGTCGGACCGTTTAAACGGGCTCTAAGTGGATTTACTCATCTCTTAGTGATGGTGGATAAATTCACAAAATGTATTGAGGCTAAACCCGTCACCAGTTGTGATGGAGCAACAGCCATCAGATTTGTCGAGGATGTCATAATCTGATATGGTTATCCGCATAGCGTTATCACGGACAACATGAGTAATTTTTCTATGGGAGAGCTTGCCAAATTCTGCAATGAACAAAATATCCAGCTTGACATTGTGTCAGTCGCACATCCACAGGCTAATGGACACGTCGAAAGAGAAAATGGTTTAATCCTACAAGGCCTAAAACCAAGAATCGAAGGACCACTACGACATGCTGCGGGGGCTTGGGTAGAGGAATTACCTTCTATGATATGGAGTTTACGAACAACTCTGAACATGTCAACTGGATATACACCTTTCTTCTTGGTCTATGGTGCCGAAGCAGTTCTTCCGAGTGATTTGATTCATACTTCTCCCCGAGTTGCTATGTATATTGAAGAGGATGCTGAAATTTCTTGACAAAATGATCTCGATTCAATCGAAGAAGTTCGCGTCGTTGCTGAGATGAGATCAACAGCCTATCAGCAGAAGTTACGCAAGTATCATAGCCAGGGAGTCAGAAACCGGTCTTTCAATAAGGGTGATTTGGTTCTCCGGCTTGTGTAGAAAAGAAAGCACAAACTTCCCCCAGTATGGGAAGGGCCCTTTTTAGTTAGCCGAGTATTACACAATGGTTCTTATTATCTAACTGATATGCGGCCAATCAAAGAAAGACCTGCTACTAAGAAGAGAAAGAGAGCTGGAGGCAGTACAAACCCGAAAGAATTAGACAGACTATGGAATATTGCTCAGCTACGTCCCTTTTATTCTTAAATTATCTTATTTGTAATCATATATGTGTACAGGTTAAGTGAGAAATAAAGTATTGGTTGCCTCAGTTTTTTCTGAGAAGTTTTATATTACCATCTTATTTCCGAATGATCATGTCACAATCGAAAATCCTAGAATACTTGAAAGTACTTTATGCTCATGTTTATTCTGGTTATGATTTTCGATTCTAAAAATGCTACCTTCGGGTATAACTCTAAATTTTCTAGTTTGTACTTTGGTTATTTATCTAATTGCCGGATGTGGGCATTTTCCAAGTAGTGAATTGTTGGTACTGGAAGCCAACTCTATTTCCGAGTTTAAACTGGTTTAGCAATTGAGCTCCATTGCTTGGCAGAGATTCCGTGTGGAAGGTTGGCCGGCTCACGAAAGGAACGAGGCGGAAAGCCAGATAAACGATAAGTGCAAACAAAACAAATAAGTGCTTATGTAAACATTTCAAGTACATAAAATTAAAGCCAAAAGTGCCAAATAGATATAGTAAAATTTAGCACCAGCAAAAGTATTTAACTACTTATTTACAACCCAATAGTTTTCACAATAACACAAAGTTTTCTAATGCTCTATGATGTAGGGGAAGAGGAAGGAGCAGCCGGCTCACTGGAGACATCACCCTCGCCCCGATATGGTTTGTTCGTCATCAGAAACTTCACCAGTTTCTTCGGTGGGCGGAGGCGGCATCTCTGCGCGAGTGAAGAAAGGAGTGTCGTAGCTGGTTAGATCAGCTACGTGACATCCATATCCGGCACAGGAGTCCATGATTGCTTTGATGTCCTGCTCCTATACGTCTTCATCCATAGTAGAATACCCTCTGGTTACTTGCCAGATTTCCATGCTTCCATGGTCGCTCATAACCATGGTGAGAGCGTTCTATGCTGCGGTCCGTGCGTAGGACATGTTCTAGTCCTAGATGAGCTAGGGCATCTCCTTGGCCTTGTCTCGCACTTCAAAGCCGGACATTCTATGTATGTACGGAACCTTGAGAACTTCGCCAATATCCTCAAAGGATTGGCGGAAATCATGAAGTAAATCGCCGACTTGGGTAAGTCGGCTAGTGCGAGACTCGGCGGAGGCTGAATCTAGTAAGTTCAGAAGACCTGCGCATGTAATGCAAAAGGTTAGTAAAATAAATCCAGGCTCCAAAGAGTCAGAAAAGACAAAAAGTCAAAAAGAGGGAAACATACCGAAGATGACATCGTCAACTTTGGTCTTCTCCTCCCGTAGGCTCTGGAGTTCAGCTCGGAGTGCCTCGGTGATGTCCTTCTCTCTGAACAAAGCATCATTGATATCCGAGATTCTTTGATCCTGGGCCGCGATCCTTTGATCACGTTCTTTGGTGGCCATGGAAGAGGATTCAAGAATTTGAGCAATGCTCTGTTCATGATCTGCCTTCAGCTTGTCCAGCTCCTGACGTAACTCGGTGTTCTCCACCAACAGGGTCTTTAGATTTTCGGCTTCTTCAATCATAGCACAGGATTGCTTTACCAGTGCTGTAGTCAAAAGAACAACGGTTGAATAAAAATTCGACTATGAAATAAAGGGCAAGGTTTGAGTACTGGAATGTTTACCTTCAACCTCATCCCTTGACACTTTTAATTGAGCATTTTCAAGCCAGAGATCTCTGATTTCTCTCCTCTTGTTGCAAATATTCTTCAACAATTCCTGGTTATATGAATTAACTTTCTGCAAGTCGGAATACCCAGAGTCAGAAGTCTACTAAAGACTCGGGCTAATATTTTTACTAATATAATCACGAGCCTTGGGGGCTACACTAGTTCATTCTTTGGCATATTAAGGAAGCATAAATCCGGATTACCTATCCAACTTCATGCTTGGGGGCTAGAGGATATGATATGAAATAAAGTAAAAAAGATGAGTTGGAATTCAACTTACATGATGTTCGTGGGTGAGCCTGCTTAAGCTCATGGACACCTCGGTGCTAACCTTCTCAGCGAGGGTTAGTGGGATTACTAGGGGTGGTGGAAGCACACCGGTTCTCAGCCCCTCGTCGTGAAGACGGATCTGCTCGAGAAGTTCGGAGGACTTGACGTCCTCTGCTTCTTGTGCCTCCTCCTCGGTAGTAATATTCCGGCTTTCCAAGCATTTCTGGGCTAGCCATTGGATCTCCTCCCCACACTTCTAAGTAATGCCAAGCTTGGGAAGACCCAGATTGTTGAGGAGGTATTCAGCGAAGAACTCTGCCGAGGGATCATTACCCGAAGAGGGTTCACCCTTATCAAAACCTGAGTCACCCATGGTGACGTTAGTTTGCAATCCGAGGATCGCTAGCTCTGCTGGTTGAGCCGGATCTTCCACAACGGGTGGAGATGGAGTAATCTCCGGTGCTGCAAAAGGCTGTGGGGCAGGAGTTGGAGGCGCTGCGGCAGGAGAAGTCAAATTAAGTTTTGACTGACGCAGGGGCTTTGACGAGGCTCCCTTCCCCTTGCCCTTGGTGAGCTGTCTAGCTCTGAAGAGGTAATAGAACAAAAATTGTTACACTTCATAAAGAAGAAGACATAAAATACAAAGACCTTGTGAGGAAAGTTACCTCTTCATAACAGGCACCTCCTTTGTGCCGATAGACCCTGTCGGAGCCTTACGCTTCTGAGTAATTGTGTTCGGCAGTGGAACCCACTCTCCGTTGTCCTGAGATAACTCAGGAGGATATCCCTCGATAGGAGCAAGCTCCAACTCGGGGAGGTCAGCAAGATGAAAAGGAAAATGGAATCTCAGTATTGCAAAACAATGTATAAGATGGACACATAGTTCGAGTTACTGCTGGAAAACTTACTGGTGTCACAGGATCGTCAGCTGTGTTCATGTCCAAGGACAAGTCCAGAATTTTCTTCTCCACCCGCTCCTTGATCAGCCATTTGATTTGGGACTGATATTCCTTTTCTGGATATGGCGTGGAGCAGATATGGAGAGAGTCCGACCTGCTCTTGGTAATGGTGTGCATGAGCCGATCACCGTGGTATTGGAGAGGCTGGATCTAGCGCGCCAGCCAGCAGTGCACTAAGTCAGATCCTTTCAGATTCTTGTGCTTCATCAGATATTCGATCCGCCTCTTTGCAAGAAGCAGATCGTATGTGAGAGTCGGAGCATCTGCGTCCCAGGACTCTTGGGGCGTGGCGGCGCCATCAACGAAAGCCGGCAAGGCCGTAGCTTTGCCGGGAGTCGGTCTGTCCTTATGATAGAAGAACGTGGACGGCCACCATTTCACCGACTCACCAGCCTTAATCCGAGGATAAACGTGCTATCTCCTGATGGAAAAACTAATGGTTTCGGTAATGTATGGATTACCAGCAGTGATAGAATTTCTCCGGATATGAAAGTAAAACCGAAAAAGAGTGAGACTCGGCATAATGCCGAGGTACCCCTCACACAAAGAAGCATATGCGCTCATCTCTAAGATACAGTCCGTGGAAGATGATGGAGTTGAACTCCGTAGTGATCTATAACCTCAGAAAAGAAATCTCAGGGAGGAAAACTCAAACCTCTGTCGAGGTGGGTGCCAAAGTGCACCCGCTTGTCGGTGCAAGGAGTAGGGACGTTTTGGCCATAACCGCTCTGCCAGTCGCCGGCGCGGAGGAGCCCTTCGTTCTCCACGAGGCGGATCTTGGTGTCATCGAGGACGCATGGGATCCAGACCCCACAGTGACTCTCCTTCTCCGCTACCGAAGCTGTCGCTACCGTCGCCGCCGCGCCGAAAGATGAGGTCACAACCATTTTTCTCGTGGGCCGGTGACCTGGGATGAGCGGCACTAGAGGATTCTGGGGAGGCAGAGGAGCTATGTTTTTGTGGGAAGCATTGGGAGGAAGGAAGCGGCGCAAATGCCAGTGAAGAGAAGAGGGAGAGAATCTCAGCCCCTTATATCCTTCGTCTGCGCCAAGATTAGTGCAGTGTGTACAGTAACCGTGACACGCGTCATGGAAGGAGCTAGGTAACCCCCACGTGATGATTATGCTGCCTCGATCTTCGTGCACACATTAAAACGACGCCTCGGTTCCGCAAAAGGCGGACCCACCAACGGTCATGCTGACAGAAATGTCTGTCAGTGACGTGACTTGACCAGGACTAGTGTCAGATTACGTCAGAGACCAAGTTTCGGCTTAGTTTGAATTTCAAGCTAGAAACTCAAATAATATATTCATAGGTCCGACTCATTTGAGACCCGGATCCTATCCTTTCTTGTTGAAGTTTCAGGAACCCTTCAAGATTTTGCAAGCCGAAGATCAAGCTAGGCGATGATGAAATCCGACTCTGGATCTTGGAGGCTTCCGGGGGCTGCTGTTGGGGATATATTTTCCAGGTATCCTCACTGACCAGGGTGGCCCACTTCGGGTTAGAGCATTGCTTCACGGGCAGCCCAGTCAGGAAGAAGAGACGGAGTCCAGTCCGGCTACGGCAAGGCCCAGAAGGATTACTGACATAGGCCTGTAGTGTTACTTGTAGTTCAAGATGTACTATGTAACCGACTCTTAGTCATAGCCGGATAGTTCTCTCCTGTAAACCCTAGGCCGAAAATCTATATAAGACATCCTAGGGAGAGCCTTTAGGGCACCCTCACAATAGTCTACAATCCCAACTCGCACAAGCGAAACCCTTGTAACCCATATTCCGGCTCTGCCATATTAATGGATTGCTAGAAGGAGTAGGATCCGTCCAAAGCCGACGGATTCGAACCTGGGTAAACTTGTGTGCTCACCGTCCTGGAATACCGTACGTCTCACACCCCTCTCTGCCACACACCTCGAGGACCCCCTCATGGCGTACTTGTCATCAATCCAACGAATGGTGGATCCATATGTGGTTTATTAAAATAACACACATGCAATGATACTGGTGGATCCATATGTGGTTTGTGAAAAGAACACACATGCAATGAATCTAGTTGTGGTTTACGGAAAGAACACACATCCAGTGACTCTAGTTGTGGTTTGTGAAAAGAACACACATGCAATGACACTGGTGGATCAATATGTGGTTTCTAAAAAGAACACACATGCAATGACACTGGTGGATCCATATGTGGTTTATGAAAAGAACACACATGCAATGACATTGGTGGATCCATATGTGCTTTGTGAAAAGAACACACATGCAATGAACACTAGTGGATCCATAAGTGGTTTGTGGAAAGAACACACATTCACCGACTCTAGTCGTGCTTCATGAAAAGAAAACACATGCAATGACTCTGGTGGATCCATATGTGTTTTAGGAAAAGAACACACATTCAATGACACTGGTGGATCCATGTGTGGTTTGTGAAAATAAAACATATGCTCATGTGGTTTATGAAAAGAACAGACATGTGATGTCTACGCACTTCTATTCTTGTAGACAGTTGTTGGGCCTCCAAGTGCAGAGGTTTGTAGAACAGCAACAAGTTTTCCCTTAATAGCCAACGGTGTATCAATGCTTAGAAACAAGGCCTAGGGATCATACTTTCACTAGTGAACACTCTCATATAAATATCTTCTCTTTATGATACTACTCTTAACTAATCTCCGGTTGGACACTCTAATCGATGGGAGGGCTATAACAGCACACCTCAAAGTAAGCCTTTTTCCCATCTAGAAAACCCCACACTGTCACCTTGAGTACTAGATGAGTCCAACAAACACCACAATTTCATAAATACATCTAACTCCTAATATAACTCATAACAAGTATTTGTAATCTCTAGCCTAAGTGCCACCATGGTGAGCACGCTGTCACTTTCACACACATGGGGAGAGCAGAGATTCATTAAAGCACTTGAGTAGAAGAATAGATCTATAGATTACAAGCTCATGATCTCAATAAGATCATGCATAGAGAGAGAGATGAACACATAGCTACCGGTAGAACCCTTAGCCTCGAGAGAGAACTACTCCCTCATCATCATGGAAATCAGCAATGGTGATGGAAATGGTGGTGGAGATCGATGGAGATGGCTCCGGGGGCACTTCCCTCTCCCGGCAGGGTGCTGGAACAGAGACTTTCTGTCCCCCGAATCTCCCCTTCGGTGGCGGCGGCGCTGTGGAACTTTTCGTGGCTGGAGGCTTGATTATTTACGGTTTTCACATCAGGAGGAATATATAGGCGAAGGGGCAAGGTCAGTGGAGGCCGGAGGGGCCCACACCACCTGGTGTCGCGGCCAAGGGGGACCCGCGCTACCCTATGGTGTGGCTGGCCCCTGGCCCCTCTCCGTCCCGTCTTCTGGATCCATGTTCCCCCCGGTGAAATATTGACTTTGGCTTTTGTCCCATCCAATTCCGAGAATATTCATTTTCTAACTTCCTGAAACCAAAAACAGCAGAAAACAGGCAGCTGACACTATGGCTCTTGTTAATAGGTTAGTCCAAGAAATCATATAAAAAGTACTCCAAAGTGTGGACAAAACATAAGAAAGTAGATAAAACCAAGCATGGAACATCAAAAATTATAGATACGTTTGCAACGTATCAACATCCCCAAGCTTAAATCCTGCTCGTCCTCGAGTAGGTAAGTGATAAAATGAAAGAATAATTTTTGAGGTGACATGCACCATCATAAGCTTGATCAAAGTATTTGTAAAACATTCAAAGCTGGGACCATAGTACTTCAATCATAACATGAAAGACAAAGTTCTAGCAATAAGAAAAAGAAACTATGCTGCAACATGAAAAGGCACAAACAAAAGATTCATGAATAACAATGCTTTGCAAGACGTTTGTTTGTTTCACATAAAGAAAACATAGCATAGTAGTATTCAGTTTGTCCCTCATAGAGTAGCAAACATAAATGCATAGGACACCTTCAAAGTTCATAAGAGTGACTAGATACAAATAGTTTAAAACAAGCAATATCAAAGCTATGCATCAATCAACAAGTCTTGGGACAATGCACATAGAACTAAGAATGGCCACTATGCTCTCAAAGTAAGTGCATAAAGGTAGAAGGTGGAGACTCAATATAACGGTGGAAGAAAAGCCTTCATAGAGGGAAGCAAAGATTCAAGTTTCATAAAGAGCTTCCAAAAATTATGGTACTTATAGCTTTCAGCTATCATTGCCCCTATCATAAGCATCTTGAAGGTGATTAAGGTTAAAGTGAACAAACTATGGTGTACATTCTTGACGAAGTATAAGTTAGAAATCTCATGTCCCTTAAATACGAGGGTCGCTCCTCATGCTACTCAAGTTTAGGCACCGGTAAGTTCTTGTCATCGTAAGTACATGTGTATCATAGAGAACCGCCAACGGGGTACCCCTTGCCCGATGATACGGAAGAAACCCCATATCAAAATGACAAGGCAAGCAGACAACGAGCATCTCATCAATCTTCTTATTTACCATGGGAATATGGTGTTTTTCCTCTCTTTCCTCTTTTCGTAATCTTTTTTTTCTTTTTTTTCTTTTTTCTCAATATAGGACTCTTTTTTTACAAGAAGAATGCTTCATAGACAGCTCATTATGGTTACGCTGCAGGTTTCCACCATGTCAGCATGGATTAGCCCAGCGGCCTAGGCGTTTCTCTAACACATATACATAACTCCATGGACTTACAAGCTCCCCTTTCATTTCACACCGACGACATCCATATACAAAAGTGCATGATATCAACTAGGTACAAGTACCAAGTGCAATGTTGAAAGCGTTCCCCATGACAGCATGGTTCTGCTAATTCCCAACAAATAAGTGCAAGCATATACAACATAGACGACACAATGGTTCAAGTTTATTAAGGGCAAGAAAAGTAAAGTGTATCATCAAGTTCGTGAGAGCTTTAATCACTAGTTTTCTCATAACAAGTTTAATTAGGAAGGTAGATAAAACATGAATATACTTGGAATAGAATATGCTAGTAGGGAGGTATGGTGGACTCTTTGGAATAACTTGGTTTTAGGAGTTGGATGCATGAGTGCAACTCATACTTGGTTGTGGAGGCTAGCAAAAGACTGGGAGCGACCAACTAAGAGAGCAATAATGGCCATAATCATGCAAAGCGACAAAGCATCATTGATCAAAGCATAAAGTGATACTACAAGTTGAAAACTAAAGGATAATCAAGGCTATTGGTGACTTTGGATAGTCATAACATGGTGTGAGCATGCGCCAAGTCAACCCAAATAAAGCATCAAAGGAGAATACCAATATACTATGCTTTAATATGCTAAAACAACACATCATTCATCCAAGGCACATTAAGCAATCTCAATTGTTTATAACAAGTCACTCTACAACAAACAATACTAAGCATAAAGCCAAAACAATATCAAGCATGGCATGACAAAGCATAGGCCATAGTCAAAAACAAGCTCTCTTTACCACTTAAGCATGAGCTTTCCTACTCTTTTCCAAACCAAACCAAACTATTTGAAAACCAATGTATGAAAGAGAGGGTCCACCCAATTTATTCAGAAAACTAAGAAAATCAAGAAAACTAAAAACCAAAATGAAAACGAAAAAGAAGACGCTCCAAGAACAACACAACTATGCATAAAATAATAAAAATGAAGCGTTTGGAAGAAACCTGGGATTTTTATTGATGAAGAGGGGGATGTCCTGGGCATCCCCAACCTTTGACGCTTGTACTTCTTGGATATTTCTTGGGGTGACACGCGTGGCATCCCCAAGCTTGAGCTTTAGTCCATCCTTCATCTCATTACGCATTCCTTCCATACACCTGAAATTTTTCCTTCATACAAAACTTCACACAATCTTTATTAGCAATATTAGTGCATTTAAGATTATAAGTCTTTTAGATTCAGTTCTAACACCAATAAACTTCCATTAATACACTAGATACTGTAGAACTTCCCTCAAAAATCTCAATTCCCCAAAAGAACTCAAAAAGAAACCAACAAGAAGCAAATGCAGAAAATGGCAGAAATCTGTCAAAACAGACCAGCAGGTAAAGCCGGATTTTTTCGAAGACCTTATGTTGCTCAAATCAAAAAGTGTTGAACTAAAGAAAGTTAGATAACAACCTGAGGCAGAAGAAAAAAAATTCACACCTCAAAAGGACGCACAGAGATTTTACACGCATTTTTACGGTGAAGCACAGAAATCTGTTTCGGGACAATAACTTTCCCAATCATTACTTCTCTCTCATTAGAGGTTACTCTTGGCACAAAAAGAAAATAAAAAGGATAAGTAGCGTTTATTACTGAAGTAATAACTTCCAAGACTCATCTAAAACTTTTGGGTTATCTCCCAATAAGTACTTTTATTTAACGCCTTTAAGTTAGGCATGATAGTTTGAGAAGATGCTCACATAAGAAATATGAATTGAAGTAAAAGAGAGCATCGAGAAGCAAATTCAAAGCACATTTAAGTCTAACCCACTTCCTATGCATAGGAATCTTGTAAAGAAACAAGTCATGAAAGCACAAAGCAACAAGCATAGGAAAGCAAAACAAGTGCAACTTCAAAACTTTCAACATAAAAAGGGGAAACTTAATATTATTAAGATGCATAAAACCATGTTTCCCTCTCTCATAATAACTTTCAGTAGCATCATGAATAAATTAACAATATAACTATCACATAAAACATTCTTATCATGAGCCACATGCATATAATAATTATTACTCTCCACATAAGCATAGTTATTCTTATTAATTATAGTGGGAGCAAATTCAACAAAATAGCTACATTATTATTCTCATGACCATAATCATCAAAAATAGGAGACATATTGTAATCATAATTAATTTTCTCCTCAATAGTAGGTGGACTGAAAATATCATACTCATCATTGTAATCATCATATATTGGAGGCATAGTATCATCAAAGTAAATTTTCTCCTCCATGCTTGGGGGACTAAAAATATCATCCTCATCAAAACCAGCTTCCCCAAGCTTAGACTTTTCCATAGCATTAGCAATAATGGTGTCCAAAGAATTCATACTAACAACATTGCTATTAGCATGCAAATAAAGTTCCATAGGTTTTTAAATTTTCTCTTCAAACACTTCATGTCCTAACTCAAGATAAATACTATAAAGCTCTCTAACTTTTTTTTGTTTTCCATTAAGCCTAACTAGTGAAAACAAGAAACAAAAAGACAAATTTGCAGAATCTAAAAGAAATAACTTCGAGCACCCACACCGGAGGATGTGAGTACCTTTTACCTTACCTCCCCGGCAACGGCGCCAGAAAATAGGCGTTTTCCGTGGGAGGTTCTTCTTCTTTAATCCTCCGATGTGAATAACTTTTACCTTACCTCCCCGGAAACGGCGCCAGAAAATAGCTTGATGTCTACGCACTTCTATTCTTGTAGACAATTGTTGGGCCTCCAAGTGTAGAGGTTTGTAGAACAGTAGCAAGTTTTCCCTTAAGTGGATCACCCAAGGTTTATCGAACTCAGTGAGGAAGTGGTCAAAGGTATCCCCTCTTGAGCAACCCTGCAATCAAGATACAAGAAGTCTCTTGTGTCCCCAACACAACCAATACTTATCAGGTGTATAGGTGCACTAGTTCGGCGAAGAGATAGTGACATACAAGTGGTATGGATAATTATAAGTGGTAACGGTGATGGAAAATAGCTTGATGGCGTGGAAAAGACTAAAGGCAAACTGAAATAAAGATAGAAGCAAGCAAACATGTAACATATCTAATAGCAAACGGTGTATCAATGCTTAGAAACAAGTCCTAGGGATCATACTTTCACTAGTGAATACTCTCATATAAATATCTTCTCTTTATGATGCTACTCTTAACTAATCTCCGGTTGGACACTCTAATCGATGGTTGGGCTATAACAACACACCTCAAAGTAAGCCTTTCCCATCTAGAAAACCCCACAATGTCACCTTGAGTACTAGATGAGTCCAACAAACACCACAATTTCATAAAGACATCCAACTCCAAATATAACTCATAACAAGTATTTGTAATCTCTAGCCTAAGTGCCACCATGGTGAGCACGCTGTCACTTTCACACACATGGGGAGAGCAGAGATTCATTAAAGCACTTGAGTAGAAGAATAGATCTATAGATTACAAGCTCATGATCTCAATAAGATCATGCATAGAGAGAGAGAGATGAACACATAGCTACCGGTAGAACCCTTAGCCCCGAGAGAGAACTACTCCCTCATCATCATGGAAATCAGCAATGGTGATGGAGATGGTGGTGGAGATCGATGGAGATGGCTCCGGGGGCACTTCCCTATCCCGGCAGGGTGCCGGAACAAAGACTTTTTGTCCCCCGAATCTCCCCTTCGGTGGCGGCGGCGCTGTGGAACTTTTCGTGGCTGGAGGCTTGATTATTTACGGTTTTCACATCAGGAGGAATATATAGGCGAAGGGGCAAGGTCAGTGGAGGCCGGAGGGGCCCACACCACCTGGTGGCGCGGCCAAGGGGGGCCCGCGCCACCCTATGGTGTGGCTGGCCCCTGGCGCCTCTCCGTCCCGTCCAATTCCGAGAATATTCATTTTCTGACTTACCAAACTAAAAACAGCAGAAAACAGGCAGCTGGCACTGTGGCTCTTGTTAATAGGTTTGTCCAAGAAATCATATAAAAAGTACTCCAAAGTGTGGACAAAACATAAGAAAGTAGATAAAACCAAGCATGGAACATCAAAAATTATAGATACGTTTGCAACGTATCAACATGCAATGAACTCTGGTGGATCCATATGTGGTTTATTAAAAGAACACACATCCAATGAAACTGGTGGATCCATATGTGGTTTGTGAGAATAACATACATGCAATGACTCTAGCTGTTGTTAATGAAAAGAACACACATGCAATGACACTAGTGGATCCATGTGTGGTTTGTGAAAAGAACACACATGCAATGATACTTGTGGATCCATATGTGGTTTGTGAAAAGAACACACATGCAATGACTCTAGTTGTGGTTTATGAAAAGAACACACATCCAGTGACTCTAGTTGTGGTTTGTGAAAAGAACACACATGCAATGACACTGGTGGATCCATATGTGGTCTATGAAAAGAATAGACATGCAATAACTCTGGTGGATCCATATGTGGTTTATGAAAAGAACACACATGCAATGACTCTGATGGATCCATATGTGGTTTGTGAAAAGAACACACATGCAATGACTCTGGTGGATGCATATGTGGTTTGTGAAAACAACACACGTTCACGGACTATAGTTGTGGTTCATGAAAATAAGACACATGCAATGACTCTGGTGGATCCATATGTATTTTAGGAAAAGAACACACATTCAATGACACTAGTGGATCCATGTGTGGTTTGTTAAAAGAACACAAATTCTCATGTGGTTTATGAAAAGAACAGACATGCAATGAACTCTGGTGGATCCATATGTGGTTTATGAAAAGAACACACATGCAATGACTCTAGTGGATCCATATGTGGTTTGTGAAAAGAACAAATATGCAATGACTCTTGTGGTTAATGAAAAGAACACACATGCAATGACACTAGTGGATCCATATGTGGCTTATTAAAAGAACACACATGCAATGACACTGGTGGATCCATATGTGGTTTTTGAAAAGAACACACATGCAATGACTCTAGTTGTGGTTTATGAAAAGAACACACATCTAGTGACTCTAGCTATGGTTTGTGAAAAGAACACACATGCAATGAATCTAGTTATGGTTTATGAAAATAACACACATCCAGTGACTCTAGGTGTGGTTTGTGAAAAAAACACACATGCAATGACACTGGTGGATCCATATGTGGTTTATCAAAAGAACACACATGCAATGACACTGCTAGGCCGATATATGGTTTATGAAAAGAACATACATGCACTGACACTGGTGGATCCATATCTGGTTTGTGAAAAGAACACATATGCAATGACTCTAGCTGGATCCATATGTCGTTTGTGAAAATAACACACATTCACTTACTCTAGTTGTGGTTCATGAAAAGAACACACATGCAATGACTCTGGTGGATCCATATGTGTTTTAGGAAAAGAACACACATTCAACGACAATGGTGGATCCATATGTGGTTTGTGAAAAGAACACACAAGCTCATGTGGTTTATGAAAAGAATAGACATGCAATGAACTCTGGTGGATCCATATCTGGTTTATGAAAAGAACACACATGCAATGACTCTGGTGGATCCATATGGTTTGGGAAAACAACAGACATGCAATGACTTTAGCTGTGGTTAATGAAAAGAACACACATGAAATGACATTGGTGGATCCATATGTCGTTTGTGAAAAGAACACACATTCAATGAAACTGGTGGATCCATATGTGGTTTGTGAAAAGAACACATATGCAATGACTCTAGTTGTGGTTTGTGAAAAGAACACACATCTAGTGACTCTAGTTGTGGTTTTTGGAAAGAACACACATGCAATGACACTGGTGGACCCATGTAGTTTATGAAAAGAACACACATGCAATGACATTGGTGGATCCATATGTGATTTATGAAAAGAACACACATGCAATGACACTGGTGGATCCATATGTGGTTTGTGAAAAGAAAACACATGCAATGACTCTAGTTGTGGTTTATGAAAAGAACACACATCCAGTGACTCTAGCTGTGGTTTGTGAAAAGAACACACACACAATGAATCTAGTTGTGGTTTGTGAAAAGAACACACACGCAATGACTCTAGTTGTGGTTTGTGGAAAGAACACACATGCAATGACTCTGATGGATCCATATGTGGTTTGTGAAAAGAACACACATGCAATGACTCTGGTGGATGCATATGTGGTTTGTGAAAACAACACATGTTCACGGACTATAGTTGTGGTTCATGAAAATAAGACACATGCAATGACTCTGGTGGATCCATATGTATTTTAGGAAAAGAACACACATTCAATGACACTAGTGGATCCATGTGTGGTTTGTTAAAAGAACACAAATTCTCATGTGGTTTATGAAAAGAACAGACATGCAATGAACTCTGGTGGATCCATATGTGGTTTATGAAAAGAACACACATGCAATGAGTCTAGTGGATCCATATGTGGTTTGTGAAAAGAACAAATATGCAATGACTCTTGTGGTTAATGAAAAGAACACACATGCAATGACACTAGTGGATCCATATGTGGATTATTAAAAGAACACACATGCAATGACACTGGTGGATCCATATGCGGTTTGTGAAAAGAACACACATGCAATGACTCTAGTTGTGGTTTATGAAAAGAACACACGTCTAGTGACTCTAGCTATGGTTTGTGAAAAGAACACACATGCAATGAATCTAGTTATGGTTTATGAAAAGAACACACATCCAGTGACTCTAGTTGTGGTTTGTGAAAAGAACACACATGCAATGACACTGGTGGATCCATATGTGGTTTATCAAAAGAACACACATGCAATGACACTGCTAGGCCGATATATGGTTTATGAAAAGAACACACATGCACTGACACTGGTGGATCCATATCTGGTTTGTGAAAAGAACACAGATGCAATGACTCTAGCTGGATCCATATGTGGTTTGTGAAAAGAACACACATTCACTTACTCTAGTTGTGGTTCATGAAAAGAACACACATGCAATGACTCTGGTGGATCCATATGTGTTTTAGGAAAAGAACACACATTCAACGACATTGGTGGATCCATATGTGGTTTGTGAAAAGAACACACAAGCTCATGTGGTTTATGAAAAGAATAGACATGCAATGAACTCTGGTGGATCCATATCTGGTTTATGAAAAGAACACACATGCAATGACTCTGGTGGATCCATATGGTTTGGGAAAACAACAGACATGCAATGACTTTAGCTGTGGTTAATGAAAAGAACACACATGCAATGACATTGGTGGATCCATATGTCGTTTGTGAAAAGAACACACATTCAATGAAACTGGTGGATCCATATGTGGTTTGTGAAAAGAACACATATGCAATGACTCAAGTTGTGGTTTGTGAAAAGAACACACATCTAGTGACTCTAGCTGTGGTTTTTGGAAAGAACACACATGCAATGACACTGGTGGACCCATGTGGTTTATGAAAAGAACACACATGCAATGACATTGGTGGATCCATATGTGATTTATGAAAAGAACACACATGCAATGACACTGGTGGATCCATATGTGGTTTGTGAAAAGAAAACACATGCAATGACTCTAGTTGTGGTTTATGAAAAGAACACACATCCAGTGACTCTAGCTGTGGTTTGTGAAAAGAACACACACACAATGAATCTAGTTGTGGTTTGTGAAAAGAACACACACGCAATGACTCTAGTTGTGGTTTGTGAAAAGAACACACATGCAATGACACTGGTGGACCCATGTGGTTTATGAAAAGAACACACATGCAATGACATTGGTGGATCCATATGTGATTTATGAAAAGAACACACATGCAATGACACTGGTGGATCCATATGTGGTTTGTGAAAAGAAAACACATGCAATGACTCTAGTTGTGGTTTATGAAAAGAACACACATCCAGTGACTCTAGCTGTGGTTTGTGAAAAGAACACACACACAATGAATCTAGTTGTGGTTTGTGAAAAGAACACACACGCAATGACTCTAGTTGTGGTTTGTGAAAAGAACACACATGCAATGACTCTGATGGATCCATATGTGGTTTGTGAAAAGAACACACATGCAATGACTCTGGTGGATGCATATGTGGTTTGTGAAAACAACACATGTTCACGGACTATAGTTGTGGTTCATGAAAATAAGACACATGCAATGACTCTGGTGGATCCATATGTATTTTAGGAAAAGAACACACATTCAATGACACTAGTGGATCCATGTATGGTTTGTTAAAAGAACACAAATTCTCATGTGGTTTATGAAAAGAACAGACATGCAATGAACTCTGGTGGATCCATATGTGGCTTATGAAAAGAACACACATGCAGTGAGTCTACTGGATCCATATGTGGTTTGTGAAAAGAACAAATATGCAATGACTCTTGTGGTTAATGAAAAGAACACACATGCAATGACACTAGTGGATCCATATGTGGATTATTAAAAGAACACACATGCAATGACACTGGTGGATCCATATGTGGTTTGTGAAAAGAACACACATGCAATGACTCTAGTTGTGGTTTATGAAAAGAACACACATCTAGTGACTCTAGCTATGGTTTGTGAAAAGAACACACATGCAATAAATCTAGTTATGGTTTATGAAAAGAACACACATCCAGTGACTCTAGTTGTGGTTTGTGAAAAGAACACACATGCAATGACACTGGTGGATCCATGTGTGGTTTATCAAAAGAACACACATGCAATGACACTGCTAGGCCGATATATGGTTTATGAAAAGAACACACATGCACTGACACTGGTGGATCCATATCTGGTTTGTGAAAAGAACACAGATGCAATGACTCTAGCTGGATCCATATGTGGTTTGTGAAAAGAACACACATTCACTTACTCTAGTTGTGGTTCATGAAAAGAACACACATGCAATGACTCTGGTGGATCCATATGTGTTTTAGGAAAAGAACACACATTCAACGACATTGGTGGATCCATATGTGGTTTGTGAAAAGAACACACAAGCTCATGTGGTTTATGAAAAGAATAGACATGCAATGAACTCTGGTGGATCCATATCTGGTTTATGAAAAGAACACACATGCAATGACTCTGGTGGATCCATATGATTTGGGAAAACAACAGACATGCAATGACTTTAGCTGTGGTTAATGAAAAGAACACACATGCAATGACATTGGTGGATCCATATGTCGTTTGTGAAAAGAACACACATTCAATGAAACTGGTGGATCCATATGTGGTTTGTGAAAAGAACACATATGCAATGACTCTAGTTGTGGTTTGTGAAAAGAACACACATCTAGTGACTCTAGCTGTGGTTTTTGGAAAGAACACACATGCAATGACACTGGTGGACCCATGTGGTTTATGAAAAGAACACACATGCAATGACATTGGTGGATCCATATGTGATTTATGAAAAGAACACACATGCAATGACACTGGTGGACCCATATGTGGTTTGTGAAAAGAAAACACATGCAATGACTCTAGTTGTGGTTTATGAAAAGAACACACATCCAGTGACTCTAGCTGTGGTTTGTGAAAAGAACACACACACAATGAATCTAGTTGTGGTTTGTGAAAAGAACACACACGCAATGACTCTAGTTGTGGTTTGTGAAAAGAACACACATGTAATGACACTGGTGGATCCATGTGGTTTATGATAAGAACACACATGCAATGACACTGGTGGATCCATATGTGGTTTGTGAAAAGAACACACATGCAAGGACTCTAGCGGTGGTTCATGAAAAGAATAGACATTCAATGAACTCTGGTGGATCCATATGTGGTTTATGAAAAGAACAGACATGCAATGACTCTGGTGGATCCATATGTGGTTTGTGAAAAGAACACACATGCTCATGTGGCTTATAAAAAGAACAGACATGCAATGACATCTGGTGGATCCATATGTGGTTTCTAAAAAGAACAGAAATGCAATGACTCTAGTGGATCAACGTGTTTTAGGCATTTCATGACACTGGTGGATCCATATGTGGTTTGTGAAAATAACACACATTCTCATGTGGTTTATGAAAAGAACAGACATGCAATGAACTCCGGTGGATCCATATGTGGTTTATGAAAAGAACAGACAAGCAATGACACTAGTGGATCCATATGTGGTCTGTGAAAAGAAGACACATTCATTGTATTCCATTCTACAAGACACTCACTTTCCATTTTTTATACTACTCAATTTTGCCCTTGGTTTTTTGATACTACTCAGTTTTTCCCTCCGTCCCTCTCTCTCTCTCTCTCTCTCTCTCTATTTCATAGAAGCCCAAACTTGTGCTCACTCTGTCTGCTACACCCTGATTGGTTGATACAGTTGTCACGCGGATCGTGCGCACCAACCGTTGATTATGTGTGATCCAACGAGGATCTTTGCACACGTCGTGCCCTTCATAGTACATCGTGAGATAGCATGAACGTCTCCCTCAGCGAGACTTTTACAAGAAGGAACACGAAGCCGTCCATGGAAAAGTCATCGAGTGGTCATGTCATGTTTAATCATGTCTGAAAATCCTACTACTGCTACTACAACACATGCATAGGGCAACGGGGTCATCAAGTGTACGGTTGTCGATGAAATGCTGCTATTTATTGCCACTTGATTTTAATAAGACATATCCCATTTTACGCAACGATCTCAATCTCACTTCCAACTGGGCCCTACCGCAAGTAACTTCCATGCGTCAAGGGGGCCCCTCGAGTAGACCTAACATTGCTAGAAATTGGTTCTACGCCACTTGCATGCAATGGAATCGAGGTTTGCCATGAGCGTGTTTTCAATGCAGTTATAAAGTAGAGATCATGGTTGTTTCAAAAAAAAGGTACCAAAAAAAGTGGAGATCCTGGTAGCCCTATCCCCCCCGCCCACCACATGTGTCCACTCAAGGACTACGAATGGTCCAATGTTTATAAACCCGCTCGGCCTTCCTCTTCCATGAGCTCATGTCATTTTTCCCAATCTATCTAGTCCTAAAACTACAATATGCACCTATCGCACGTGCTGAAGCTCCTTCGCTTGCACCACCTCCTTCCCTAGGTGCGTCATGAAGTGTACACGTGGAGACGAGCCGGAGGTGAAGCCCATTGAAGGCACAACAACAAATGGATCTATCGTTGCCAAGTAGGTGGAGGCGTCTTCTCCGAGCATGAACGCCGCTCGTCGCCGTGCTGTCGAGGGTTCAAGCTCATCCATCCAGCCAGTAGCCGTCGCTGTCGAGCAGCAGGTGGCCGACAACGTTGTGGTGCCAGCGGTAGATCTAGATGGGGGCAGGCGGCAGGCGGAGGCAATCCGGTGCTCTACATCAACGACCATGTCGCCGTACGAGAAATCTTCGTCGTAATCTCAGAGAATGATGAGTTCGAGGAGGAGGTCCCTGATGAGGAGTCTGAGGTACTACATTGCTAGCTTCTCTAGTCACAGCCGCAGATTTCACTGTTCATACATAGGATTTTCTCAATCGTGTATAGATTATTTTGCTCTTGAACTAGGATAGTATATATATGGTTTGAACGGTCGGTTGATGCATCTGCCATCTAGTCACGAAACCCCAATCCGTCTAGTGATGAAACCCCAATCTGCTCATACGCCATCTAGTTGAGTTTGCTAGTTGAGTATTGATTTCGATACACAACATGGCTATAACATTACATTTCTATTCCTTACTGAGCCTAATGATTCAATGTTGCCCCAAAATAGTGCAAGGGAGACACATCTGATGGTGTCGTTTTCTTAAGGATGGTTAGTGAAGCTAGGGCAGGAATGGACATAAACAATATAGGTTGTGTTGTTGGTATTTTGGTTATCCAACTCCATCTCTGAAAAAAATAATGGGGCCCTTAATTTATTCTCATATGGAACCTATATATAATTATTGTATTATTTCTGATCTTTGAATGAGTCATATGATGCATATGTATATCCCTGAATATTGTTTTGTACGATTACATTTCAATTTCTTATTGTGGCCAATGATTCAAATTTTCCCCAAAAGAGAGGCAGACCCATTGGTGTCAGATTTTTTCAGGGATGAGTTAGCAAACCTAGGGCCATGTACAAGAACAATATAAGTTTTGCAATTGTTACTTGGTTCTCTTACGCCATCCCTGAAGAAACTTATGAGTCTGCAATCTTTATTCTACATTCATAGAACTATGATATTTGAATTATCTATTACATGCATTCATAGTGTATAAGAATTACATTTCAGTTTGTCACCGAGGCCGATGATTGAAATTTGCCCCAACAGAGTTCAAGTGGAGACACATATGATGGTGTCATGTTTTAGGGATGGGTTGGTGAACTCGAGGCAGCAATGCACACAAACAATATAGGTTGTGCTGTTGGTACTTTGGTTCTCCAACTCCATCTCTGAAACAAATTATGAGGCCCTTGCTTTATTCTCATATGGAACTACATATCTGATCCTTGAATTGTTTATGATCTTTGAATGATTCGTATGATGCATATGTATATGAATGGTTTTGATCATAAGTATTTTTAACATGTACCTGAAGATTAATTGTTTGGTTTTTTATTTATAATTACAATATTTTTAACATGTGGCCAATGATTCAAATTTTCCCCAAAAGAGAGGCAGACACATTGGTGTCAGATTTATGAAGGGATGAGTTAGCGAACCTGGGGCTATGTACAGGAACAATATAGCTTGTGCTATTTTTACTTGGTTTGCTTACGCCATCCATAAAGAAACTTATGAGGACCCTAGATTTATTCTACATACACTCTGATCCAATAATTGTCATTTTGTTGAGATGAAATGATATATGAACTGATCAAACTATTGCCAAGATGCTTTCTCTTTGATATCAACTTAATATTGTCTTACATATATATGTTGTTAATTCTTGAGTTGTAATACAATTCAATCATATGTATGAGTTCTAAGTTATGTTCTTAAAAATCAACATGAGGATGATGATGACGTGGACGATAGCAAGGAATCCAGGGACAACAAGAGACGCTACATGCTGTGGCAGATACGGTGTGGGCAAATCCGTTTCTACCGTAGGGGGAGACTGTATTGCCCATTCTGTGGCAGAGCAATCAACGTGGACCTTGACAGCATGATCTAGCACGCGGTGGACGTTGGCAAATGTGGAGGAAGAAAGCATAAGCCGATTACCTTGCCACGGCAGGCAGCCTTCGGCAAATTCCTCCAGGAGTATGTCATGACTAGCCTGTATCCCCTCGACTAGGCTACCCCTACCCTGCTAGGCATCTCCGTGTCCCGGTCTCCTGCTATTGCCCCTGCTTTTATTTTGTTTTAGTTAATTATTACCTGTGTATTGCATGTAAGACAATATATCCGTGGACCGTGGTGTCTCTGGTGAACCTTCTATATATATGTATTAATCTACTCCTTTATATGGAGTGACTTAAAATTTCTTGTGTTCAATTACATTACTGATCATGCTCACGCACACTACTAAATATTTCTAGTGTTCGATTATATTATAATTGTCAAGGAATGCATCAACAAGTTAAATTGGTCAAAATTTCGTATTGAAGTAACTAAATGATCTCACATTGGTGGTGGACATTGGCAGAAGCCGAGGCCGAAGGCATCAGCCGAAGACCTTGGCACGGCACGCAGCCTTCGGCAAATTCTTTATAGGTTCAACAACGGGTTGCCACCACCCAGCTCTGAATTACAGGTTCAACATGGAAGAACTTGAGCTACTAAGGGTACAGCTCCCACAGAGACCTCGGTAGGGGTGGCAGAATTGGCGTCCCCGTGACAGATCTCACCGGGAACCAATTCTCGTCCCTGCACCATGCCATGGTGAGGGCGAGCTCCGACTCGGGATGGGAGGAGAGCGGGGCCGAGCAGGTTCGTCCACGTCCCAGCTCCACGCCATGGTCGCGACCATAGATTGCTGCTCCGGGGAAGAGTAAGACGCATAATGGATACAGGCACCAACGCTGCAAGCCTACAGGGAGGAGAGCGGGGCCGAGCAGGTTCGTCCACGTCCCAGCTCCACGCCATAGCCGCGACACCACACAGATTGCCGCTTCGGGGAAGAAGAAAACACGTAATGGATGCAGGCGCCAACGCTGCAAGCCTACATAACAGTCACGACTGCAGCGACATAACGGCGAAAACTAACAGGGGGCCCAACTTGACGGGTGTTAGCGTGATATTTTGTGTTGAAACGTAAAGTTGAATTCATGCCAAAAAAGACCCTCTGAGTATTTTGCACACCAATTGTGGTCATCGTGGCTGATTAGGCAACTTGGGTACCGTGTTGCTGATGGCCCAAAATATATCGAGCTCGTTGGGGAACCCCAAGAGGAAGGTATGATGAGCACAACAGCAAGTTTTCCCTCAGTTATTAAACCAAGGTTATCAATCTAGTAGGAGCAAGGAAACACCACAAAGGTGTAGCTAGCTGAACTTTGGCAGGGGGCACTACCGGTGCCAGCAGCAATGTGGAGACCTGCACAACACAACCATAGAACTCTACCCCCAACTTGCGATGAGGTTGTCAATCTCACCGGTTTTGCTGAAAAAACAAAGGATTAAACGTATCGAGTTGAAGAAAGTAATAGTTTGTAGAAAGTAAACACAAAGCAGTAAACAATTGATTATAGATTGATGGTAAAAGAAAGGACCGGGGTCCATAGTTCACTAGTGGTGGCTCTCCTTAAGATAGATGACATGTTGGGTGAACAAATTACAGCGGGGCAATTGACAAACATCGAGAAAGCATGCAAGCATATACTACTCATCTTGTCTCCTTTGAGATTCGATTGGGCATTACAACATTATACATAGACCGCCATCCAACTACATCTATGACTAATAATCCACCTTCAGGTTATCATCCGAACCCCCTCCAGTATTAAGTTGCAAGCAACAGATAATTGCATTACGAATTGTGTGTAAAGTAAACAATACGATTGTTCTATGAACAAAGGATTGTTGTTTTCTCCCTAGTAGCAACATCACATCTAGTACCTTAGAAATTTCTGTCACTTCCCCAGATTACTAGAGGCATGAACCCACTATCGAGCATAAATACTAACTATTGGAGTTGCTAGCATCTACTTGGCCAAGATAGCTACTAACAACGGAAAGCATGCAAGATCACAAATAAGAAAGACATGATAGAATCAATAATCAATCTGAAATAGCATCTCAATATCCATCGGATCCCCGCAAACACAACATGTAGGATTACAAATAGATGATCTTGATCATGAACGGAGCTCACAAGATCTAAACATGATAGCACAAAGGAGGAGAACCAGCCATCTAGCTACTACATGGACTCGTAGTCCAAAGATGAACTACTCACGCATCACACCGGAGGCTTGCATGGTGATGAAGAAGGCCTCCAGGGTGAATTCCCCTCTTCGGCAGGGTGCCGGGAAGAGCTTCATATCCCTCCCAATCTAGGGATGGAGATGACGGGGCTACAGACTCTTTCGTGGAATTTTGATCGGGTACTTAGGGTTTCTGTATCGGAGGCAATATATAGGCGAAAGGAGAGGCCGAGGGGGTGCCTGGGGCGGCCAGACTGTAACATCCCAATTTCAGCAACCCTGATTAGTTGTCCACAATGCAAAAATCAGCAAGAACAAAAACTTTTTCTTGTTCATTGGTGCAGTGTTTGCTTGTTGTTTGTTTGTGCTTGTGCATATGAGTGTGTATCTAATGGTACTCCCTACCTCACCATCAGTTGACAAAAGCTATCTACCAAAAACATCCTGGCTCATTTTACATATTCTCAAATGTTCTAGCATTTCAAAACTTGAGCCAAGATACTTATGCAACCAAAACTATTTCTGTAGCTTCTACTGACAAAACTATGGAGAGATATATAATATAACCTCCTTATGTTTTCAAGACAGGACCCTCAACTAATCTCATCTCTAGCTTTCCCAAAATCCTTCTCAAAGCATTTGATTCCCATTCCTGGTAGAGGTACCAAGGACTCTTATCTTACTCAAAACCCTAACCTCTTCAAAATACCCTAACATTACCATAAGCTAAGCTTGATGGTAACCCCCATTAGTGGTGTTGCTTAGTTTATAAGATGAGTTGCCTTGATCTGTTGTCTTATGAGTTGCCTAGATCTGTTGTTTGACTTGTTTGCATAGGAAGTAGTATGCGCCATTCTAGGAGCTCATCCCTAGGATCAAGATGTTTCCAAATCATCACCCCCTAAGAAATAATACCAATTTGGTTATGATCCCTAGCTACTAGGTGATCATCTAAAACCCTTAGCCAGATCAATCCTACAATGATCCATTCTAGAAGCTTCCAAGTCAACAAAGACCAATATCCAGCATGGGTCCCGTCTACCCAATCTACTCTTCAACATCATCCACTTGATGATGCTTTGGTACCTTGCAACCCCTCCAACAACTTTCCCTCCCATACTCTAGTCAAAATCCTCAAAACTTCCAAAATTGACTAAGTCTGGAAACTGTTCCAACATCACCTTTTTGAATGCCTCCTTTTCTCAAACCATGTGCATTTTTGGAAATGCACTTGAACTATCTTGTTAACCATCCTAAGGACTACCAAGGCCCACTTTTTACCTTGGTTAGATCATCCTCGAACCTACTTGTTCTTGCTGGTTTTGCAGGAAGAAAATAACATTTCCTGCAAATCTAGTCATCATGCCTACTTTGACAGAAGCTCACACCATCATCCAACCTTCTACGGACCCACTATCTGCATGGTTGTGTTCTACTCTTATAGTTCTATCAAAATATACTTCACTTGTTCCAAGGGAATCTTTGTGCTGCTTAAACCCACTTGGTTTATAAGGCATCATGACTCTTTTGGTATGGCAGCCTTAATTTCAGCAAAGTTTGCCATCCCTTCCAGACCACCTCAAATGCAACCAATCCAAAATTCTTCTGCCATGATCATCTATAGGACTTGGTCTAACTAACCATCTAACCTATGCCCCAAGGGGAGATCTGAACTCCAAGATAAAACCATGTTTTGATGGTATGAAATTAACACCTCCCTAGATCCCTAATCTAGGGTATTCCACCAAAATCAACTTGGATTCTCCAATCCCAAGGTTGAAAATGCTTGCTACACCTTGTATACACCCTCTACCTTCATCATCAAGATTTATCAAATATTATCCATAATTATTATGACCCCAAATCTATTGATTTTCCTTAATAGACAAAAACCTGCAAAACTTCTTCCACAAAGGAAAGTTTGGTTTTTTCCAAAACACTTCTCCAACTTTTGGCTCAAGTGAGTTCCATATATAATACCCTATCTTCCCATCTCAAAAATAAATATTTTTGAGAAGCTTTATTATTTCTTTTGCCCATTTTCTTAAATGGCTGAATTGGAATAATAATTGTTTTAAATACTTCTATGCCTCAATAAATCTTGGGAATATTCCCCTAAGTGTGTATTCACATTTGGGACCCTCTCAAACCAGAAACCAACCTTGTCCAATCTAAAAATATCAAATGATCTTCTAGAAACCACTTCTGTCCTTTTTGGATAAATGGATTTATGAGGACTAAAACCCCTTCTAAAAATCCCAATTAAATCCTAAGGGTCTACCCTGACCTCATCTACCTACCAGTACCATCTCCCCACTCTGTCCTATGCAAAATTTGGGACTTCCTTCACAAGCCCTCTTGTGATCAAAATTTTGCAAACCAAGGAAACTTGAACCAAACTAGTACCAAATCGCCACCAAAGCTTGTCAAGCACTCCCCCACAACACCCAACACTTCACAGGTCGTGAGCATTGTAGCTCCACCCCCGCATTGCCCATTCTACCCTTGTACTAGTAGAGAGAGAGACAAGAAAATCTTACAAGGATTTACCCCAATTTATTACGATAGCAGCCCTACCCCTCTCTGCCCAACCAAAACCCATTCTTACCCCTCCCCACCGTTCCCTAGGCCAATATCTTGCCAGCTCTACCCCTCCCCCATGTCCAAATTGGACATTTACATCATCTAGCTCCCATCCATGGTATAAAGGCCAGAGGCCACCCCAGCACGCCCCCTGCCCCTCATTTTCTCCCTCTCCCCCCTCACTTACCTCCCCTAGTACCCACTCTCCGTCCCCTGCTCTGTGCTGCCCGATAGAAGAAGAAGGAGGAGTCTTGACCTCCTCAAGAAATCGAGCAAGGCTCTCTCTCCCATGCTCCCCTTCCTCTGCATGTTTGCTCACGAGTTCCCCTCCTCCTATATCTGACCATGCCCTTCTTTTTGTCCAGGACCGTCTCCTCCGTCATCGCCAGTGAGCTCCGACGAGGTAGCTCTCGGCCACTGTCGCGTGAGCTGTTTCTCGGGGACCACCACCGCCGTGCCACCCCTCGATCTGCTCGCCGTCATCCACCACATCGCCCAGCACCCTCCACGGCACCTCTCGAGCCCTCCGGTAAGCTCCCCCGCCGCCACCCGAGCCAGCTAGGGTTTTCGCTCACCGGCGCCGTCATGAGGATGACGACGAACGCAGGCCGTCCATCGCAACTTAAACCGATGGCCAGATCTGGCCGATACCGCCTGGACCGCCCGCTCCTACTGACCGTCGGGCCCCGTCTGGCAGGTTCAAGCCGCGGCTCTTGCGCGTCGCCCTGTGCACTGATGGGCCAAATCCTCTCTACGCGGCCCAGTACACCCCAGCTCCTGCCCAACTCCCTGTTTTCTTTTTCTTTTAAAATTACAGATCCAGTTTTGTACCAGTTAATTTAAATCCATTTGAAAATGTAAACAAGATCCAAATTCCCGGATCTAAAACTCTGGGATCCCTCTGATGTTTTCTTAAGCATATAGAGCTGGCCCTCTGCCAAAAATAAATTCCATTATTTATTGGCATTATATCCACTACAAGTGTACCTTTTACACTAATTAATTTCCTCTATGAGCTAGCCTTACTCATTTGAGATGGAAAAAAATCTCTATTGGAAGGTATTTAAAATAACTGTCATCTAGCATAGGTCATATGCCAAGGTGACCAGAAATGTGTGTTTAACAAAAATAACAAAAACAACCTTTATCTGCCTTGGGTAAATTCTCTAGGTCAAACCAAATGTGGTATTGACCTGATTCCACCTCCCAGTACATCATAGAATGAAGATCTATCAAACCCCAGCAGCTCAGAATTTATTGAGCTCTGGTTGAATTCTAGTGATTTAAATACTTCTGTAAGTGGTATTTTCACTAAATAAATCACTCCAGGAGTTTGACAACTCCGAAGTGAGTGAATCCAATTCCTACAGAAAGGCATTCTAAATACCTACCCCATGCCCTTGGAATCAACTCAATATCTTCTATAGAATTAATCTGGTGAAAAAGAGAATAACCATACATAACTGCCATTGATGATTTATTAAGGGCACTCTGGTAATTGTTTAGACTTGATTCCAACTCTAAGTGGTTCAATACATCAAACACTACCTAACCACCCAAGAAAATAATTTTTGGGCCTCTAGATAAAATCTGGTGATTTATTTCCTCAAACTAGAGTTTATTCCACTACAAAAGGCATAACTAAATCTAAGTATTTGATAATCAAGTGAAACCACTAGTGTTGGTTTTGTTTTGTCAAGACCTATCTGAGGATATCATTGTTGCACATTGGTATCCTACAGACCTCAGAACCCGACTCCAAGTTCATGGGATTTATCCTAAACATCTATCTTCCAAGAGAAAAACACCTCAATCGCAATCTAGTAATTCCCCTATTAATACCCAACTTCTCCAAAACCTACTAAGTTAAGTAGGATTCCTTATGTTTGTTTGTTGTATGGTTTGATGCATGAATGCCTTGTATTGATTATGGACTTGTCTGCTTGCATGTATACTCGATGACGACGATAGTGTGAGTGTTTGACGACAAGAAGGAAGGGACTTCTTATTATTATTTATTGGGTATTCTTGGATATATAAAGAAGTCCAGGTACTTATTGCTGATCACAGGCAAGCCACCATTCCCTAATTTCGATACTGGTCCTATTCTGTTTAATTACCTGTTTTGTATCCTCTTTATAAATTGCATTATTTATCTGCGTGTCTTGTTTTATAAATATTGCGCTAATAACTTGGCTCCTCCAAGTTATGAATTGTGCCCCTCGTGGCACCACCCTGATGTACCTACCATTTACCCCTTTAGACCGAGAGTACGATGGCTAGCATCCTACCTCTTTAAAAAACCCGGCTTTGAGAAAATGAATTGTTTTGGGATTTACCCCACTACAAATGTTTCAAAACTGTTTTGTAAAACCCTTGGAAAGAGGCATCGTTCCAAGCGGATGTTGTAACTCCAGAAATGGTGATGACGAGGAATGAGAAAGTGAAGGGATGTTCTATGCCTTTACCGGAACAATTTTTACCAGTGCAACCACATTGCCCCAGGTGCTGGGGCTTAACTCGTAGTTTGTCTTCATTAGCCAAGGCAGCTTGTACAATGCTTACAGGGAGAAATCCCTTGAACCTCGGGCAGGCGCTAACAGATCTACGATCTGGAGCCTGTAGCTTGCTTCGGCAAGAGTGAGCCTGTTCTGGCAGGAGTGTCGGTGCAACAATTGGGTCTCCCACGGACGGTATGATTTAGGTGGTACAGAAGGAAGTGGAGTCACCAGATTAAGGTATACACCAAGTTGCGGCTTAGGTATACGCGTGTACGGAAGGCAGTACTATGGCTGCGAGCCACATACTCGTTGTCGGGGAGAACAAACCCAAAAGGAAAAGTAGCCTTTGCTAGGGTCGACAAGCAAAAGGTTAGGCTCGATTATCTGGACCCCCATCTACAGTGGTAGTGGGTCGTAGTTGTATCCCGGCGGATGTATTGATTCTTGTGGGGAAAGTGCGCAAACTCTGCAGAGTATAATCTATTCGAATAGTCGTGTCCACGGTCAAGGACGGGTGTAAAGGTGTTGGCTAGGAGTACCCAAACGGTGTTTGTTTGGAAACAATGGATGAAAGTATGAAGGTTTCGGGGGAAACTAAGCTTAAAGTGTTGTTTTGACCAGAGGTGATCAAAGAGGCTTAAAAAGGGTTTTCACTCCAAAACTGTTTTGACAAAACTCTTTTTCAACAAAGATATGGAGATGCCATAACTTCAAGAGTTAGTCTAGGCTTTTCAAAAGCAACCCCAGATAGAGCTATCTCGCCACAGCCAGAATTGCATTTCCTTATTTCACTTATCTTGGTGGTTTGCGAGTACATTCAAAAGTACTCACAGCTTTGTCCCTGGCTATTTACTTGGCCAGACTTTCAGAGAATCGACATCGGGAGATTAAGGTGACGTCCGGCGAGCTAGGCCGTCTTCCCAGTCAGTTGCCTATAGGTTGAGGCACTGTTGGGCTCTACATGTGATGTTGTTCCGCTGCTAAAGATGGTGTAGCCATAATGGCATGTATATAAGTCTTGTAAATTCGTTATGTTTCGGATGTTGTAATGATACTTGTCGGTTATGTTCCACGGCTCACTGATCATGGGAACATGGATATATACATAACAGGGATTTCTCGGATGGTTAATCCGGGGAGCCCACACAGACCACCCCCTGGCGTGGGCCAGGCTTGGCCGCACGGCCAGGTGTTGTGGTCGGGCCCCAGCGCCTCTCTGTCTCGTATTCTAGCTCCTGGTGTCCCTCGGTGAAAAACTGACTTTGGCTTTTGTCCTGTCCAATTCCGAGAATATTCATTATCTGACTTTCCTAGAACCAAAAACTGCAGAAAACAGGTAGCTGGTACTGTGGCTCTTGTTAATAGGTTAGTCCAAGAAATCATATGAAAAGTACTCCAAAGTGTGGACAAAACATAAGAAAGTAGATAAAACCAAGCATGGAACATCAAAAATTATGGATACGTTAGCAACATATCAACATCCCCAAGCTTAACTCATGCTCGTCCTCGAGTAGGTAAGTGATAAAAAGAAAGAATAATTTTTGAGGTGACATGCACCACCATAAACTTGATCAAAGTATTTGTAAAACATTGATAGCTGGGATCATAGTATTTCAATCATAACATGAAAGACAAAGTTCTAGCAATAAGGCAAAGGAACTATGTTGCAACATGAAAAGGCATAAACAAAAGATTCATGAATAACAATGCTTTGCAAGACATTTGTTTGTTTCACATAAAAGAAAACATAGCATAATGGCATTCAGCTTGTCCCTCATAGAGTAGCAAACATAAATGCATAGGACACCTTGAAAGTTCATAAGAGTGACTAGATACAAATAGTTTAAAACAAGCAATATCAAAGCTATGAATCAATCAATTAGTCTTGGTACAATGCACATAGAACTAAGAATGGCCACTATGCTCTCAAAGTAGGTGCATAAAGATACAAGGTGGAGACTCAACATAAAAGTAAAAGAAAGGCCTTCATAGAAGGAAGTAGGGATTCAAGTTTCATAAAGATCTTCCAAAAATTATGGTACTTATTAGCTTTCAGCTCTCATTGCCCCTATCATAAGCATCTTTAGGTGATTAAGATTAAAGTGACACAACTAAGAGGATATGCTTGACAAGTTATAAGCCGAAATCTCATGCCCCTTACTTGCGAAGACCGAACCTCATGCTACTCAACTTTAGTCACAAGTAAGCTCTTGTCATTGTAAGTACATATGTATCATAGAGAACCGCCAACGGGGTACCCCTTGCACATGATATAGGAGCTATCCCATAATCAAAATGACAAGGCAAGCAGACAATGAGCATCTCAGCGATCTTTTTATTTGCTATTTGCATAGGTTTTTATTGAGGATGGTTCATAGAGTGCTCATTATGGTTATGCTGCAAGTTTCCACCATGATTAGGCATGTCTTAGTCTAGCGGCCCTGGCGTTTCTCTAACACACATACAAACTCCATGATCTTACAAGTTCCCCTTTTATTTCACACTGCCGGGATCCATAAGCAAAAGAACATGATATCAACGGGGTACAAAGTACATGTGCAATGTTGAAAGCGTTCCCCATGATACATTGTTCTTCTAACCTCAACTTATAAAGTGCAAGCATATACGCGACAAAGATGGATGCAATGGTTCAATTTTCTTAAATGCAAGAAAGTAAAGTGTGCCATCAAGTTCGTGAGAGCTTTAATCGCTGAATTTCACATAACAAGTTTTATTTGGAAGATAGACAAAAACATGAATATACTTGGAATAGCAAATGATAATAGGTAGGCATGGTGGACTCTTTGGAATAACTTGGTTTTAGGAGTTGGATGCATGAGTGGAACTCATACTTGGTTGCGGAGGCTAGCAAAAGACTAGGAGCGACCAACTAAGAGAGCAATAATGGCCATAATCATGCAGAGCGACAAAACATCATTGATCAAAGCATAAAGTGATACTACAAGTTGAAATCTAAAGGATCATAAAGGCTATGGTGACTTGGGATAGTCATAACATGGTGTGAGCATGCGCCAAGTCAAACCAGTAAAGCATCAAAGGAGAATACCACAATACTATGCTTTAATATGCTGAAACAACGCATGATTCTTCAAAGGCACATTAAGCAATATCAATTGTTTATAACAAGTCATGCTACAGCAAAGAATACTAAGCATAAAGCCAAAAAAAATATCAAGCATGGCATGACAAAGCATAGGCCACAGTCAAAAACAAGCTCTCTTTACCACTTAAGCATGAACTTTCCTACTCTTTTCCAATCCAAACCAAACTATTTGAAAACCAATTTATGAAAGAGGGGGGATCCAACTAATTTATTCAGCAAACTAAGCAAACAAATCAAACGAAAAACCAAAACAAAAACGAAAAAAAAAGAAGACGCTCCGAGAACAACAATATTGTGCATGAAACAATAAAAATGCAGCGTTTGGAAGGAACCTAGAATTTTTATTGATGAAGAAGGGGGTGCCTTGGGCATCCCCAAGCTTTTACGCTTGTAATTCTTGGATATTTCTTGGGGTGACACGCGTGGCATCCCCAACCTTGAGCTTTAGTCCAATCTTCATCTCATTACTCATTCCTTCCATACACCTGAAATTTTTCCTTCATACAAAACTTCACACAATCTTTATTAGCAACATTAGTGCACTCAAGATACTGTAGCACTTCCCTCAAAAATCTCAATTTCCCAAAAGAACTAAAAAAGGAACTAACAAGAAGCAAATGCAAATAAAAGCAGAAATCTGTCAAAACAGACCAGCAGGTAAAGACGAATTTTTTCGAAGACCTTATGTTGCTCAAATAAAAAAGTTTTAAACTAACGAAAGTTATATAACTACCTAGGGAAGAATCACAAAAATTCACGCCTCAAAAGGACATACAGAGTTTTTACACGAATTTTTACGGTGAAGCACATAAATCTTTTTCAGGACAGCAACTTTCTCAATCATTACTTCTCTCTCATTAGAGATTATTCTTGGCACAAAAAGCAAATAAAAAGGATAAGGAGCGGTTATTACTGAAGTAATAACTTCCAAGACTCATCTAAAACTTTTGGGTTATCTCCCAATAAGTACTTTTTTAACGCCTTTAAGTTAGGCATAAAAATCAAGAATAAGGATCAAGTGTTCTCAAATGAAGAAGCATTAAAACCAAATTTTGTTTTCACAGGAGAGGCAAAATAAATCTTCTCTCTCTTCTTAGCGAAGTGTTCTATAACTTTCTTGAGTGGGAGTTGATATTTAATGGTGCCTTCTTTCATATCAATAATGGCACCAACAGTTCTAAGAAAAGGTCTTCCCAAAGTAACAGGACAAGAAGCATTGCATTCAACATCCAAAACATAGAAATTAACGGGGACATAGGCATTGTTAATCATCATAAGAACATCATTAATACTCCCCATGAGTTTCTTTTTATCATTATCATCAAGTGGGACATTCAAATAACAATCTTCATTTGGTGGCAAATCAAGCATATCATAAATCCTTCTAGGCATAATGGAAACACTACTATCAAGATCACATAAAGCTTTGAAATCAAAATCATTCACTTTCATATTGATGATGGGTTCCCAACCATCTTCTTGTTTTATAGGAATAGAAGCTTTATGTTTCATCTTTTCTTATTTAATCTTTATGAGAGCATCAGTAATGTGTTTTGTAAAGGCCATATTCATAGCACTAGCATTAGGACTTTTAGCAAGCTTTTGTAGAAACTTAATAACTTCAGAGATGTTGCAACCATCAAGATCAAAATAATAATTATCATCTAGAGTAGTAGAGCTATTACTAGCCTCAACACTAGTGGTAGTGATAGTAGAAACACTAATGTTTCTAGCAATTTCATCTTCTCTTTCCCACTTAGCATGCAATTCAGCTAATAGTCTAACATTTTCATCAATTCTAACTTGTATGGAATTAGTGGATGCAAAGGGATTATCATTAGTTTCAGGTTTAGCAGCCATTTTATTCAAAGAAGATTGAGCTTCAGCCAAAGATGCTATATTTCTTTCAGCATTAGAAAGTTTTTCCTCAATAGTTTTATTGAAAGCGGTTTGTTTACAGATAAAGTCTTTAAGAATAACTTCAAGTTCAGAGGAAGCACTCCTATTATTGTTGTAGGCATTTCCATAAGCATTACCATTGTTCGGATGATATGGCTTATAATTGTTGTTACCAAAATTATTCCTGTAGGCATTATTGCTAAATTTATTATTCCTTATAAAGTTCACATCAACTTGCTCTTCTTGAGCAACCAAAGAGGCTAAAGGAACATTATTTGGATCAATATGGGATTTCCCATTAACAAGCATAGACATAATAACATCAATTTTATCACTCAAGGAGGAGGTTTCTTCAACAGAATTTACCTTCTTACCTTGTGGAGCTCTCTCAGTATGCCATTCAGAATAGTTAACCATCATATTATCCAGAAGCTTTGTTGCAGCACCCAAAGTAATGGTCATAAAGGTACCTCCAGCAGCAGAATCCAATAGATTTCTTGCAATCCTGCATAAAAGGTTTGGATAATCATCCAAGCAGTCAGTCCATGAGGGCGGCGGTTCTTTACCAAAGATTTCATTCTTTCCCAAGCTTGAGCAACATGTTCCTTATCAGATTGTTTAAACTTCATTATTTCACTTCTCATAGTTATAATCTTAGCAGGAGGATAGTATTTTCCAATGAAAGCATCTTTGCATTTAGTCCAAGAATCAATACTATTCCTATAAGGAATTCAACCATTCTTTAGCTTTTCCTCTCAAAGAGAAAGGAAACAACTTAAGCTTAATAATATCTCCATCTATATCCCTATGCTTTTGCATCTCACAAAGTTCAACAAAGTTATTTAGATGGGCTACAACATCTTCATTACCAATACTAGAAAATTGTTCTCTCATAACAAGATTGAGCAAAGCAGGTTTTATCTCAAAGAAAGTAGCTTCAGGAACAGGTGGAGCAATGGGTGTGCTCATAAAATCATTGTTGTTGGTGCTAGTGAAGTCACACAACTTAGTGTTTTCAAGAGTAGTCATTTTTGTGTTTTTAATAAAGAAAGCAAACTAGTAAGACTAATTTTTTGTGTGTTTTTAGTAAAGAAACAAGCAAACAAAGCAAAAAGTAAACTAAGATAAACAAAAACAACAAAGTAAAGAGATTGGTTATGAGGGGCTCCCCTTGTGAAGATGTCCTTGACTCCCCGGCAACGGCGCCAAAAAAGAGCTTGATGGCCCAAAATATATCGAGCTCGTTGGGGAACCCCAAGAGGAAGGTATGATGAGCACAACAACAAGTTTCCCCTCATTTATGAAACCAAGGTTTTCAATCTAGTAGGAGCAAGGAAACACCCCAAAGGTGTAGCTAGTTGAGCTTTGGCAGGGCGCACTACCGGTGCCAGTAGCAACGTGGAGACCTACACAACACAACCATAGAACTCTGCCCCCAACTTGCGATGAGGTTGTCAATCTCACCGGTTTTGTTGAAAACAAAGGATTAAACGTCGAGTGGAAGAAAGTAATAGTTTGCAGAAAGTAATAGTTTGCAGAAAGTAAACACAAAGCAGTAAATAGTTGATTGTAGATTGATGGTAAAAGAAAGGATCGGGGTTCATAGTTCACTAGTGGTGGCTCTCCTTAAGATAGATGACATGTTGGGTGAACAAATTACAGCGGGGCAATTGACAAACATCGAGAAAGCATACAAGCATATACTACTCATCTTGACTCCTTTGACATTCGATTGGGCATTACAACATTATACATAGACCGCCATCCAACCGCATCTATGACTAATAATCCACCTTCAGGTTATAATCCGAACCCCCTCCAGTATTAAGTTGCAAGCAATGGATAATTGCATTATGAATTGCGTGTAAAGTAAACAATATGATTGTTCTATGAACAAAGGATTGTTGTTTTCTCCCTAGTAACAACAACACATCTAGTACCTTAGAGATTTCTATCACTTCCCCAGATTACTAGAGGCATGGACCCACTATCGAACATAAATACTAACTCTTGGAGTTGCTAGCATCTACTTGGCCAAGATAGCTACTAACAACGGAAAGCATGCAAGCTCACAAATAACAAAGACATGATAGAATCAATAATCAATCTGAAATAGCATCTCAATATCCATCGGATCCCAACAAACACAACATGTAGGATTACAAATAGATGATCTTGATCATGAACGGAGCTCAGAAGATCTAAACATGATAGCACAAAGGAGGAGAACCAGCCATCTAGCTACTACATTGACCTGCAGTCCAAAGATGAACTACTTACGCATCCCCAGAGGCTTGCATGGTTATGAAGAAGGCCTCTAGGGTGAATTCCCCTCTCCGGCAGGGTGCTGGGAAGAGCTTCAGATCCCTCCCGATCTAGGGATGGAGATGACGGCGGCCAGACCACCCCCTGGCGTGGGCCAGACCACCCCCTAGCGTGGGCCAGGCCTGGCCGCGTGGCCAGGTGGTGTGGTCGGGCCTCAGCCCCTCGTCGTCTCGTATTCTGGCTCCTGGTGTCCCTCGGTGAAAAACTGACTTTGGCTTTTGTCCCGTCCAATTCCGAGAATATTCATTTTCTAACTTTCCTGGAACCAAAAACAGCAGAAAACAGGCAGCTGACACTGTGGCTCTTGTTAATAGGTTAGTCCATGAAATCATATGAAAAGTACTCCAAAGTGTGGACAAAACACAAGAAAGTTGATAAAAACAAGCATGGAGCATCAAGAATTATAGATACGTTAGCAACGTATCAGTTGCCTGGGCGCCTCAACTTTCGGGCTGCCAAATGATATTCTTTTGTGGTTGGTGTTATAGCCACTCACTAAATCATAATGGCAGCCCATGTTAGATCAAGTGTTGCCTTGTGTACTAGCTTGGTAGAGAGGGTCTAAGGTCAGACTAGGTAGGCTCATGCTGGTGAAATCGGTGATCACGGCATGACCGGTGCACCAGCTGCTAGTCAAAGATGCGCATTGTTGGATGTTGGAAGCCATTAACAAATGGCTTAGATATTTGTTCTAGGTTGTCCCAGAGGAGGTTAATGGTGTCCAGGTCCTAGTAGCCCAGTAAACGGTTCGTCGACCATACAAGTTTGGTAGTATAGGAGTTAAAAATGTCAGATTGCAAGGGCTTTCCATGATGGTGCATTGGGAATGTCTAAGAAGGATAAATCAGGAGCATTCATGGCAAGGGTTACCTATTTTGGAAGATACTCTAGCGAGGGAGGTGTTTGACAGCCTTGTGAAGATCAATGTGTGCAATTGAGAGTGATAACCCCCAAGAGCAGGGGTTCACTATAGTACCACTCAATGTGGAAGTAGGGTATCGATTCACATGAGCACGAAGGAAAAGCTATCTATTCTCTACAACTAAACTATCACAACTTTTAGTTGTTTATGCACTAAACAAGTTATTGTAATAAGAAGGTTGATTTAATTCTTGGAAGTGGAATGCAACAAAACAATAATTGGTAAGTGTCCCAATCCTCTTCAATACAAGAGAACAAGACAATGGTTTTCTCTTACATGAACAATGGACATGGGTTCACTCAGTCCTCTCTCTCCATCTATGGTAATGATCATTTTATAGATAAAAGTACACACAATTTTCCTGTTTCAATGGTAACTTTATGGTGGCTACATTTCCTAAAACACATAGTTAAAATAAATACTCATTTGTGTTGCTAGGTCACCCTTGTAATAAGTCTAGAGTTGGTTCTTGTCACACCACACATCACACTTCTCCCTTTTTACCTCTAGATAAAGGATGTTGTGCTCCATTGTATCACTCAATACATATGCCGCTGTCACTCGGCCACCCATTACCTACATACATCATACTTCTTAATGGAAAACACTCCAAACACAAATGCAATGATTTATTTGTTGTGCGTATTACCACATCCCTCTCTCATCTACCTCCACTTGGTTGTGTCAAACACCTCAAGACATGGGTAAACAAGTGATGCATGTAAAATGCATACATGAACTTTGTAGTTTGTTAACGTGTTTTTTCCACATATTTGCATAATAAATAATGTTATATCCCTATTTTATATTGATTTTTGGGGATTTACCAATAATCCCCTATATTTTGGTTATAACCCTGTATGGTAGAAAGAGCCGGTTTTCAATGTTTTTGATGTTTCAGGACATATACAAATTCAAACGGACCTGCACTTTTGGGAATGCCGATATTTATCCGCGAGAAGCATCTGGAGCACTCCAATCTCACCAGGAGGGCCAAAAGAGCCCAGGTCGCGCACCTAGGCCTGGTGGGCGCGCCACCCATGCTCTTTCCCTCCTCGACTGTCCAATCACCTTGATTCTTTCACCCATGGAGCTCTCTTGACCTAAAAATCCCTATATAAGGACCCCCCCGATGCGTCCTCAAAACGGAGGCAACGAAAAGCGACAAGATCCACTAGAGACAAAAACACCACCAGATCCAGCTAGGATTGGAGGGGGAAACTTCGTCGGAGCCACCTCCGAGGAGATCTCCACCCTCTCCAACATCTCCAGCTTCATCACCGATGACCCACAAGTATAGGGGGTATATCGTAGTATTTTTGATAAGTAAGAGTGCCAAACCCAATGAGGAGCAGAAGGTGTTGACGAGTGGCTTGGAGCAGGAATTCTCTGTAAATACTTAGCAAACGGATTTTTAGGGGTTTTTGATAATGCAGATAAATAAAGTACGAGTAAATGAAAGACAATAATAATAAATGCAGCAAGTGTACGAATCCTTTCTTTAGCAAAGGACAAGCCGGTTGTATTACTTAAGATGACCAAACGTTCTCGACGACACATGGGAATACTCTCAAGTGCTTTCGCTTCATATAGTTGATTAATCTTCTTTAGTTTGACAAGTGTTGTGTGGGTGAACATGTGCTAATGTACTGACCTTCCTAGGACTAATACATACTTGTGATTATACCCCTTGCAAGCATCCGCAACTACAAGAAAGTAATTAAGATAAAAACCTAAACCACAGCCTTAAACTCTGAGATCCTACACTCCCTTGTGCAAAGGTTTCACAACGGGGGTTTAGGTTTCTGTCACTCCGGCAACCCCTACATTAGTAGCCAAATACACAATGCATTCCCCTAGGCCCATAAAGGTGAAGTATCATGTAGTCGACATTCACATGACACCACTAGAAGAATAACACCACAACTTAAATAACAAACTATTGAATCTTTCTCAACACAATTCCACTACTAACAACATGACCTCTCCCATGTCCACAAGAACTAAATGAACTACTCACAAGACATCATATGGATCAATATCAGAGATGAAATAATGATAATTAACAATCTGAACATGAACGATAATTCTGTGGTTCCACTCAATAGCATCAACTAAAATAAGTAATCAATACCAAGAAAGTTTCTCCTAAGAACTATGCAAGATTCAACCCAATTGTTATAGTGGTTTGGAGTGGTGATGATGGTGTTGGTGGAGATGATGATGATGATGATGATGATCCCGATGAAGTCCAACTTGATGATGGTGTTGATGGCGACGATCTCCCCTATCCAGGAAGGAATTTCCCCGGTAGATTTCTGCCTGTCGGAGAGCTCTTTCTCTCTCTGTAGTTTTCCGCCCCGCAGAGGCGGCGGAATCTTTCTATGGTCGCTCTCCTAGTCTTAGGGTTTCGTGGGGAATATATACGCCAAAGAGCAGAGCCAGAGGTGGGCCAAGGTGGCCACACCACCTGGTGGCGTGGCCTAGGGTGGCCCGTGCCAATGGGTGGTGTGGGCCCCTTGTGGCCCATCTCCGCTCCCCCTTCTGACATCCTTCGTCTTCTAGAAAAATAGGATTTTCCATATATTTTCTAGGATTTTCTGATCTTTGCGAATTTCGCCTCCAAACAGTGCCTTTTCCATCAGAATCCTGACTTCAGCGGTCCATCCTCCAAAAGTCATCAACCATGCAAAAACAGATGAAATAACATAAGTATCATCTCTTAATATGAAATATATCAATGAATAACAGTAAATTATGATATTGAATAGTGATGCAAAATGGACGTATCTACACCTCCCAAGCTTAGACTTCGCTTGTCCCCAAGCGAAAACTGAGCTCAATAAACATGACCTCATGTTTATGGAGTGAAGTGTCGATAAAAGAATACGGACAAGAGGTATCACATTCATCAATAGATAAATCATAATAGAATACAATTCACTATTATATAACTTAACTTGCAATAAGTAAAGGAAACACAATAAAGATACACAAAGTAAATCATAATTGGTAATGGCAAACTTTGTTTTTGGTCAAAGAATAGTTAACAATTTGCAAGAGTTCCAACATAATGGGGTTTTGAATGATAGCTTTCAAAGTAATATTCACTAAGATAAGAGCAGTGTGCAAAACAAGGAACATAAGAAACACGATAAATTAAATAATCATATGAATGAATGAAACACAACAACTCAAAATACTTGTTGAGATAGAAGGGAATAGGTTTACTGACTCAACCAAAAAGTAAAAGATAGGCCCTTCGCAGAGGGAAGCAGGGATTTCAAGTTTCATAAAGAGCTTCAAAAAATTATGGTACTTATTAGCTTTCAGCTCCCATTGCCCCTATCATAAGGATATTTAGGTGATTAAGGTTAAAGTGATCAAATATGAGGATATGCTTGACAAGTTATAAGCTGAAAATATCATGCCCCTTACTTACGAGTATCGTTCCTCATGCTACTCAAGTTTAGTCACATGTAAGTTCTTGTCATTGTAAGTACATGCGTATCATAGAGAACTGCCAATGGGGTACCCCTTTCCCGATGATACGGAAGATTCCCCTTATCAAAATGACAAGGCAAGCAGACAATGATCATCTCAGCGATCCTTTTATTTCCTATTTGCATAGGCTTTTTTTTCTTATTTCTCTTTTTTATTTCCTATCTGCATAGGCTTTTTTATATAGAGGATGCTTCATAGATTGCTCACTATGGTTACGCTACAGGTTTCCACCATGATTAGGCATGTCTTAGACCAGCCACCCAGGCGTTTCTCTAACACATATACGAACTCCATGAGCCTTACAAGCTCCCCTTTCATTTCACACCACCAGGATCCATAAGCAAAAGAACATGATATCAACTAAATAAAGTGCAATGTTGAAAGCATTCCCCATGATAACATGGCTCTGCTAATTCACAACTTACAAAACGCAAGCATATATGCAACATAGATGGGCACAATGGTTCAAGTTTATTAAGTGCAAGAAAAGTAAAGTGTACCATCAAGTTCGTGAGAGCTTTAATCACTAATTTTCACATAACAAGTTTAATTCGGAAGGTAGATAAAAACATGAATTTACTTGGAATAGCATTAATGCTAATAGGTAGGTATGGTGGACAAAAATGACATAGGTTTTGGTTTCAGGATTGGATGCACGAGAAGCATTCCCTCTCTATACAGGTTTTTGGCTAGCAAGGCTGGGTAGCAAGCATAAGAGTTGAAGGAAACAAACGAACATACAAGTGATAAAAACAAACATGCAATCTTCCTTGGAAGCACAAATGATCTTAACTAGAGAATACTAAGCTTATGAGCCAATCAAGAAAGAAAGATGATGAAATTATATTTCTTTAAGAGTACTTTTATATTTTTCATTCAATTCTCATAATAGTGTCGCTACTGACCGAGCCAGGTTTGCCAAAACCAACTAGATTTACTTAATAATCCCAAAGTGATACCAATACTAACAACAAGATCAATCATATAACAGAAATTGAAAACTAATATAAAATGTGCAAAAAAGTAAATGATAGACCTTCTCATTAATATTCCATAACGGCCACTCACACCAAGGGATACATAGATATCTAACTAGAGGAGAGATACTTCCATAATGCAAACCATCCTACATGATAACTTCTCTATCCATGATATGTCTCTACTTAAAAGGTAAAAGATAAAAGATAGTGATATGATACCGCGACACTCCCCCAAGCTTGGAACAAACCAAGGGGATGCCAAAACCTGATGACGAATTACTCCTTCGGTGGTGGTGGTGTTCTCTCGATGAGATTTTCAATCAATTCCCTCAAGTACTCAATCTCGAATGTGAGAGTACGAATCAACTCCGAATTGTGCTCAATCCGGTTCATGATCATGTCAGGCTGTGAATCCTAGCTCTTGCGATTCTTTCCCCACTCTTCCTCCTTGAAGTCTTTTTTCCTGCATGGTTAGAACGAGGCATATCCCAATTGGAGGGTAGTTTTTCCTGATGGGTTCGTAGCATGGAAAACAAAAAAATTCTACCGCAAGAACGAACAAAACCCAGATCTAATCTAGATAAAAGCCAAGATCTAATCTATTAGACATGAGCAACGAGATAGATAGGAACTAACCCTCATAGATCCGAAAGCGTTAACGAGATTAGATCTCGTGGTTGATGTAGTCGATCACTTGCCGATCTCAAGATCGTGTGGACGATCCTTCCGGCGTCTCGTTCCGGCAGCGCTTCCGCGGTCGGTCAAGTCGACGATCCTTCCGGCGCCGCGTTTCGGCAGCGCTTCCGCAGTCGGTCACACGTGTGGAGTCGAAGCAGACCTTCCTCTCCCCGTTCCAGCGAGCGGCGGAGGTAGTAGATCTTCTCCACGGAATCCCAGCAGCACGACGGCGTGGTGGTGGTGGTGGAGTAGAGAATTCTGCAGAGCTTCGCCTATGCCTGTGCAGAAGAAAGGTGGAGGAGAGAGGCGGCAGACATTGGGAGTTGTGGGAGAGGGCTAGGAGGGGGCGCCCCTGCCCTTCTATTTAAGGGGGGAGGGCGCCTTGGGGAGGGGGAGTCCTTGTAGGACTTCCCTCCTCTATGGACGGCGGATTGGGGAGTGGGGGAGGAGTCCTCCTCCCCCACGACTCCTTGTCTTGACCCACCAGGACTCCTTGATCCCTATCTTGATTTTCAAGCAAACTCCAAGATATCTTCTAGAACCTTCCGGAACATTCCGAAACCTTCTAGAATCCTCATACAAACACTCCGGAACATTTCCTAACTCAGAAAATGATCCCCTATATATGAATCTTATTCTCCGGACCATTCCGGATCTCCTCGTGATGTCCCGAATCCAATCCGAGACTCCGAACAACATTCGGTCTCCAACGCATATTCCATATCTACTTAAAACAACTTCGAACCTTAAGTGTGTCACCCTACGGTTCGTGAATATGCAGACATGACAGAGACACATCTCCTATCAATAACCATCAGTGGGATCTGGAGATCCATAATGGCTCCCACATACTAAACGATGACTTCATGATCGATTGAACCATTTACATACGAAACCAATTCCCTTTGTCTCGCGATATTATACTTATCCGAGGCTTGATCGTCAGCATCTCCATACCTAGTTCTACCTCGTTACAGATAAGTACTCTTTACTCGTTCCGTGATATGTCATCCCTTGTGACCCAGTCACATGCTTGCAAGCTAAATAGATGACATTCCACCGAGAGGGCCCAGAGCATATCTATCTGTCATATGGATGGACAAATCCCAATCTTGGTCCATGCGCTTCAACACATACTTTCAGAATACCCAATGACACCTTTATGACCACCTAGTTACGAAGCGGTGTTTGATGTCATCAAAGTACCCATCCGGTGATGGTGATTAACACAACCTCATGGTTGAAGGATTAGGTTACTATGCATTTAAAAGCTTACAGCAATACGAACTTAATGACTTGATCTTATGCTACGCTTACTATGGGTGTGTGTCCATCACATCATTCTCCTAATGATATAACCTTGTTATTAATCACATCCTTATGTCCATGATCAAGAAACCATGATCATCAATTAATCAACAAGCTAGTTCAACAAGAGGCTTACTAGGGACTCTCACATGTTTACAAAACACACATGTATTAGTGTTTCCTAATAATACAATTATAGCATGGGATGTAAACATTCATTATAAACACAAAGATATAATAATAACCACTTTTACTATTGCCTCTTGGGCATATCTCCAACAGTCTCCCACTTGCACTAGAGTCAATAATCTAGATTACATAGTAATATACCTAACACCCATGGCGTTCTGGTGTTGGTCATGTTTTGCCCTAGGGAGAGGTTTAGTCAACGGATCTGCCACATTCAGACCAGTGTGTACTTTGCAAATCTTTATGTCACCATATCGGACATACTCGCGAATAGCGTGAAAACGTAGCTTGATGTGCTTCAGCTTGCTATGTGACCTTGGCTCCTGCGCATTAGCTATGGCACCTGTGTTGTCACAGTAGATGGCCATCGGGTCCAACGCACTGGGAACCACGCCAAGTTCAGTAATGAATTCCTCCATCCAAATGGCTTCCTGTGCAGCCTCCGAAGCAACTATGTATTCCGATTCAGTTGAAGATTTCGCCACAACGCTTTGCTTCGCACTCCTCTAGCTCACTGCAGCACCATTCAAAATAAATACGTATCCCGACTGTGACTTCGAGACATCCGGATCGGTGTTCCAACTAGCATCGGTGTAACCGTTTACAACAAGTTGTTCATCACCTCCATAAGAAGGAACCATATCCTTAGTCCTATTTAGGTACTTTAGGATATTTTTGACCGCTGACCAGTGCTCCATTCCAGGATCACTTTGATATCTGCTAGTCAAACTAACAGCATGTGCTATATCCGGTCTTGTACACAGCATGGCATACATGATAGAACCTATGGCCGAGGCATAGGGAATATTATTCATCTTTTCTCTATCTTCTGCCGTAGCTGGACTTTGAGTCTTACTCAAGGTCTTACCTGACAACATGGGCACGAACCCTTTCTTGCTATCTTCCATTCTAAACTTCTTTAGAACTTTGTCTAAGTATGTACTTTGTGAAAGCGCTATCAGGCGTCTTGATCTATCTCTATAAATCTTGATGCCTAGAATATATGCCGCTTCGCCAAGATCCTTCATTGAAAAACTATTATTCAAATAGGTTTTGACGCTATTAAGAAGTTCTATATCATTCCCAATCAACAATATGTCATCTACATATAGTACTAGGAATGCTACAGAGCTCCCACTCACTTTCTTGTAAATACAAGCTTCTCCATAAGTTTGTATAAATCCATAGTTTTTGATTACTTTGTCAAAACGTTGATTCCAACTCCGGGATGCTTGCTTCAGTCCATAAATGGAGCGTTGAAGCTTGCATACCTTGTCAGCATCTTTAGGATCGACAAAACCCTTGGGTTGTACCATATACAACTCTTCCTCAATGTCACCATTAAGGAACGCCGTTTTGACATCCATCTGCCAAATCTCATAATCGAAATGTGCAGCAATTGCTAACAAAATCCTCACAGACTTTAGCTTCGCTACTGGTGAGAAAGTCTCATCATATTCAACTCCTTGAATTTGTCGGAACCCTTTCGCGACAAGTCGAGCTTTATAGACGGTAACATTACCATCAGCATCTATTTTTCTCTTGAAAATCCATTTGTTCTCGACAGCCTTACGGCCATCCGGTAAGTCCACCAAAGTCCACACTTGGTTTTCGTACATGGATCCCATTCCGGATTTCATGGCTTCTAGCCATTTGTCGGAATCTGGGCTCACCATAGCTTCTTCATACGTCGCAGGGTCATCAGCGTTGTCCACCAACATGACGTTCAAGGCAGAGTCATACCAATCAGGAGTGGTACGAACCCTTGTTGACCTGCGAGGTTCAGCAGTAACTTCGTTTGAAGTTTCATGATCATTATCATTAGCTTCCTCTTCAATTGGTGCAGGCGGCACAAAAACATCTTCCGGTGCTGCGCTACTCTCAAATCCGAGAGAAGGTTCAATAACCTCATCGAGTTCTACTTTCCTTCCAGTCACCTCCTTCGAGAGAAACTCCTTCTCAAGAAAGGATCCATTCTTTGCAACGAAAACTTTGCCTTCGGATCTATGATAGAAGGTATACCCAATTGTTTCTTTAGGGTATCCTATGAAGACGCATTTCTCCGCTTTGGGTTCTAGCTTATCAGGTTGTAACTTCTTTACATATGCTTCGCAACCCCAAACTTTAAGGAACGACAACTTAGGTTTCTTACCAAACCACAATTTGTACGGTGTCGTTCAACGGATTTAGATGGTGCCCTATTTAAAGTGAATGCGGCTGTCTCTAATGCATAGCCCCAAAATGATAACGGTAAATCTGTAAGAGACAGCATAGACCGAACCATATCTAAGAGAGTTCGATTACGACGCTTGGACACACCATTACGCTGTGGTGTTCCCGGCGGTGTCAACTGCGAAAGTATTCCACATTTCTTTAAATGCATGCCAAACTCATAACTCAGATATTCACCTCCGCGGTCAGAACGCAGAAACTTAATCTTCTTGTTACGATGATTTTCCACTTCACTTTGAAATTCCTTAAACTTCTCGAAAGTTTCGGACTTATGTTTCATAAAGTAGACATACCCAAATCTACCCAAGTCATCCGTGAAAGTCAGAACATAACGATATCCACCACGCGATGCTACACTCATTGGACCGCACACATCGGTATGTATTATTTCCAATAAGTCTGTAGCTCACTCCATTATTCCAGAGAATGGAGTCTTAGTCATTTTTCCCATTAGACATGCTTCGCATCTTTCAAGTGATTCAAGAAGTCCATCAGAATGGAGTTTCTTCATACGCTTCACTCCAATGTGACCAAGACGACAGTGCCACATGTATGTAGAATTATCATTCAATTTAATTCGTTTAGCATCTATGTTGTGAACATGTGTATCACTACTATCGAGATTCAGTAAGAATAAACCATTCATCTCAGGTGCATTACCATAAAAGGTATTACTCATATAAATCAAACAACCTTTATTCTCAGACTTAAAAGAGTAACTGTCTCGCAATAAACAGGATCCAGATATAATGTTCATGCTTAACGCAGGCACCAAATAACAATTATTCAAATTTAAAACTAATCCCGAAGGTAGATGTAGAGGGAGCGTGTCGATGGCGATCACATCAACCTTGGAGCCATTTCCAACGCGCATCGTCACCTCGTCTCTTGCCAGTCTTCGTTTATTCCGCAGCTCCTGTTTCGAGTTACAAATATGAGCAACCGAACCAGTATCAAATACCCAGGCACTACTACGATTACTAGTAAGATACACATCTATAACACATATATCAAATATACCTTTCTTCTTGATGTTGCCGTTCTTCAGATCCGCTAGGTACTTGGGGCAGTTACGCTTCCAGTGACCAGCACCCTTGCAGTAGAAGCACTCAGTTTCAGGATTAGGACTAGCCTTAGGCTTCTTAGCAGGTGCGGCAGCTTTCTTGCCATCCTTCTTGAAGTTGCCCTTGTTCTTAGGATTTCCCCGTTTCTTGAAATTGGTGGTCTTATTGACCATCAACACTTGGTGCTCCTTCTTGATCTCCACTTCAGCAGTTTTCAGCATGGAAGACAGTTCAGGCAACGTCTTGTTCATGCAGTGCATGTTGTAGTTCATCACAAAGTTCTTGTAACTTGGTGGCAGTGATTGAAGGAGACAGTGAATCCCCAATTCATTAGGAATCGATATTCCCAACTCTTGGAGCTTCTTTGCGTACCCAGACATGGTGAGCACGTGCTCGCTAACGGAGCTTCCCTCTTCCATCTTACAGTTAAAGAACTTTTCGGAGGCCTCATAGCTCTCCATGGCCGCGCGAGTCTCAAAAATTAGCCTGAGCTCCTTAATGATCTCGAACGGGTCGTGGTGCTCAAAACGCTTCTGGAGCTCCGATTCTAAACCGTACAGGATGGCACACTGAACTGTGGAGTAATGATTTTTCCGAGTGGCGAAAACATTCTTTTCGTCATCGGTGGCATTATCTGCAGGTGGGTCACCCAGCGGTGCATCGAGCACATAGGTCAACTGACCAGCCTTGAGGACGATCTTTAGTCCACGGAACCAGTCCGTGAAATTGCTTCCATTGTTCTTAAGCTTTTCTTTCTCTAGGAACGCATTGAAATTGATGGAGGGGGTCGCCATAATCTACAACAATTTGCAAGTATTTTAGACTAAGTTTATGACAAATTGAGTTAAAATTTAATTCTTAAACTAACTAGGTGAACTCCCACTCAAAACAACATCCCTCACATTGTCTTAGTGATTACACGAACCAAGTCCACTACACCAAGTCCGATCTTCACGAGAGAAGATGTAGTTTCATCGGCGAACAATCTTCATGTTCATCATATCATTTATATGACTCATGCTCTACCTTTCAGTATTCCGTGTTCCGAGACCATGTCTGTACATGCTAGGCTCGTCAAGATAACCTTAGTTTCCGCATGTGCAAATCTGGCTTGCACCCGTTGTATGCACACGTAGAATCTATCACATCCGATCATCACGAGATGCTTCGAAACGACGAGTCTTAACAACGGTGCCAACTAAGGGTGAACACTTTATTACTTGAAATTTAGTGAGAGGGATCATCTTATAATGCTACCGTCGCGATCTAAGCAATACAAGATGCATAAAGGATTAACATCACAGGCAATTCATAATTAGTGTGATATGATATGGCCTTTTCTTCTTGCGCCTTTGATCTCCATCTCCAAAGCACGAACATAATCTCCATCATCACCAGCATTGCGTCAAGGCCAGTGGCGCTGCTTCATGGTTGTCCATCATCACCAGCAACTATTATAACTACTTGGAATAAAGCTATTACAAGATGAATAGACACCCAGGTCTTAATAGAATTAAAGACAACCATTAGGCTCCTGCCGGTTGCCATATTACAACAAGGATCATTGCATACATCAAATACAATCACAATCACATGATGGCCATATCACATCACAAAACCCCTGCAAAAACAAGTTAGACGCCTCTAATTTTCTTTGCAAGTTTTACGTGGTTTGGGGCTTTCACATAAGACCGATCTTACCTACGAACAAGGACCACAACGTTGATACAAGTGTTGTCAAGATGCTCATTGTAAATTGTATCTTAACTCTGGTGGGAAAGACAGACACCCGCAAAGCCACTTGTGCAAAGCAAGTTGCACGTCAAGCGTGGAGCAAGTCTCATGTGCGATGACATGTAATGTTAGCCCGAGCCGCTTCATCCCACCATGCCGCAAGATGCAAAGTACACGCTAAGACACCGACAACAAAAGCATCAACGCCCCACAAAAACATTGTGTTCTACTCGTGCAACAGATCTACGCATAGATACGGCTCTGATACCACTGATGGGTTCGTAGCATGGAAAACAAAAAAAATCTACCGCAAGAACGAACAAAACCCAGATCTAATCTAGATAAAAGCCAAGATCTAATCTATTAGACATGAGCAACGAGATAGATAGGAACTAACCCTCGTAGATCCGAAAGCGTTAACGAGATTAGATCTCGTGGTTGATGTAGTCGATCACTTGTCGATCTCAAGATCGTGTGGACGATCCTTCCGGTGTCGCGTTCCGGCAGCGCTTCCGCGGTCGGTCAAGTGGACGATCCTTCCGGCGCCGCGTTTCGGCAGCGCTTCCGCAGTCGGCCACACGTGCGGAGTCGAAGCAGACCTTCCTCTCCCCGTTCCAGCGAGCAGCAGAGGTAGTAGATCTTCTCCACGGAATCCCAGCAGCACGACGGCGTGGTGGTGGTGGTGGAGTAGAGAATTCTGCAGGGCTTCGCCTATGCCTGTGCAGAAGAAAGGTGGAGGAGAGAGGCGGCAGAGATTGGGAGTTGTGGGAGAGGGCTAGGAGGGGGCGCCCCTGCCCTTCTATTTAAGGGGGAGGGCGCCTTGGGGAGGGGGAGTCCTTGTAGGACTCCCCTCCTCTATGGCCGGCGGATTGGGGAGTGGGAGGAGGAGGCCTCCTCCCCCACGACTCCTTGTCTTGACCCACCAGGACTCCTTGATCCCTATCTTGATTTTCAAGCAAACTCCAAGATATCTTCTAGAACCTTCCGGAACATTCCGAAACCTTCTAGAATCCTCATACAAACACTCCGGAACATTTCCTAACTCAGAAAATGATCCCCTATATATGAATCTTATTCTCCGGACCATTCCGGATCTCCTCGTGATGTCCCGAATCCAATCCGAGACTCCGAACAACATTCGGTCTCCAACGCATATTCCATATCTACTTAAAACAACTTCGAACCTTAAGTGTGTCACCCTACGGTTCGTGAATATGCAGACATGACAGAGACACATCTCCTATCAATAACCATCAGCGGGATCTGGAGATCCATAATGGCTCCCACATACTCAACGATGACTTCGTGATCGATTGAACCATTTACATACGAAACCAATTCCCTTTGTCTCGCGATATTATACTTATCCGAGGCTTGATCGTCAGCATCTCCATACCTAGTTCTACCTTGTTACTGATAAGTACTCTTTACTCGTTCCGTGATATGTCATCCCTTGTGACCCAGTCACATGCTTGCAAGCTAAATAGATGACATTCCACTGAGAGGGCCCAGAGCATATCTATCTGTCATATGGATGGACAAATCCCAATCTTGGTCCATGCGCTTCAACACATACTTTCAGAATACCCAATGACACCTTTATGACCACCTAGTTACGAAGCGGTGTTTGATGTCATCAAAGTACCCATCCGGTGATGGTGATTAACACAACCTCATGGTTGAAGGATTAGGTTACTATGCATTTAAAAGCTTACAGCAATATGAACTTAATGACTTGATCTTATGCTACGCTTACTATGGGTGTGTGTCCATCACATCATTCTCCTAATGATATAACCTTGTTATTAATCACATCCTTATGTCCATGATCAAGAAACCATGATCATCAATTAATCAACAAGCTAGTTCAACAAGAGGCTTACTAGGGACTCTCACATGTTTACAAAACACACATGTATTAGTGTTTCCTAATAATACAATTATAGCATGGGATGTAAACATTCATTATAAACACAAAGATATAATAATAACCACTTTTACTATTGCCTCTTGGGCATATCTCCAAAATTTCCTTGGGCATATTCTGGAATTGCAGCTCATGGATAAGGGTATGGAAGGGATTCTTGGTGTGTGGGGGAGGTGACCGTGAAGCCAAGCAATGACGTGGAACCTTTCCTCCAGTGGACATTCGTGCAGCCTTTGAACCTGGCAGGATTTTCCACCACTCCAATGCTTGCAATGGTGGTGCTGGTGTGCGGATGCTGGTCTTCCTTTGCCTTCTCTTCAACTTCACTCTTGATCTCCTCCTCCTGCTCAAAGTCTTGGAGATCCTCTTCCGCAGGCTCCTTGCCCTTATCGTTGGCAGAGACCATTGTGCTTCTAAACTTTAAGAATAGTTCCTGGCACAAACAGATCGAAATGAAAACACGACGAGAACACCATATATGAACCTCGGGGGATCGAGGGTATTATATATTATGAAGTTTGACAGTAAAAGGAAAGTACTGAGAGAAAACGGATCAGAGACGCGCTACAGGGTGGCCACACCCCCTGGTGGTGCGGCCAGGTGGGCTCGCGCCATGGGGTGGTGTGAGCCACCCGTGCTCCGTTTCTGTCCCACCTTCGACTCATTGCTTTCCATGTTACATAAAAACTACAAAAATATAAATTGACAGATTTTTCGTGGACCTTTTCTTACCAGAACTATTACCTATTCGAAAATAGACTTTGCAGGTCTCTGAACTTGGCATTTAATAAATTCTTCCGGAGTCGCCGCTTGAATAACATCAATATCTTCATCTTTGTAAACATACTGTTTGAGTCATTTAACCATTCACCTTATTATTACACCATTTTCTCCTACAACCTGGAAATTTCTTTCACACAAAACTTCACACAGTTCTCATTAGCAACATTAGTGCATGCAAGATAATAAACCTTTAAGTTCAATTTTAACTGAAATCCATCAAAACATAAGCTACTGTAGCAACACCTTATGAAATCCCCAATAGGAATTCAAAAAGGAAATCAATATAAGAGGCAAATGCAAGAGTGGCAGAAATCTGTCAAAACAGACCAGCAGGTAAAGATCAATTTTTTCGAAAATCTTCTGTTGCTCAAATCAAAGAGTGCAAAACTAACGAAAGTTAAATAATAACCTGGGGCATGCACACAAAAGTTACAGATCAGTAGGATGTTCTGGGATTATTAACGATTTTTTATAGTGAAGCACAAAAGTCTGTTTTGGGACAGCAACTTCCCCAAATATTACTTCTCTCTCATTAGAGGCTGATCTTGACACAAAAACCAAACAAAAAGATAAGGAGAGGTTATTGCATAAGCAATAACTTCCAATACTCAAGTAAACAAAACAAACTGAAAGCAAAAATATACTGGGTTGTCTCCCAAAAAGCTCTTTCTTTATAGCCATTAAGATGGGCATGATGATTTCAATGATGCTCACATAAGGATATGAATTTAAGTAAAAGAGAGCATCAAGAAGCAAAAATACACATGTTTAAGTTTAACCCACTTCCTATGCAAGGGAATTTTGTAAGAAAATAAATTGTGGAAACCAGAGGCTGCTAGCATAGGAAGGCAAAACAAGTGCAACATAAAGACTTTTACCATAAAGCGAGGAAACTTAGTATTATTGAGATGCATAAGAACAATTTTCCCTCTCTCATAGTAACTTTCAGTTTCGTGCATAAATTTAACGATATAACTATTATACGAACCATTTTAGCAATGATCACTTATTCTAACAGAAAACACAGAGACACTAGCTCTCTTAACTCTACTTTGTGAAACAATATTAGAAGTATTCTTACATAGGATAGTGTGTCCATCTTCTACATATTTAGTGACAAAGTCTTTCATATTTTCTATTACAGGTTCAACAACTATTTGTTCATCAGGTTCAATAGCTTTATTTGTAGTTTCATTAACCATACTAGCTATGATAGAGTGTTCGTTTATCTTAACTGGGAAAGGCATTTTCTCAATGTAAGGTTCAGGTAAAATATGATTAGCAGTATAGACTTCGGTATCTCTTGCAGGAACATTATTAACAATATCTTTATATGGTGCATGATACTTGTTCCATTTCTTTTTAGCAATTTCAATATAAGAAGCAAAATCTTTAAAATAACTTGCAATAGCTTGAGAGTCTAGACCATAAGCGTTACTAATATTATGGAAGTCATCAGTTCCCATAAAAGATTTAATGCATTCATAATCATAATTTATACCTGACTTTCTTCCGTTATCATTTCCCCATGCTTCAGCATTGTCTTGAATACGGTCTAGAAGATCCCATTTAGCTTCTTCCATGCGTGTAAATGATCCAGCACAAGAAGCATCCAATAAATCCTTATCATGAAGAGAAAGCCTTGCATAAAAGTTATTGATAATAATATTGTTAGGGATCTCATGAATAGGACATTTGAGCATTAGTAACTTTAATCTCCCCCAGGCTTGAGATGTACTCTCTCCATCACGAGGCCAAAAATTATATAGTTGATTCCGATCTTTATGAATCTCACTAGGAGGATAAAACTTTGAATAAAAGAGAGGTACAATTTCCTCTCATTCAAGAGCTTGACCATTCTTCAGCAGCTTATACAATTCCTCAGCTCTTCCTTTCAGTGATAATGAGAATAACTTCTTATTGACTTGATATGATGTAATACATGCACACTTAAACAACCCGCATAATTCGTGTATAAAAACAAAATGATCACCGGGATGGACGGTTCCATCTCCAAAATACTAGTTATCCATAACACGATCAATAATTCTTGTGGGTATCTTAAAAGTATCATTTTCAGCAGGTGGTGGTTCATCTACTACCTTAGTAGTGGTAGTAGCATTACGAAATAAGAAACTAAGTGAATTATCCATATTGAAATAAAGTAACTAATATAAATAAACAATACTCACAGTAGAAGTTTCCTTTACCAGTTCTACTCTTCAATAGCGCTTCACTCCCTGGCAACGGCGCCAAAAAATAGTCTTGATGACCCACAAGTATAGGGGGTGTATCATAGTATTTTCGATAAGTAAGAGTGTCGAACCCAACGAGGAGCAGAAGGTGTTGACGAGTGGCTTGGGGCAGGAATTCTCTGTAAATACTTAGCAAACGGATTTTTAGGGTTTTTTGATAATGTAGATAAATAAAGTACGAGTAAATGAAGAGAATAATAATAAATGCAGCAAGTGGCCCAATCCTTTCTTTAGCAAAGTACAAGCCGGTTGTATTACTTAAGATGACCAAATGTTCTAGAGGAAACATGGGAATACTGTCAAGTGCTTTCGCTTCATTTAGTTGATTAATCTTCTTTAGTTTGATAAGTGTTGTGTGGGTGAACCTGTGCTAATGTACTGACCTTCCTAGGACTAATACATACTTGTGATTATACCCCTTGCAAGCATCCACAACTACAAGAAAGTAATTAGGATAAAAATCTAACCACAGCCTTAAACTCTGAGATCCTACACTCCCTTGTACAAAGGTTTCCTAACAAGGGTTCAGGTTTCTGTCACTCCGGCAACCCCTACGATTAGTAGCCAAATACACAATGCATTCCCCTAGGCCCATAAAGGTGAAGTATCATGTAGTCGATGTTCACATGACACCACTAGAAGAATAACACCACAACTTAAATAACAAACTATTGAATCTTTCTCAACACAATTCCACTACTAACAACATGACCTCTCCCATGTCCACAAGAACTAAATGAACTACTCACAAGACATCATATGGATCAATATCAGAGATGAAATAATGATAATTAACAATCTGAACATGAACGATAATTCTGTGGTTCCACTCAATAGCATCAACTAAAATAAGTAATCAATACCAAGAAAGTTTCTCCTAAGAACTATGCAAGATTCAACCCAATTGTTATAGTGGTTTGGAGTGGTGATGATGGTACTGGTGGAGATGATGATGATGATCCCGATGAAGTCCAACTTGATGGTGGTGTTGATGGCGATGATCTCGCCTCTCCGGGGAGGAATTTCCCCGGCAGATTTCTGCCTACCGAAGAGCTCTTTCTCTCTCTCCAGTTTTCTGCCCCGCAGAGGCGGCAAAATCTTTCTATGGTCGCTCTCCCAGTCTTAGGGTTTCGTGGGGAATATATACGCCAAAGAGAAGAGCAAGAGGTGGGCCATGGTGGCCACACCACCTGGTGGCGTGGCCTAGGGTGGCTCGCGCCATGGGGTGGTGTGGGCCCCCTGTGGCCCATCTCCTCTCCCCCTTCTGGCATCCTTTGTCTTTTGGAAAATAGGATTTTCCATATATTTTCTCGGATTTTCTGATCTTCGCGAATTTCTCCTCCAAACAGTGCCTTTTCCATCAGAATCCTGACTTCATCGGTCCATCCTCCAAAAGTCATCAACCATGCAAAAACAGATGAAATAACATAAGTATCATATCTTAATATGAAATATATCAATGAATAACAGTAAATTATGATATAGAATAGCGATGCAAAATAGACGTATCAATCACCATGATGAAGAGGGAGTAGTCTACCTCCGGGCTATGGGTTTGTGGTAGTAGCTTGATCTATTTCTCTTTTGTTCTTCGTATATCTAGTACCATATGATTTGCCCAACATGATTATGGTCATATTTGTAATTTCTATGTCATGGATCTTTGTTCTATGATTTGATATTTGAGATTGGAATATATTTTGTGTAAGATTTTTTCATAGATGCATATCATGCACCCCGTTCTTCATTGCTTGTTTTGATCCAACTTGTATGCAAGAAGTTTTATGGGGAGAAGTGTGTGTTAGATGGAGTATCATGGGGGTAGAGATTGAATTGTGACACATAATGTTTAAGATGTACTTTGATTTTTTACTTTCTTTTGCTACCTCACTAGGGGTAAAGTGAAATCTCGTGCTACAGTTATCACGTGACATTGTGATGACCTTGGCTAGATCAAGGTAGCATATTTGTATTTCAAACATCATATAATATTGCTTAAAACTGTACACTGATGTGTTATTAAATCAAGATTGCATGGAGATTTCCCTTTTTGAGGAGTATAAGAGAGAGATATATTCCATCTCAATATTAGAATGTGATGCCTATATTACTTCCTTTTTATCAAGCACTTATAGAATTTCCATGAATCTTTATCATTGATGAATTGTTTTATGATCACTACAACCTAAAAAGAGAGTAGACAAGTAAACCCATGAACCCCGGTCCAATTTTATCATAAGAAACACCTTTCTTTTGCATCTACTATCATCTATAATTTCTGCAACTTATTATTTCAAAAATATATTCTCTACTTGCAATCACTCATACAAACCCAAAAACAATCCTATTATCTTCCATATCATCTAGTTTGCATTACTATACTTTACATTACTTTACTTTATTTTGATTTATATTTTATTTCATAATACTAATACGAAACCTTGTGCTTGACAACCACTTGGTGGAGTTGGGGACACAAGACAAATTATTTTACTTTACAAGTTTCTTGAAGAGGAGAAGGGAAATATCCACGCAATTCCCCAAGAGTTCGATATAAACCCACGAGTCACCCTGGTGGGGAAAAGAAGCTTGCTACAACACTCTGCACTTGGAGTCCCAACGAAAAGTGGTTACATTTCTTGCCATCAAGTTCTGGTGCCATTGTCGGGGAATTGGTGGAGACATATCACAAGTGGTTGCAGTGTGGTGAAACTCCCACAGCGACTGATCATCTTCTGGCACCGTCATCTTCATCAACATGTGAAACAACCCAAGCTTGGGGAGGTTGCACCACTATGAGCTTTTTCTTCTCCTTTTAGATTTTTAAAGTATTTTTATTTTGTCTTGTTTTTAGTCTTTTTAAGCTTTCCTTAAAAAACACAAAAACACATAAAATGGAAAAGAGAGCTTATTGGCCCATTAGTATAAAGAACTTCCCAAAAGAAATTGAGATACCATTTGAATCATTTGAAATAGACCCTACAACTACTAAAGCTATTTATGAAAACCGTTTTTATGGGAAGCCCAATGAGAACCCTATGCAGCATTTGAGAACTTTTAATGATAGATGCAAATATCTAAAAATGAGTAATAAAAACAATAGTATGATTAAAGTTAAACCTTTTCCATATTCACTTGCTGGTAAGGCTTTAGATTGGATATTAAAATGGCCCCCTGGAAATTTTAGCTCTTGGTTTAATGTTAAAACTGCTTTTGTTGAAAGATTTGGAACCCCTGAAGTAATAGGTCATCTTAGGGAAATGCTTATCATGTTTAAATAAAAAAATGATGAACCTCTTATAAGAGCTTGGGGAAAGATTTAGAGAAACAGCTTTTGGTACAGAACATGGTTTTAGAGATTGGATGTTAATGCACATCTTCTATAGAGGGCTAAGTAAAAGTTCAATGGCTTATTTAGGGGGTTGTTCGTCTGCGGTACCAAAGTTCCCGGGTGAGCGCATGGCGGTACCTAAGTTGCCTGAAATTGCCGCGTTTCGAAATGTCGGGCCGCCAACTACCGAGAGGGGCCATTTCGATGCAAACTCATCTCACCCCTACCAAATTCAAACATTCCGTGAAACTGCCCCATGAAGTAGACGGTCAGGACCCTCATGTCGATCATCTGTCCGTGACAAGAGCACCAACGTGGCAACCTCTTAGGAAAATCGAGGAACTAAGTGGATTGGATGCGTTGACCGATTTCACAAATCCATTCCCACCTTTCCCCTAGCACCGGCGGCATCGGAAGCCACCCTCCAAGAAGGACGATCCCTTCAGACATTTGACTTCCAGCACCAAGTTGCTGCGCCCAGTCGCTGATCTTGAGCTCCAATGGCGCATGCCGTAGCCACCGTTGTGAAGCTCTAGCCCGCCTCCGCCACCGATGAGCCGAGCAGCTCGGAGGATGGCAGATCCTACTACCAAGGAAGAAGAAGTTCTGGCTACAAGCGGGTGAGCTACCCTTCTCTTTGCTATTCGCACTAATCGTAACTGCTAGCTAGCTACTGAACCTGAAATTGTTTGTTAGCCCAACGCTGACAAACATATTTTGTCCACAGTTTTTTGTCAAGTGGGATCTCCGCAGACCACCCTTACCTGGTTACGGTAGTCCTCTTCAGGTACGACTCTAAGGGCAAGTGGTATGGACACCATTGTATCACGATGGAAGAAGCATTTGTGTAGATCTGCACTATATCTGGTATGGTTGCTGCTCTGCATAATCATGATGAATTATGGCCGAAGTAGACTGCAAAGTTCAGCTTCATGGATGAACGTGGCATCATGGTTCCTCTAACGTGTGACAGTCAGCTAATTGTGTTGATGAAAAGTTATGCTTCGGCTTGCATGTTTGAGATGAATTGTGATGTACTGGATGTGGAAGCTGCTGCAACTGGGAGTCGCCCTTCTATTCTTGGACAGGGTGGTTGCTCGAACCCAATTAGCTCCTGTTAAGCAAAAGTCTCTTGCGGTTCGCATGTTTGTGCTGAATTGTAATTTTTGTTTTATTTACTCTGTAGATATTGGGAAGTTATGCAACAGTCTCGTTTCTTTGACAGGAAACACCGCAAGGTTAGAAACATGACTACCGGGTCAGCCATTTTGTTGGCTGAAGAAATTAAAACGAGTGGAAAGATGATGCTGGACACGATTCTGGTGCCCATTATCCCGGCGATGCAGAGTACGTGAAGCTAAGAAAATTGGCACCAAGGAAGAGGAAGAAGGCAGGAAATGAAGAAGCCAGTGGACGTGAAGGCTTGGTACCGAGGCTGGGGAAGAAGGCTGCTAGCAATGAAGATGCATAGTAATGTGTTGAACTTGAACCTATATATGTAATTCAGTTAAATTCTGGAGCTCTGTGTTTGGAACTTTGCTGGGCAAAACAATCTACCCATGTTCTCTGAGTAAAATGTACCGTGACTTAGGGTTTGGAAATGCCCGAGTCAGTAGTTGAATCCGAAATTGTGATTGTGCCACTACTATCTGAAAACACGCAGCACCGGTTCCATGATTGCTGAGGGGCAGGATGTCTCCAAATACGACAGGATGTAAGTGGCATAGAAATAATTTTTTAAGCTGCTACACTCCACGAAGCAGCAACTTATTTCAGCTACTGCACACAACGACATGGCAACATAAACAGCAATGGCAACCAATAATGCCCACATGAGGAGGAAATTGGTACCACTTTCTGGCCTAATCTTGAGACCGTCTATCTCACCGCCTCCCTGCTCCTGCATCCCCTACATCTGGCGAAGCTCCCGGATCTCCAGTAACCGGGTGTACGTGCTTCCACTTTATAAATTGTGGTTGTGCCATTTGCATGCGGCACAATCCACGTATATTACGTTTAAACAAACCACCAATGTCAGAATACCACCATGATCAGACAAAAGGAAGTAATGCAAGGTTAAGACAGATTAATGGGCGACCAATTTTTTTCCTCCCAGGACTTCGGGACCACTAGTTCAGACCGTTAGGTCAACAAGTACAACTATTACAACTTAAAAAGGCATGGAGCTCAAGCTAAATAGAACTAGTTATCACACATCTCCTTGATCTTCCTAATGTTAGCCCGATGCGCATCTTCCTACGAGAACAAGGATCGAATCGTCTGCTCCTTCCTTTTAGCATCTTCCTTGCACAGTTTCAATTGTTTCTCTACATTTTTCCTCATGCACTTGTCAATAATCGCAGTTGTTAACTACGGGACTTTGGCCTGGTGAAGATCATTCCTTGCTTGAGTTAGTTCTTGCTCTGCTTTAGCCTTCAGGGCCAACACCGTGTCCCTCTCCTTCTCGACTTTGTTAACCTTGTCTTGCACCCTCCTGAGATCTCGCTTAAGCTTGGTCGTGTCAATTGGTTCCCATAGATTCATCTCAACACTGCCAAGAAGTGAGCTGAATACGGATTCTTTCAACTCAACAATCATTTCCCATAGTTTGTCCAGCGTTTTCTGCATCGATTTGGGCCACTCTGGATCTACCCATTTAACAACACTGCAACTTCCGCCTTGCATCATTGCACGATGTCCTTGACACCGTAGAAACCTCCTGCCTGCATTTCGTCCTTCGAATGTTACAAATTTAGCGAGCACATATCCATGTTTACATAGCAGAGGACTGTCTTCATCCGCTAAACCGTGATAGTCGGAGTCATACATCGTTTGGTTGGCCTAACACATCATATGCGCATGAGTAAACATAATAGATCTAGCTCAAAAATAGATAATTGGCCACAGATGATAGAGATAGATATGAGATGACACACATCGAAATCACCATCCCTGTCATCACGACGCGTTTCCTCGTCGTCTCCCCTTGAACCCATGGCGAGAGGGGAGGGGGTGGCTGCCGGAGAGGGGATTGGGATGGAGGCGTCGTCGTCTTGCAGCTATGGCAGGATGGGAGTGAAGTGGGGAAAGTGGCTTCAAGGGGAAGGAAGAGAAGTATGGGGAGGAAGAGAAGTAATGGGAACGTGACACTAGGATATGGCCCACTGAAATCATGAGTCGTGACACTCGCTACAGGGGAGCTCCCGGTGTTGCCAGTTTGTCCAGAGAAAGCGGGCAGCAGGCGTGGCCAATCATGCCGCAGAACAACCTACTCGCAGATCGCTCTCGCGAAGACCATCCCAATCATCCAAGCGCCCCGATCGAACGGTATGTAACAATCGTCAAGCAGAACAACTGTGTTAGGGCGTGCCTTCTAGAAGAGTCGGTCTAACGGCCACCATTGGGGGGCTAAGTTTAGGGCTCTCCTAAGGTTAGGATCCATATGTGGTTTATGAGAAGAACATACATGCAATGACTCTAGTGATATGTGGCTTGTGGAAAGAACACACATGCAATTACTCTAGTAGATACATATGTTGTTGGTGGAAAGAATACACATGCAATGAACACTGGTGGATCCATGTGTGGTTCATGATAGGAACACACATGCAATGACATTGGTTGATCCATATGTGGTTTGTGACAAAAACACACATGCAATGCCATTGGGGTTGATCCATGTGGTTTGTGACAAGAACACACATGCAATGACATTGGTTGATCCATGTGGTTTGTGGAAATAACACACATGCAATGGCATTGGTTGATCCATGTGTGGTTTGTGAAAAGAACACACATGCAATGACACTCGTGGATCCATGTGTGGTTTGTGGGAAGAACACACATGCAATGACACTGGGTGTGGTTCATGAAAAGAAAACACATGCAATGACATTGGTGGATCCATGTGTGGTTTTTGGGAAGAACACACACGCAATGACTCTAGCTATGGTTCATGAAAAGAACACACATCCACTATCACTGGTGGATCCATATGTGGTTTGTGGAAAAGAACATACATGCAATGACACTAGGTGTGGTTCATATGTGGTTTGTGGAAAGAACACATATGCAATGACACTGGTGGATCCTTATGTGGTTTGTGGAAAGAACACACATGCAATGACATTTGCTGATCCATATGTTGTTTGTGAAAAGAACACACATGCAATGACTCTGGTGGAGCCATGTGTGGTTTGTGCAAAGAACACACATGCAATGCCACTGGTTGATCCATATGTGGGTTCATGAAAAGAACACACATGAAATGCCATTGGTTGATCCATGTGTGGTTTGTGAAAAGAACACACATGCAATGCCATTGGTGGATCCATGTGTGGTTCATGACAGGAACACACATGCAATGGCATTGGTTGATCCATATGTGGTTTGTGAAAATAACACACATGCAATGCCATTGGTTGATCCATGTGTGGTTTGTGAAATGAACACACAAGAAATTACCCTAGTGGATACATGTGTGGTTTGTGGAAAGAACACACATGCAATGAACACTAGTGGATCCATATGTGGTTCATGACAGGAACACACATGCAATGACATTTGTTGATCCATATGTGGTTTGTGACAAAAACACACATGCAATGCCATTGGTTGATCCATATGTGGTTTGTGAAAATAACACACATGCAATGCCATTGGTTGATGCATGTGTGGTTTGTGAAAAGAACACACATGCAATGACATTGGTTGATCCATATGTGGCTTGTGGAAAGAACACACATGGAATTAATCTAGTGGATACATATGTGGTTTGTGGAAACAACACACATGCAATGAACACTGGTGGATCCATATGTGGTTCATGACAAGAACACACATGCAATGACATTGGTTGATCCATATGTGGTTCATGACAAAAACACACATGCAATGCCATTGGGATTGATCCATGTGGTTTGTGAAAAGAACACACATGCAATGACACTGGCTGTGGTTCATGAAAAGAACAGACATGCAGTGAAACGGGTGGATCCATGTGTGGTTTGTGAGAAGAACACACATGCAATGACACTGGGTGTGGTTCATGAAAAGAACAGACATGCAGTGACACTGGTGGATCCATGTGTGGTTTTTGAGAAGAATACACATGCAATGACACTGGGTGGATCCATGTGTGGTTTGTGAGAAGAACAGACATGCAGTGACTCTAGTTGTGGTTTGTGAGAAGAACACACATGCAATGACTCTAGTTGTGGTTCATGAAAAGAACACACATCCAATGACTCTAGTTGTGGTTCATGAAAAGAACACACATATAATAACTCTAGTTGTGGTTCATGAAAAGAACACACATTCAGTGACACTGGGTGGATCCATATGTGGTTTGTGAAAAGAACCATACATTATTAAGGTACGCTCTTAGCAGATCTGCACACAAGTATTATAAACCAGGGGTCGAAGACCCAACAAACACCAAGCAACGGAAGCAAATAAGTTGTTCTAAACAAAAAAACTTTGCAAAGGGCCTAAGAGGCCTTGAACATAAGCAAACGACCCTTCCATAGATCCTAGGCTGCTGCCCGGGAACCCCTTCTACTCGTCGACGTCAATGTAGAAACCACCTTTAGTTGGAGTAGCTTCATCTATAGAAAAACATCAACGAGGCAAGCCTGAGTACATGATGTACTCTGCAAGACTTAATAACCTATGGTACATGCTTGGTTTAGAAAGGCTTTCTGTGGTTACTTTTAAAAAGCCAGCTTTGTTTTGAAAACAAGTGAGAGAAGAGGCTCGTCTAATCAGATCATTTCCAAAAAGGGGTAAGAAGACTACACTATATCCCCTTCATATTACCTTCATTATCATCTGAGAACCTTTCAACTTGGAATAACCCCTCAAAGAACCCGGAGGAAGTAATTCCAGAACACTCATTAGTTGCCAAGTTTTATCATTAGGTTATAGTTCTCTATGATCACAGAATCCGTTCCCAAGTCGTCCATAACCGTGGACATGGCTTTTCGAAAAGATTATTACCCTGCTGGGGTGGACAATTTTACCCACACGTACCAACCGACTCTTAATGCCAAATTACTAACCCTCTTCCTTGGAAGGCCGGCAGAGGGTGGTTGACCACAACCTTTACCTTGCTTTCGCCGAATCCATGAGTCATGCCCTAAGGAGATGCCACCATAACGGTTCAAGTCCCAAAGTCGGTCCCTAGGGATGTGAACAGGGTTTGAGATTATGGAGGCAGTGCCTCTCCCATTCCCTGTCACGCTTACCTACCTGTATGAATGCACCTCCTCCACCTCCTTCGAGAACAACCAGAATGCATATGTCGAATGGAACGCCCGAACTATGTGACTCATGGAATCTACTAGGCAAGTTAGTGAGTCGAGGGGGTTTCCAGGCCCCCGTGTGGTTGTACGCTCATCTTGGTTCAAGAGGCAAGAACTCAGGTCATAAGGGTGGCTAGCATGGGACTACAAAAACCACACCCAACGTGGCCTCCCATGCCTGCCTTAGCAAGTTTATTAACCATCTCCGATCATATCTCAACATCCTATCAAACTAGGTTCATCGCATCTCCGATGCATCATCTCGATGGATCGGTCTTGTAATACTAAGCATGGCTAAGCTTGACTGAAATATGGCACTATCAACGCTCATAAGCTCAACCCTAGTTATGCTAGAAGAGGTGGATCGGTATCTTGGGGTACAAAGGAAAACATGCAGTAGATAGGATACTCTATCTTACACAAAAGACCACACTGGAATCGTATGCATATAGCGAGAATGAAATACTTTGTAAACATAGGTTCAGAATGATGGGGCTACGCTTGCCTTGTCCGTCGTTGAAACGGTACGGCTCTTCGGTGGCGTTGACTTCAGGTTCGGGCTCGGTTCCTATTCACAAAGAACCAACACCGCAAAGAAGAAGCAACAATCAACACATGGCATATGTGCAATGCTCAAGCAAGGATGATGATATGACAAGTTAAATTGTATTAAAATGACACCCTAAGACATGCTTTGCAATTTAAACAGGGCCCGAGGGGTCCAAACCCTAATTCGGAGAAACCCCGGATGCATATGAGAGGGGTTATTTTGTTCTCCTAATTAAACTTATCATGTAAGTTACTTAACAATGCATGATTATGAGTTATTGGATAGATCTCATTTTTTTAACATTTTGATATATTATACATATTTTTCTGATTTAAAATGAATTATTTATGATTTTTCCCAATGTTAATCCATATTTAAATCATTTTTAAAACAATTAAACATTTTTGGGACATTAAAATTAATTTAGAACCTGGGCCCACATGTCATATATTTATTCATTTTAGAAACAAATAGGAAAATGATTAAACATCTGACATCAGGGACCCACTTGTCAGCATTTAGTTATTTACAAAAATTATTGAAACAAAACAAAAAGGTTTATGACGCCAGGCTGACGTCATGCTGACGTCAGCAATGGTAGTCCTCTCAGATCGAGCGTGTGGCTGGCGCTAGAGGCAATGCGGGGCTGCGGGAGGGGGCGCGTTCGACGCACCAGACTGAGGCGAGTGATGACCCACAAGTATAGGGGGTGTATCATAGTATTTTCGATAAGTAAGAGTGTCGAACCCAACAAGGAGTAGAAGGTGTTAGCTAGTGGTATGGATTAGGAATTCTCTGCAAATACTTAGCAAACGGATTTTTAGGGGTTTTTGATAAAGCAAGTAAACAAAGTACGAGTAAATAAAAGACAGTAGGAATAAATGCAGCAAGTGGCCCAATCCTTTATGTAGCAAAGGACAAGTCGGTTGTATTACTTAAGATGACCAAACGTTCTCGAGGACACATGGAAAGACTGTCAAGTGTTGTCGCTTCATATAGTTGATTAATCTTCTTTGGCTTGCTAAATGTTGTGTGGGTGAACCTGTGCTAATGTACCAACCTTCCTAGGACTAATACATAGTTGTGATTATACCCCTTGCAAACATCCGTAAGTACAAGAAAGTAATTAAGGTAGAAACCTAACCAGAGCTTTAAACTCTAAGACCCTTACGTCCCTTGTGCAATGGTTTCCTAACGGGGGTTCAGGTTTCTGTCACTCCGGTAACCCCTACGATTAGTAGCCAAATACACAATGCATTCCCCTAGGCCCATATAGGTGAAGTGTCATGTAGTCGACGTTGACATGACACCACTAGAAGAAGTACACCACAACTTAAATATCAAACTATTGAATCTTTCTCAACACAACTCCACTACTAACAACATGACTTCTCCCATGTCCTCAAGAACAAAATGAACTACTCACAAGACATCATATGGATCATGATCAGAGATGGAATAATGATGTATAACAATCTGAACATAAACAATAATTCAATGGTTCCACTCAATAGCATCAACTACAAAGAGTAATCAACACCGGGAAAGTTTCCCCTATGAACTATGCAAGATTCAACTCAATTGTTACAGCAATATGGAGATGGTGTTGATGGTGATGATGGTGGTGATGATGATGATGATGATCCTGATGAAGTCCAGCTTGATGGTGGTGTTGATGGCGACGATCTCCCCTCTCCGGGAAGGAATTCCCCCAGCAGAAATCTGTCTGCCGGAGAGATATTTCTCTCTCGATGTTTTCTGCCCCGCAGAGGCGACAGAATCTTTCTATGGTTGCTCCCCGAGTCTTATGGTTTCGGGAGGAATATATACGCCAGAGGGGAGAGCCAGAGGTGGGCCAGGGCGGCCACACCACCTGGTGGCCCGGCCTAGGGTGGCCTGCGCTAGGGGGTGGTGTGGGCCCCCTATGGCCCATCTCCACTCCCTCTACTGGCTTCCTTCGTCTTCTGGCCAATAGGATTTTCCGTATATTTTCCAGGATTTTCTGATCTTCGCGAACTTTGCCTCCAAACAGCACCTTTTCCATCAGAATCCTAACTGCAGCGATCCATGCTCCAAAAGTCATCAACCATGCAAAAACAGATGAAATAACATAAGTATCACCTCTTAATATGAAATATATCAATGAATAACAGTGAATTATGACATAGAATAGTGATGCAAAATGGACGTATTAGCGAGCCAAACGGTGGTGGCGCCGCCGTGATTTGGTCACCGGAGCGACATCCACGACGACGGTCGACGGCGGCAGCGGCAAGTGGTTGTCGAGGGAGAGCTGCAAGGCTAGAGGGAGAGAAGGAGAGGGTCCACGAGGACCATTAGCTCACCAGGAGCACGACGGTGATGTAGATTTGTCTAGAGGGGATCGGAGACAGCCGGGATCGGAGACAGACGCGGCGGCCGAAGTCGGGGAAGGTGCGAGCTCCCTACTCGGTTGCGGGCTCCCACGGCCGATTCCTTCTGGGAGGTGGACGAGGAGAGCACGTCGGTTCTCCTGGGCGTCTTGGCGGGGCTTGGCGAGGTCGGAGACGGCGGCGCGACAGAGCACCTGGGGGGATAGGGTTCCGGCGAGGTGAGGATAAAGGGGAGGAAGAGAACCAGGGTTCGTCCTGGTGGCGTTGGGGGGTCTTGTAGGCGTCGGACCATCGGTGGAACGTATCTTGGCGCGGGTGGTCATCCTGGCACGGTGGACGACGGCGGCGATGCCACGCAGCTGCTCTGTGTCGTTGTAGATAAGGATGAAGGGGAGAAAGAGGGGCCAAAACGGTACGGTCCACTGGCGGGCGGGCTGGGCCACTGTTGGGCTATGGTGTGGCAAGGGCAGTGGGTACTGGCTACTGCACGCGAGCGATAGAGAGGAGAGAGGGAATGTGGGCTTCGGCCCAGGTTAGGTTAGGAACCATTTTTATTTTCTAGAAATTCTTTTTTTTTGGTTTTCCGCTTTTCCAATTGTATTTCAATTTATTTTCTGGTTTGTATAATTCAAAAATACAAGAGACTTTGTAAATGTATTGAAATATTGTAGGGGCCCTATTAGTCCTTTTGGGCTCCAAACATTTTGGTAATTTCCGAAATTCAAAACATTTGAATGAATTTCAGAGGAGGGAAATTAGGGTTTTGTTCTCTCTTGATTAGAACCAAGTGCAAGATGTAATGCATGTATGCAATGGTCACAAACATGTTGTTTATTTATTACACATAGAGGTGGTATGTTACAGCTCTACCCCACTTACAGGAATCTCGTCCCGAGATTCCTAGGTTTTAGAAAAGAAGGTGGGGTACTCAGATCGAAGACGATCTTCGCGTTCCCAGGTTGCTCCTGACTCAGAGTGATGAGACCACTGAACTTTCAGGAACTTGATGGTTTGACGACGAGTCTTGTGCTCGGTTTCACCAAGAATATGAACTGGGTATTCCCGGTAGATTAGATCCTCTTGAAGATCCAGAGTTTGATGATCCACACCACGAATAGGATCTTTGAAGCAACGCTTGAGTTGCGACACATGAAAGACATCATGAACATCTGGAAAGGTTGATGGTAGATCCAATTGGTAGGCAAGCTCACCTCGCTTGGAGAGAATGCGAAAGGGACCAACGTAGCGAGGAGCCAATTTGCCTTTGATACCGAAGCGGTGGACACCCTTCAGAGGAGTGACCCGGAGGTAAAATTGATCACCAACTTCATAATGAACTTCAAGGTGATGACGATCATAGTTGGTTTTCTGACGAGATTGAGCAGCCTTCAGACATTCTCGGATTATGCGAACTTGATCTTCAGCTTCTTGGATCATATCGGGACCAAAGAACTGTCTTTCACCGGTTTCTGTCCAATTCAGCGGTGTTCGACATGTTCTTCCATATAGGAACTGGAAAGGTGCCATACCCAAACTGGATTGGAAACTGTTGTTGTAGGATAACTCAGCAAATGGAAGGAATTTCTTCCAGTTCTTGCCAAAAGATATAACACATGCTCTAAGCATGTCTTCAAGGATTTCATTCACCCTTTCAGTTTGACCACCGGTTTTAGGATGGTAAGTTGTGCTGAAGGAGACATTAGTTCCCATGGCTTGTTGGAAACTAGCCCAAAACTTGGAGGTGAATAAGCTTCCACGATCAGATACAATGTTCTTCGGAACACCATCGAGAACCACTATTTGAGACATATATAACTCTTCCAACTTACTTGCAGTGATACTTTCTCCGACAGCAAGAAAATGAGCAACCTTGGATAGTCGATCAACCACTACCCATATTGCATCATGTCCCTTTTGGTTCTTTGGAAGCCCAGTGATGAAATCCATACCAATTTCATCCCATTTCCATTCAGGGATACGCAATGGCTGCAGAAGTCCAGCAGGTCTTTTGTGTTCAGCTTTCACATGACGACAGACGTCGCATTCTGCAATAAAGAGAGCAATTTCTGGCTTCATTCCACTCCACCAGAATCTTTGACGAAGGTCACAATACATCTTGGTACCACTAGGATGAATGGAGAAAGGTGATTCATGAGCTTCAGGAAGGATTAGCTCTTTAATCTTCCGACTGTTTGGCACCACTAGTCGGTTACTGAAGTAGAGGGTACCTTGATCATTGATGGAGAAACATTTAACATCTTTACTTGCAACACGCTCCTTGATCTTGGTAATCTTATCATCTTGCTTCTGAGCTTCCTTGATTTGATCCTCAAGAGAATACCTTACTTCAAGGTTATAGAGGAACCCACGAGGAACCACTTCAAGGTTAAGATGCTTGATTACCTCATAGAGAACAGGTTGAGCTTGTGAAATCATCAGGTTATTGCAATAAGACTTCTGACTTAGCGCGTCAGCAACAACATTGGCTTTGTCGGGTTGGTAGTTGAGACCCAAATCATAATCTTTGATGAGTTCCAACCATCGTCTTTGCCTGAGATTGAGATCTGGTTGGGTAAAAAGATACTTCAGACTTTGATGGTCCGAGTAGAGTTCGCAATGATTACCGATGAGGTAATGTCGCCATTGCTTAAGAGCATGAACAACAATAGCTAGCTCGAGATCATGGGTTGGATAATTATTCTCATGTGGCTTTAGCTGCCGGGAGGCATAAGCTACCACATGACCATCTTGCATCAACACACAACCGAGCCCTTGAAGAGACGCATCACAATAGACGACGAAGTCCTTGCTTGTGTCCGGGAGGACGAGCACAGGAGCAGTGGTTAGCTTAGTTTTCAAAACTTGAAAGCTTTCTTCTGCCTTTTTAGACCATTCGAACTTCTTATCTTTCTTAAGAAGATCAGTCATAGGCTTGGCAATCTTGGAGAAGTTCTCAATGAATCGATGGTAATATCCAGCCATTCCAAGAAAACTTTGGACTTCCTTGACTGAGGTAGGTGACTTCCATTCAAGAATGATTTGGACCTTATCCGGAATGACAGCAACACCATTAGCTAAGACCACATGACCAAGAAAGACGAGCTCTTGCAACCAGAACTCACACTTGGAGAACTTGGCATAAAGATGATGTTCACGAAGTTTAGTCAATACCAAACGTAGATGTTTGGCATGCTCTTCTTCGGTCTTGGAATAGATCAAAATATCATCTATGTAGACCACTACGAACTTGTCTAGATACTCCATAAAGATAGAGTTCATGAGCCTCATAAAGGTGGTAGGGGCATTGGTTAACCCGAAGGACATCACTGTATACTCATAAAGACCATAACGAGTTGTGAATGCCGTTTTTGGGATATCCTCTTTTCTGATTTTGATTTGATGATACCCCGACCTTAAATCCATCTTGGAGAAGATGGTAGCACCACTTAGTTGATCAAAGAGGTCATTTATCCGAGGAAGAGGATACTTATTCTTGATTGTCACCGCATTGAGTGGACGGTAATCAACGACCAATCTTGGAATGTTTGTATCCCGCTTCTTGACAAAAATGGTAGGACAATCCCAAGAGGAGGTACTTGGTTGAATATAGCCTAGGACTTCTAGCTCTTCAATTTGCTTCTTTAGCTCCACCAACTCATGAGGGGGCATACGGTAAGGTCTTTTAGAGATAGGAGCAGTTCTAGGAACCAGCTCGATGACAAACTCCACACTTCGATCAGGTGGCATGCCAGGCAAATCTTCAGGAAAAACATCCGGGAAATCACAGACTACCTGGACATCTTGAACTTCTAAAGGGGGTAACTCTTCCATACCTTCCCTGGCATACAACTCCAAAAAGGAACAGAAACTGCCGATGGCGACTTCGACCCATCAGACCAGTACTTGATTGTTATGCCAGCAGGGGAGGTCACGGTAACAGTCCTAAGTGCACAGTCAATGATGGCTTGATACTTGGATAACTAGTCCATGCACAGAATGACATCAATGTCAGTTTACTTAAGTGCAATGAGGGAAGTGGGAAACTTCTGGTATGCTATGTCAATCATGTTCCCATGACTAACCATGGTGGTAAACCAGCTAGAACCTGGGGTGTGAATGGTTAGAGGGGTTGACAGGGGTTCAAAAACTATCCCATGCTCTTGAGCAAACCCTTGAGACATGAATGTATGCGATGCTCCAGAGTCAAACAAAACTGTAGCTGGAATTGAGTTAACACGAAGCGTACCCAGAATGACGCTTGGATCTTCCTGAGCTTCCTCAGCAGTCACATGAGTCAGACGATCATGTCCAGCACCCTGAGCTTTATCATACTTCTTTGCCGGTTGGTCATTGCGACCAGCAGCCCTTTGAGTACACTACCTTGAATAGTGACCAGGCTAACCACATGAGTAACAAGTAGTTCAAGAGAAAGAACTAGCAGGAGGACGATAACTTGCTCCACCAGTATTTGACTATGGCGGACGAGGAGCATTGCCAGCTGACTTGGGTGCATAAGGAGCACAAGGCACAGCACTGTATGGAACAAAGACTCGACGCTTTTTGTTGCCAGAAGAAGACGCACGAGAGTTCCCTTCTTCATGCTTCTGTGAAACCTCCATTTCCTTTCTTCCATGCTCTAGAGTAAGAGCCTCGTTGTGCAGTTCCTGGAAGGTTATGAACTTGAAAGGCAGCAGCTCATAGCAAACTGTTGGACTAAGTCCCTTACGGAACAGCTCTTGCTTATCTTCATCATTGGTCACATCCCTGGGTGCATAACGAGCCAGGCGGGTGAACTCACGCCCATATGTTTCAATATCCATATGCCCCTGAGTTAGGTCCAAAAACTCCCTCCTTTTGAGATCCATGACGGGTTTAGGGATATAGGAGGCGTGAAAAGCTACAATAAACTCCTCCCAGGTAACAACATGTCCTTGAGCTTGCATATCCAGATACCCATCCCACCAAACACCAGCCTCACCTTCCAGCTGATAGGTGGCAAAGTTGACACGGTCATCCTGACGGACACGAAGAGCACTAAACTTGCATTCGATTGTGCAAAGCCAATCATCAGCATCAAGGGGTTCCTTGGGGTGGTTGAAGATTGGAGGGAATGAGCGGATGAAATCCCCTAGTGTGACACAGTCATCGGGGTGATGTTCAGTGTTCTGAGCCACACACTCGATAAGGCATTCATTCCTTAGTCGGTTGGTCTCAATATTGTTGAGAACCTCGGCCATTGTGGGAGGTGGCGGAAGTTCCTCATTAGCATTGTTGTGGCCTCGACGACCAATAGAACCACGAGTACCCGAAGACATCCTGAGGAGAAAACAGAACCCGTGAGATTGGATCACCAAGAGAAATACATCAAAAGATGACATGAACCATATCGAACGTCACGGTAGAATCAACCATATGAGTTGAGGTCACATCATAACACCAAGTATGGCAGTAGAACAAGCATACAAAATGTATATGCTACCAACTTAAATACAAACCATAACAATGGAATGCAATATGGTATGATACCAACAAATCATAGGAGAAGAAAGGAGTTGAATTCCAAACACCCTTAGCAAGGTTGAAAACAATGCTTCAAATGCCCGGATATCTCTTGAAAACTCTGAGCTTTGCAACAGGATACGGAGTACTAGAAGAACAACCCAACCCCATAAATCCTAATAATTTGAAATGATAGACGAGAAGTGAAAACCTTTCAAACCAAACAAGGTAAGATAACTCAGCAATAGAACAACCCTGGATAAGGAGTAAAAAGAGTCCTATTTAGAGTTTTACAAATAATTTTAACTTTCAAATAGTTTTCACAATTGCTAGACTCAACATCGACCAGTAAGAAGGGTTTCCTACAGGCAGTCCTGTTCTGATACCAAAATCTGTCACGACCCGGGATCAGGGTTAGACAAATACCAGATCTCCATCTGACGTAAGCCTAACCTCGAGCTCGAAGCACGCAAGGAATAATTCGGTAACATTACAGAACATACAAACCATACATTATTAAGGTACGCTCTTAGCAGATCTGCACACAAGTATTATAAACCAGGGGTCGAAGACCCAACAAACACCAAGCAACGGAAGCAAATAAGTTGTTCTAAACAAAAAAACTTTGCAAAGGGCCTAAGAGGCCTTGAACATAAGCAAACGACCCTTCCATAGATCCTAGGCTGCTGCCCGGGAACCCCTTCTACTCGTCGACGTCAATGTAGAAACCACCTTTAGTTGGAGTAGCTTCATCTGTAGAAAAACATCAACGAGGCAAGCCTGAGTACATGATGTACTCTGCAAGACTTAATAACCTATGGTACATGCTTGGTTTAGAAAGGCTTTCTGTGGTTACTTTTAAAAAGCCAGCTTTGTTTTGAAAACAAGTGAGAGAAGAGGCTCGTCTAATCAGATCATTTCCAAAAAGGGGTAAGAAGACTACACTATATCCCCTTCATATTACCTTCATTATCATCTGAGAACCTTTCAACTTGGAATAACCCCTCAAAGAACCCGGAGGAAGTAATTCCAGAACACTCATTAGTTGCCAAGTTTTATCATTAGGTTATAGTTCTCTATGATCACAGAATCCGTTCCCAAGTCGTCCATAACCGTGGACATGGCTTTTCGAAAAGATTATTACCCTGCTGGGGTGGACAATTTTACCCACACGTACCAACCGACTCTTAATGCCAAATTACTAACCCTCTTCCTTGGAAGGCCGGCAGAGGGTGGTTGACCACAACCTTTACCTTGCTTTCGCCGAATCCATGAGTCATGCCCTAAGGAGATGCCACCATAACGGTTCAAGTCCCAAAGTCGGTCCCTAGGGATGTGAACAGGGTTTGAGATTATGGAGGCAGTGCCTCTCCCATTCCCTGTCACGCTTACCTACCTGTATGAATGCACCTCCTCCACCTCCTTCGAGAACAACCAGAATGCATATGTCGAATGGAACGCCTGAACTATGTGACTCATGGAATCTACTAGGCAAGTTAGTGAGTCGAGGGGGTTTCCAAGCCCCCGTGTGGTTGTACGCTCATCTTGGTTCAAGAGGCAAGAACTCAGGTCATAAGGGTGGCTAGCATGGGACTACAAAAACCACACCCAACGTGGCCTCCCATGCCTGCCTTAGCAAGTTTATTAACCATCTCCGATCATATCTCAACATCCTATCAAACTAGGTTCATCGCATCTCCGATGCATCATCTCGATGGATCGGTCTTGTAATACTAAGCATGGCTAAGCTTGACTGAAATATGGCACTATCAACGCTCATAAGCTCAACCCTAGTTATGCTAGAAGAGGTGGATCGGTATCTTGGGGTACAAAGGAAAACATGCAGCAGATAGGATACTCTATCTTACACAAAAGACCACACTGGAATCGTATGCATATAGCGAGAATGAAATACTTTGTAAACATAGGTTCAGAATGATGGGGCTACGCTTGCCTTGTCCGTCGTTGAAACGGTACGGCTCTTCGGTGGCGTTGACTTCAGGTTCGGGCTCGGTTCCTATTCACAAAGAACCAACACCGCAAAGAAGAAGCAACAATCAACACATGGCATATGTGCAATGCTCAAGCAAGGATGATGATTTGAAAAGTTAAATTGTATTAAAATGACACCCTAAGACATGCTTGGCAATTTAAACGGGGCCCGAGGGATCCAAACCCTAATTTGGAGAAACCCTGGATGCATATGAGGGAGGTTATTTTGGTCTCCTAATTAAACTTGTCATGTAAGTTGCTTAACAATGCATGATTATGAGTCTATTGGATAGATCTATTTTTTCTGAACATTTTTTTATATTGTACATATTTTTCTGATTTAAAATGAATTAGTTATGATTTTTCCCAATTTTAATCCATTTTTAAAACAATTAAACATTTTTGGGATATTAAAATTATTTTAGAACCTGGGCCCACATGTCATATATTTATTCATTTCAGAAACAAATAGGGAAATGATTAAACAGCTGACATCAGGGACCCACTTATCAACATTTAGTTATTTATAGAAATTATTAAAACAAAACAAAAAGGTTTATGACGCCAGGATGACGTCCTGCTGACGTCATCAATGGCAGTCCTCCCAGATCGAGCACGTGGCTGGCGCTTGAGGCGATGCAGGGCTGTGGGCTGCGGGAGGGGGCGCGTTCGACGCCCCAGACCGAGGCGAGCCAAAAAGTGGCGGTGCCGCCATGATTTGGTCGCCAGAGCGACATCCACGACGACGGCCGACGACGGCAGCGGCAGGTGGTCGTCGAGGAAGAGCTGCAGGGCGAGAGGGAAAGAAGGAGAGGATCCACAAGGACCAGTAGCTCACCAGGAGCACGACGGTGAGGTCGATTTCGTCGGAGGGGGTCGGAGACGGACGCGGTGGCCGGAGTCGGGGAAGGCGCGAGCTCCCTGCTTGGTTGCGGGCTCCCACGGCCGATTCCCTCGGCGGGGCTTGGCGAGGTCGGAGACGGCGGCGCGATAGAGCTCCTAGGGGCTAGGGTTCCGACGAGGTGAGGAGAAAGGGGAGGAAGAGAAATAGGGTTCGTCCTGGCGGCATTGGGGGATCCTGTAGGCGTCGAACCTTCGGTGCTGCGTATCTTGGCGCGGGTGGTCATCGTGGCGCGGCGGACGATGGCGGCGATGCCACGCAGCTGCTCTGCATCATCGTCGATGAGGACGAAGGTTCGAAAGAGGGGTCAAAACGGTACGGGCCGCTTGCGGGCTGGCTGGGCCACTGCTGGGCTGCGATGAGACAAGGGCAGCGGGTACTAGCAACTGCGCGCGAGCGACAGGGAGGAGAGAGAGAAGGTGGGCTTCGGCCCAGGTTAGGTTAGGAACCATTTTTATTTTCTAGAAATTCTTTTCTTTTTCTGGTTTTCCTATTTTCCAATTGTATTTCAATTTCTTTTCTGGTTTGTATAATTCAAAAATACAAGAGACTTTGTAAATGCATTGAAATATTGTAGGGGCCCTATTAGTCCTTTTGGGCTCCAAACATTTTGGTAATTTTCAAAATTCAAAACATTTGAATGAATTTCAGAGGAGGAGGGAAATTAGGGTTTTGTTTTCTCTTGATTAGAACCAAGTGCAAGATGTAATGCATGTATGCAATGCTCACAAACATGTTGTTTATTTATTACACATAGAGGTGGTATGTTACACCTTATGTGGTTTGTGGAAAGAACACACATGCAATGACATTTGCTGATCCATATGTTGTTTATGAAAAGAACACACATGCAATGACTCTGGTGGATCCATGTGTGGTTTGTGGAAAGAACACACATGCAATGCCACTGGTTGATCCATATGTGGGTTCATAAAAAGAACACACATGCAATGCCATTGGTTGATCTATGTGTGGTTTGCGAAAAGAACACACATGCAATGCCATTGGTGGATCCATGTGTGGTTCATGACAGGAACACACATGCAATGGCGTTGGTTGATCCATATGTGGTTTGTGAAAAGAACACACATGCAATGCCATTGGTTGATCCATGTGTGGTTTGTGAAAAGAACACACATGCAATGCCATTGGTTGATACATATGTGGTTTGTGGAAAGAAGAAACATGCAATTACTCTAGTGGATACATATGTGGTTTGTGGAAAGAACACACATCCAATGAACACTGGTGGATCCATATGTGGTTCATGACAGGAACACACATGCAATGACATTGGTTGATCCATATGTGGTTTGTGACAAAAACAAACATGCAATGCCATTGGGGTTGATCCATGTGTGGTTTGTGAGAAGAACACAAATGCAATGACACTGGGTGTGGTTCATGAAAAGAACAAACATGCAGTGACACTGTTGGATCCATGTGTGGTTTGTGAGAAGAACACACATGTAATGACACTAGGTGGATCCATGTGTGGTTTGTGAGAAGAACAGACATACAATGACTCTAGCTGTGTTTTGTGAGAAGAACACACATGCAATGACTCTAGTTCTGGTTCATGAAAAGAACACACATCCAATGACTCTAGCTATGGTTCATGAAAATAACACACATCCACTGACACTGGGTGGATCCATGTGTGTTTTTTGTGAAAAGAACACACATGCAGTGACACTGGTGGATCCATGTTTGTGGTTTGTGAAAAGAACACACATGCAATGCCATTGGTTGATCCATGTGTGGTTTGTGAAAAGAACACACATGCAATTACCCTAGTGGATACATGTGTGGTTTATGGAAAGAACACACATGCAATTAACACTGGTGGATCCATATGTGGTTCATGACAGGAACACACATGCAATTACATTGGTTGATCCATATGTGGTTTGTGACAAAAACACACATGCAATGCCATTGGTAGATCCATGTGTGGTTCATGACCGGAACACACATGCAATGGCATTGGTTGATCCATATGTGGTTTGTGAAAAGAACACACATGCAATGCCATTGGTTGATCCATGTGTGGTTTGTGAAAAGAACACACATGCAATGACACTGGGTGTGGTTCATGAAAAGAACAGACATGCAGTGACACTGGTGGGTCCATGTGTGGTTTGTGAGAAGAACACACATGGAATGACACTGGGTGTGGTTCATGAAAAGAATAGACATGAAGTGACACTGGCGGATCCATGTGTGGTTTGTGAGAAGAACACACATGCGATGACACTAGGTGGATCCATGTGTGGTTTGTGAGAAGAACAGACATGCAATGACTCTAGCTGTGGTTTGTGAGAAGAACACACAACCAATGACTCTACCTATGGTTCATGAAAAGAACACACAACCAACGACTCTAGCTGTGGTTCATGAAAAGAACACACATCCAGTGACACTAGGTGGATCCATATGTGGTTTGTGAAAAGAACAGACATGCAATGACTATGGGTGTGGTTCATGAAAAGAACACACATCCAGTGACACTGGTGGATCTATGTGGGGTTTGTGACAAGAACACACATGCAATGACACTGGGTGTGGTTCATGAAAACTACAGACATCCATATGTAGTTTGTGGAAAGAACAAACAGTCAGTGACTCTAGCTGTGGTTTGTGGAAAGAACAGACATGCAATGACACTGGGTGTGGTTCATGAAAAGAACACACATGCAATGACTCATGCTATGGTTCATCAAAAAGAACACACATCTAATGACTCTAGCTATGGTTCATGAAAAGAACACAATCTAGCTAGTGACATTGGGTGTGGTTCATGAAAAGAAAACACATCCAATGATACTGGTGGATCCTTATGTGGTTTGTGAAAAGAACATACATGCAATGACTCTGGTTGTGGTTCATGAAAAGAACACACATCCAGTGACACTAGTGGATCCATGTGTGGTTTGTGGGAAGAACACACATGCAATGACACTGGGTGTGGTTCATGAAAAGAAAACACATGTAATGATACTGGTGGATCTAGCTGTGTTTTTTGAGAAGAACACACATGCAATCACTCTAGTTGTGGTTCATGAAAAGAACACACATCCAATGACTCTAGCCGTGGTTCATGAAAAGAACACACATCCAGTGACACTGGGTGGATCCATGTATGTTGTTTGTGAAAAGAACAGACATGCAGTAACACTGGTGGATCCATGTGTGTGGTTAGTGAAAAGAACACACATGCAATGCCATTGATTGATCCATGTGTGGTTTGTGAAAAGAACACACATGCAATTATCCTAGTGGATACATGTGTGGTTTGTGGAAAGAACACACATGCATGAACACTGGTGGATCCACATGTGGTTCATGACAGGAACACACATGCAATCACATTGGTTGATCCATATGTGGTTTATGAAAAAAACACATGCAATGCCATTGGTTGATCCATATGTGGTTTGTGAAAGGAACACACATGCAATGACATAGGGTGTGGTTCATGAAAAGAAAACACATGCAATGACACTAGTTGTGGTTCATGAAAAGAACACACATCCAATGACTTTAGTTGTGGTTCATGAAAAGAACACACATCCATGTGTGGTTTGTGAGAAGAACACACATGCAATGACACTGGGTGTGGTTCATGAAAAGAACAGACATGCAGTGACACTGGTGGATCCATGTGTGGTTTGTGAGAAGAACACACCTGCAATGACACTGGGTGTGGTTCATGAAAAGAACAGACATGCAAGAACATTGGTGGATCCATGTTTGGTTTGTGATAAGAACGGACATGCAATGACTCTAGCTGTGGTTTGTGAGAAGAACACACATGCAATGACTCTAGCTGTGGTTCATGAAAAGAACGCACATCCAATGACTCTAGTTGTTGTTCATGAAAAGAACACACATCCAATGACTCTAGCTGTGGTTGTTGAAAAGAACACATATACAGTGACACTGGGTGTGGTTCATGAAAAGAAAACACGTCCAATGATACTGGTGGATCCTTATGTGGTTTGTGAGAAGAACACACATGCAAGGACACTAGGTGTGGTTCATCAAAAGAACAGACATGCAGTGACACTGGTGGATCCATGTGTGGTTTGTGGAAAGAACACACATGCAATGACACTATGTGTGGTTCATGAAAAGAAAACACATGCAATGACACTGGTGGATCCATGTGTGGTTTGTGAGAAGAACACACATGCAATGACACTGGTGGATCCATGTGTGGTTTGTGAGAAGAACACACATGCAATGACTCTGGGTGATCCATATGTGGTTTATGAGAAGAACACACATGCAATAAACTCTAGTGGATCTATCTTGGCATATTTTGATGTATGCCACGATGTATTTCATTGTACAAGACACTCACTTTCGATTTTTATACTACTCAGTTTTGGCCTTGGTTTTTTTGATACTACTTAGTTTGCCCTTGGTTTTTCGATACTACTCAGTTTTGCCCTTGGTTCCCCCTCTTTCTTTTGTAGAATCCCAAACCTATGTTCACTCTATCTGCTACGCCCTGATTGGTTATCATAGTTGTCGCGCGGATCGTGCGCACCAACCGTTGATCCTATGTGATCCAACGATGATCGTTGCACACGTCGTTTCCTTCACAGTATAGCGTGAGACAGCACGGACGTCTCCCTCAGCGTGAGACAGCACGGACGTCTCCCTCAGCGTGAGACAGCACGGACGTCTCCCTCTACAAGAAGGAACACGATGCCGTCCATGGAAAAAGTCGTCGATTGGTCATGTCACGTTTAATCTAGTCTGCAAAGGCTACTACTGCTACTACAAAACATGCACAGGGCAACGGGTTCATCGATTGCACGGTTGTCGTCGGGGCGCTGCAATTTATTGCCACTTGATTTTAATAAGACATATCCCATTTTTACGCAGCGCTCTCAATCACACTTCCAACTAGGCTCTACCGCTAGTAACTTCCATGAGTCAAGGGCCCCCTCGAGTAGATCTAACGTTGCTAGAAATTGGTTCCACGCCACTTGCATGCAGTGGAATCAAGGTCTGCCATGAGCGTGTTTTCAATGCAGCTCTAAAGTGGAGATCGTGGCGGTTTCAAAAAAAAGGGAACCCAAAAAAAAGGTTGAGATCGTGGTAGCCCCCGCCCACCAAACGTGTCCACTCGAGGACTACAAAAGGTCCGGTGTTTATAAACCCGCTTGACCTTCTTCTTCCATGTGCTCGTGTCATTTTCCCCCAATCTGTCAGTCCCAGGACCCCAATCTTCACCTACCGCACGCGCTGAAGCTCCCTCGCTTGCACTACCTCCGTCCCTAGGTGTCCCATGAAGCGTACGCATGGAGACGAGCCGGAGGTGAAGCCAGTTGAAGGCATAGCAGCAGATGGCTCAGTCGTCGCCAAGCAGGCAGAGGCGTCTTCTCCGGGCACGAACGCCTCTCGTCGCCGCATCGTCGAGGGTTCGAGCTCATCCGTCCAGCCAGTAGCCGTTGCCGCCGAGCAGCAGGTGGCCGACAACGCCGTGGCCGACAACATCATGGTGCCAGCGGCAGATCTGGATGGGGGCAGGCGGCAGGAGGAGGCAATCTGGTGCTCTACATCAACGACCCCATCGTCGTCCAAGAAAACTTCGATGCAATCACGTAGAATGACGAGTTCGAGGAGGAGGTCCCTGATGAGGAGTCCGAGGTACTACATTGCTAGCTTCTCTAGTCGCAGCCGCAGATTTCACTGTTCATACATAGGATTTGCTCAATCGTGTACAAATTCTTTTGCTCTTGAATTAGGGTAGTATATATGGTTCGATCGGTTGATTGATGCATCTACCATCTAGTCACAAAACCCCAGTCCGTCTAGTCATAAAACCCCAATCTGCTCATCTGCCATCTAGTTGAGTTTGCTAGTTGAGTGTTGATTTCAATACACAACATGCCTATAACATTACATTTCTATTCCTTACTGAGCCCAATGAATCAATTTTGCCCCAAAATAGTGCAAGGGCATCTGATGGTGTCGTTTTCTTAGGGATGGTTAGGTGAACCTGAGGCGGCAATGCACAAAAACAATATAGGTTATGTTGTTGGTATTTTGGTTCTCCGACTCCATCTTTGGAAAAAATGAGGCCCTAATTTTTTTCTCATATGGAACCTATATATAACCTTTGTATTGTTTCTGATCTATGAATGCATCGTATGATGCATATGTATATCCCTGAATATTGTTTTGTACAATTACATTTCAATTTCTTATTCTGGCCAACGATTAAAATTTGCCCCAAAGAGAGGCAGACACATTGGTGTTAGATTTTTTCAGGGATGAGTTAGCGAACCTGGGGCCATGTACAAAATTAATATAAGCTATGCAATTGTTACTTGGTTTGCTTATGCCATCCCTGAAGAAACTTATGAGGCCGCAATCTTTATTATACATTCATAGAACTATTATATTTGAATTATCTATTCCATGCATTCATAGTGTATAAAAATTACACATCAGTTTTTCACCGTGGACGATGATTGAAATTTGCCCCAAAAGAGTTCAAGGGGAGACACATATGATGGTATCGTGTTTTAGGGATGGGTTGGTGAACCTGAGGCAGCAATGCACACAAACAATATAGGTTGTGTTGTTGGTACTTTGGTTCGCCAACTCCATCTCTGAAACAAATTATGAGGCCCTAGATTTATTCTCATATGGAACTACATATATGATCCTTGAATTGTTTCTGATCTTTTAATGATTCTTATGATGCATATGTATATGAATTGTTTTGATCATAAGTATTTTTAACATGTACCTGAATATTAATTGTTTGGTTTTTATTTATAATTACAATATTTAGGCTTGTTTTTGTACCTGACTATGTATATCCCTGAATATTATTTTGTACGATTACATTTCAATTTCTTATTGTGGCCAATGATTCAAATTTGTCCCAAAAGAGAGGCAGACACATTGGTGTCAGATTTTTCAGGGATGAGTTAGTGAACCTGGGGCGATGTACAAGAACAATATAGGTTGTGCAATTGTTACTTGGTTCACTCACACCGTCCTTGAAGAAACTTATGAGGCCACAATCTTTATTCTACATATACTCTGATGCAATTATTTTTCATTGTGTTGAGATGAAATGATATATGAACCGATCAAACTATTGCTAAGATGATTTATCTTTGATATCCACGGATATATTGTCTTACATATACATGTTGTCAATTCTTGAGTTGTAATACAATTCAATTATATGTATGAGTTCTAAGTTATGTTCTTAAAAATCAACAGGAGGATGATGATGAAGTGGACGATAGCAAGGTATCCATGGACAACAAGAGCCGTTACGTGCTGAGGCGGTTAAGGTGTGGGCTAATCTGTTTCCACCGTAGGGGGAGATTATTTTGCCCATTCTGTGGTAGAGCAATCAATATGGACCTTGACAGCATGATCCAGCACGTGGTGGGCATTGCCAGAGGCGGAGGCAGAAGCCATAGGCCGATTACCTTGGCACGGCACGCAGCCTTTGGAAAATTCCTCCGGGAGTATGTCAGGACTGGCCTGTATCCCATCGACTAGGCTGTCACAGCCTCCTGCTGATATGCCCCTATCCTTCTAGGCGTCTCCATGTCCCGGCCTCCTGCTGCCGCCCTGCTTTTATTTTATTTTAGTTAATTATTACCTGTGTGTGGCATGTAAGAAAATATATCCGTGGTGTCTCTGGTGAACCTTCTATATTAATCTACTCCTTTATATGGAGTGCCTTAAAATTTCTAGTGTTCAATTATATTACTAATCATGCTCATGCACACTACGAAATATTTCTAGTGCTCGATTATATTATAATTGTCAAGGAATAAATCAACAAGCTAAATTGGTCAAAATTTTGTATTGAAGTGACTAAATGATCTCACATCGGCGGTGGATGTTGGCAGAAGCCCAAGGCATCATCCGAAGACCTTGGAACGACACACAGTCCTCAACAAATTCCTTACAGGTTCAACAATGGGTTACCGCCGCCCAGCTCCGAATTTGCTTATAGGTCCAACATGGCAGAACTTGAGCTACCACAGAGACCTCGGCAGAGGTGGCAGAATTGGTGCGGGTGCAACCACGGCAACGGCGAGCTCGGATTCTAGAGGAGGAAAACAGAACCGAGCATGGTCGACACGGTGACAAATCTCACCGGGAACCAATTCTCGTCCTCGCACCGTGCCATGGGTGCGTCCATGGTGAGGGCGAGCTCCGACTCGAGATGGGGAGGAGAGCGGGGCCGAGCAGGTTCGTCACGTCCCAGCTCTGCACCATGGCCACGACCACAGATTGCCGCTCCAGGGAAGAAGAAGACGCGTAATGGATGCAGGCGCCAACGCTGCAAGCCTACAGGGAGGAGAGCGGGGCCGAGAAGGTTCATCCATGTCCCAGCTCCACGCCATGGCTGTGACGCCCCACAGATTGCTGCTCCGGGGAAGAAGAAGATGCATAATGGATGCACGCGCCAAGGCTGCAAGCCTAATTGACACCTAAGCGATGGGAGCGACATAACGGCGAGAACTGACAGGGGGCCCAACTTGACGGCCGTTAGCCCGATATTTTGTATTGAAACGTAAAGTAAAATTCATGCTGAAAAAGACCCTCTGAGTATTTGGTACACCAACTGTAGTCATCGCAGCTGATTTCAGGGAAATTGGGTACCGCATTGCCTGGGCGCCCCAACTTTTGGGCCACAAAATGATATTCTCCTTATTTAGATAAATAAAGTGGAGGTTCCTTCATAAATATAACTTCCAACAACACTTATATATTGTTAGATGGCTTACTCCTAGAAGTAAAAGTCATAGAAAGCCTTGAAAGAGCTAAAGTACAAGAAGATGTATTTGATGCTAGACATGGAATCTTCAATTTATATAATAGAGATAAACAAGTAGAAGAAGTTAAAATGTTAAGTGAAACAAAAGAACCTCTACTTTATCTTGATAAATGTAGCTTACATGAACTCATTAACTTGTTGCAAAAGTTTTCTAATGATCCATCCTTTAATGGTCATCAAACAGGATTTGGTTCCTACCTACCAAACTATGTTATAAAAGAAAATGTTGAAAGATACAATATAGAAGCTATGATACCACCTAAGCTTGGGGATGTATGGATCCCGAAGGTATTAATCACTACTAGAAAAGAGACACATCATGCTATTCTAGATTTAGGATCTAGTGTCTCAGTTTTATCTAAATATCTATATGACTTACTTGAATTGAAACCTATGGAAAAATGCTCAATAGATCTTTTACTTGCTAATGATTCAACTAAACATGCTCTAGGAAAAGTTCAAGATATTATGGTTGAATTACATATCATATTTGTACCTACTTATTTTATTGTCATGGATATGGGGAGCAATACCTCATGTCCTATAATACTTGGTAGACCTTTTTTGAGAACCACGGGTGCAGTCATTGATACAAAAGAAGGAAATGTGAAGTTTAAATTTCCTCAAAATAAATGCATGGAACACTTTCCAAGGAAGAAGGAGGTAGCTAAGAAGCACAAGCTATCCCATGAGTTCCACATCACGTAAACCAAGTAAGTAAAGCCTAGCTATATGGCTATAAAGAAAGCGCTTTGCGGGAGGCAACCTGGTTATTTTTTCTTTTGGATTTTTGTTTTAAACTCTTGCTATAGCAAGAGAGTTTTGTTTTGTTTTTATTTCTGTAATTTTTAATAAAGTACCAAGTGGAACCCATTTTTGATGTTTAAAAAGTTGCTAAACATATGGAGTAGCAAATTCCTGCAGAACAGTTTTAAGTGCATGAATTGTCTGATTTTTATGTAACTCTGTTTGCTCTCATATTTATACAAAATTTACAAACTTTCATACTATGTGTGTACAAAAATTGGCTAAAGTTCCTCACATGTCTAAGTGTACTAAAAAAATCTTTTTTCTGTTGCTAAAAATCTAGACAGATTCTGCCATGTTTTGTTTTAACCATTCCCAAGTGTCTTAAAATAATTTTTATGAGGGATATTATGTGCTAGGGATAGGTAGGAACATTATATTCTTGCTGTAAAATTTATAAATAATTTTGTCTTTGATATATATGCAGCAACTATTATATTCTTGTGCCACTAATGTCACCTCGCTCTTAGAAAAGAGATGGAGAAAAAGTTTTGTGTTGAAGTATTTTGATAGGGAATAGAGGAACACCACACCAAGAGCAATCCAATGATGGTGAAAACCATAAGCTTGGGGATGCCCAAGGCATCCCACTGGACCAATTCAACTCTCGGTTTGCAAACCTCTAAACTTTGTTTTTTGAGAAACATAGAACTATTGTAGAAACTTGGAGCGTTTGTTTTGTTATTTTATTTTTTGTCTTGCATTAGAAAGACAACATCCACCATTATTATAAATGTTTATGATTATATACTGAAAAGAAACTCTACCTTAATGAGATTAAAACTGAAAAAGAATGCCATGGAATAAAAGAAAAGGGGAGATAAAAGCTAAAGCTGAAATTCATGTTGTGTCTAGTTCTTAAGCTCAAGTGTTTTATATGAAGCATGATATGTTTTATGCCTATTGTATCCTTTTCTTGTGCATATTTATGTTCAACATTAAGAAGCAATGTCAGAAAATAAATTTTGACATTATGAACTACATGGCACACTCTTTAGATCTCTTTTTTCTAAGCCTTTTTCTACACAAGCTAAGACTTGTTCCAAGCCCCTTAAAACTAGATTAGGGATACCTACCTATTTGTGGAAAAAGATACTTTCATGTATATTATGTATGTTAATCCTCCAAACATTCTTAAAAACCCATTTTTATGTATTTTAAAGCTCATAAGAAAGTAAGGTTTGGGGTTATACCACTATGAAATTTTTTGTGCTTTACATCTTATTAGTTGTTGTTGGCTAAACCATGCTAGCATGGCACAAGATTTGAATGTTGAATGTTGATAATTAATCATGTTTGAGTTCTACCTATGGATTGCATCAATGTTAAATGAAGTTTGCACACTGGAGTAGGCATGTTGGTAGAAAATGCTCCTGAACCGCTAGCCAAAGCCATGCATGACATGGTGGAAACTTACAACATGATGATCCTTGTTGATATGATTCATATGTCTGTTTTTATTGTCTTCTGAAGTAGAGATACTGCCCCCTCCCACCTTGAACACAATCAAGGAATTATATTAGCTTTCATGCTAAAAAAAAGAAGGGGGCATATAGCTACACAAGGGGCAAGAGGTACTTCAGTGATGCGGTTTCACAAAACCAACATGAGTATACAATGAAAGGCCTAAGTTGAGTAGCATGAGGAGTGCAAGGTAATAGACTAGGTGCCTGAAACAATCAACTTGTAAGATGTTTAACACATAAACCATACGATGCTTTAAAACGAAGTGAAAATAAAAATCTACTAGGAACCCCATCCTTATTAGTATTGTTGACATAAATTACATAACTAAAAATTCTATTTTCTTTATTATTTATGGAGGATTAACATATGTATGCAATGCTTACTTTCGGTACAGGATGCAAAACATCTCAAGGGAAGACTTAAAACTAAGAAGTGAGTCTTCCAATCAAGGGAATGAAACTAAGAAGTAGCCCAAAAATAAAGGCATGAAAACACCAATGCTAATCATGAAAAGAGTCTCTTATTCTATAGGTTCATCAAAGTGTGCTTGAAGGTTTATTTTGTTCATCATTTGTTTTATGACACCATCACTTATTGTTTAGCATATTTATGGATGTGTAAAAGATACAACTTGATAGTAGACTTGCATATTATGTTTTATTGAAAGGAATTGAGCCTATGAACTCTACATGATAATTAAGGAAAGGTAACAAACTCCAAAGTCCATGTTTAGTTTTATCACTTCATGCTCGAGGACGAGCATATGTTAAGCTTGGGGATGGTGATGCATGTAAAATGTATACATGAACTTTGTAAATTTTTAACATATTTTTCCACAGATATGCATCATATATAATGTTATATCCCTGTTTTATATTGATTTTCGGGGATTTACCAATAATCCCCTTTATTTTGGTTATAACCCTACAGGCAGAAAAACCCTGTTTTCGATGTTTTTGATGTTTCAGGACCTATACAAAGTCAAATGGACCTACACTTTTGGGAATGCCAATATTTATCCACGAGAAGCATTTGGAGCACTGGAATCTCACCAGGAGGGCCAAAAGAGCCCAGGGGGCGTGCCTAGGCCTGTTGGATGCGCCATCCATGGTCTTTCCCTCCTCAACCATCCGATCGCCTTGATTCTTTTGCCCACAGATCTCTCTTGACCTAAAAATCCCTATATTAGGACCCCCCCGAGGCGTCCTCAAAATGGAGGCGATGAAAAGCGACGAGAGACACTAGAGACAAAAACACCACCAGATTCAGCGAAGATTGGAGGGGCAAACTCTGTCGGAGCCACCTCCAGGGAGATCTCCACCCTCTCCAACACCTCCAGCTTCATCACCATGATGAAGAGGGAGTAGTCTGCCTCTGGGCTACAGGTTTGTGGAAGTAGCTTGATCTATTTCTCTCTTGTTCTTCAGAGATCTAGTACCATATGAGTTGCCCAACATGATTATGGTCATAATTGTAATTCCTATGTGGTGGATCTTTGTTCTATGATTTGATATTTGAGATTGGAATATATTTTGCGTAAGATGTTTTCATAGATGCATATCATGCACCCCATTCTTCATTGCTTGTTTTGATCCAACGTGTATGCAAGAACTTGTATGGGGAGAAGTGTGTGTTAGATGGAGTAGCATGGGGGTAGAGATTGAATTGTGACACATAATGTTCAAGTTCTACTTTGATTTTTACCTTTCTTTCGCTACCTCACTAGGGGTAAAGTGAAATCTTGTGCTACAGTTATCACGTGACATTGTGATGACTTTGACTAGATCAAGGTAGCATTTTTGTATTTCAAACATCATATAATATTGCTTAAAGCTATACACTAATCTGTTCTTAAATCAAGATTGCATGGAGATTTCCCTTCTTCAGGAGTATAAGAGAGAGATATATTCCATCTCAATATTAGAATGTGATGCCTATATTACTTCCTTTTTATCAAGAACTTATGGAATTTCCATGAATCTTTATCATTGATGAATTGTTTTATGATCACTACAACCTAAAAAGAAAGTAGACAAGTCAACCCATGAACCCTGGTCTGATTTTTATCATAAGAAACACCTTTCCTTTGCATCTACTATAATCTACAATTTTTGCACCTTATTATTTTGGAAATACAAAAATACTTTCTCTACTTGCAATCACTCATACAAACCCAAAAACAATCATGTTATCTTCCATATCATCTAGTTTGCATTACTTTACTTTACTTTATTTTGTTTTATATTTTATTTCATAATACTAATACGAAACCTTGTGCTTGACAACCACTTGGTGGAGTTGGAGACACAATACAAATTATTTTACTTTATAGGTTTCTTGAAGAGGAGAAGGTTAATATCCACGCAATTCCCCGAGAGTTCGATATAAACCCTCGAGTCACCCTTTTGGGGAAAAGAAGCTTGCTACAATACTCTACACTTGGAGTTCTAACGAAAAGTGGCTGCATTTGTTGCCATCAACAAGGCATCAAACCATCACATGCATTATAGAATATTTCCAAAGTATGACAAGCCATAAAATATCCAACAAAATGGTAAATGCATAAAAAGTATTATCTCATACCACAATATCCACCATGGGAATTACATAGATAGATCCATAATCATGCAAGGTATATCATATGGACTTCAACGATGTTCATACATAGAGAGATTAGATCAACATACCACCACAAAACCATAGTCCAGGGGTGGACTACTCCCCTCTCGTCATGGAGAGTGATGAGGAGGCGTTGGTGAAGGAGGAGAGGCGGTCAGAGGTGATTCTGGCAGTGGTTCCCCCTCCAATCTTCCTCCGACAGTGGCTAACAGACTCTCTATTTTTGTGTTCTCGATCTCTACCTCCGTAGGTGTCGAGGACATCCGCCAGGGGTATATATAGATGTTTTTAGGTAAAAACAAGTCTGTGGGCAAAAGATTGAAGAGAATCGGACGACTAAAGGACAAAAGAGTGTAGATGGTGCATGCACCAGGGTGGGTCGTGCCACCCTACCTCTTTTGGGCGTACTGGCCCTTCTGGTGAGGTTCAAGTGCTCCAGGTCCTTCCTCTTCGTGAAATATTGACTTTCCCAGAAGCCTAGCTCCGTTTGACTTTGTTTAGGTCCCTAAATATAAAAATAAACAAAACAGGATTTTCCTGCCCTGTAGAGTTATAGCCAAAATAAAGGTGATCATTGGTAAATCCCCGAAAATCAATATAAAACATGGATATAACACTATATAAGTTTCCAATATGTGGGAATATGTATCAATAAACTACAAAGTTCATGTATGCATTTTACATGCATCAACATCCCCAAGCTTAGCATATGCTCGTCCTCGAGCATGAAGGTGATAAAACTAAACATGGACTTTGGAGATTGTTGCTATATTTCATGTCATATAGTATATCATTGTCACACAAAGTTTACAAGGTTCAATCTTTAAAGAATAGCAATAAGCAAAAATGATCTATAAAGTGATATCTATTATACACTACAAACATGCTTAACAATAAGATGTGTTATGTTGGAACAAATGAAAGTACCATGGAAAATTAAGCATGCTTAGATTAACCTATAGAATTATGGAAGACACTTTTGTTTCTTTTGATCTTTTGACACTTTGGTAATAGAAAGTAAGCAGGGAACACATGTACTAGTCCTTCAATAAAATAAAAGATATGTGGGAGCATACAATAAAGTTTTGATATATGTATCTCAAGTCAACGATAATCATAAGAGTGAGGTTCCAGGCATCTTTTTTTGACAAAATGAAGTATGGTTTACGTGTTTGACCCCTTTGAAGTAGAATGTCTCATGCCCCTTTACCATAGGTACCCACACCTCATGCTACTCAACTTAGGATCACTTAAGCGGTTTTGTCATTGTAAGCATATAGTTTCAAAAAAGAGTGTCAACTAAGTACGTCTTGCCCCTTTGTATGAGGGTCCCTTTGTGAGGGTCTATGCATACTTATATGATAAGAAAAATAGACAAATGAACCTCTCAACAATTCATTTTATTTACTATTTTCATAGATTTTTAGTAAAAAAATTCTTCATAGAATATTCATGCTGCAAACTTCCACCATGATGCATAGCGTGGCTTAGGTTGGCGGCCCAGGCGTCCCTCTAAATGTATGCATACTCCAGAAAGCTTTATTGAGTGTTTCAATTTATTTCACATCGATGAGCATCCACGGCCAAAAGAACATGATATCAACAAAAAGTGGTGCAATGTTGAAAGCTTTCCCCATGATAGCATGCTTTGGATAACAAACAACTTATAAACTGTGAAACACAGAATAGAAGGGGTTCTGAGGCAGAAAACAAAAAAATTCCTACGGTGCAAACACACCTATCCAAGATCTATCTACGTAGATGTAAAGTAATGAGCAGGGATTCGGTGTTCATACCTTTGAATACCAAAAGTGGTTAACGTTCCGAGGGTAATGTGGATGACGTAGTCGAACTCGCCCAACCTCAAGGTCGTGAAGCTCCTCACAAGTCACCCCTTGTCCTTGTCTGACGTAGCCGACCTCATGGTCATGCCGACATCCAAGCTCCAAGCAAAAGCACCACAAGTGGAAGTGCCTCGTGGCCTTACACACATATTGTGTAGAGACGTCTCCTGGGCTCCGGTCCATCAAAGCAGCGGAAAAAGATTGATCCAGACCGAGTCCAGCAGCATGATGGCTGCGTATGGTGGAGAAATCGCAACCCTCGTATGCAATTCCAATCTTGGGAACCAAACATGAGGAAGAGGGAGAGAGAATAGTCAAAGCCAATTTATGGGATGGATTTGGGGAGAGGGGTGCCCCTCTATACATAGGTGGAAGGGAGGTACTACCTCCCTCAAAACCCCGGGGTGGGACTAATCAAGGGAGGAGGTGGGCGTAGGCACGCCGGCTAGCCCCCAGCATGGGCCCCACATGGGGGGAGGGCCCACTAGGACCGGAGGCCTCCCTTCCCTAGGGAGGCGACCCCTTCTTGGGCCTCCTCCGGTGAGGCCCAATTAGGTGGACTTAAATCCAATTTAAATAATATTTCTAATATTAATTCATTTAATTAATATTAAATACATATTATTTAATACCTATCACTCCGAAACACCTTTCGGACCCCTCTGATCATCATCGGATATCCCCGAAACACTTTCGGTATCTCCCTGGAACAATTCCGAAGTTCTCTCTCTTTTCTCCTACGATCTTGGATCAATTACTAAGCGTCTCTACCCTTAAGTGTGACACCCTACGGCTCGGGAATACATAGACATGATCAACACACTTTCCGATCAATGACCAATAGCGATATCTGGAAACACGTAACTTGATCGAATGGCCCCATGCATTCCACGGTTAACTTGATCGCTTGAACCTTGAACATCGAGTCTCTTTCCCTTTGCTCTATGGTACATAGTTTATCCAAGATCTGATCTTTGGTATCTATATACCTAGTTCTATCTTGTTACCGACAAACACATTTACTCGTTCCCATGATATTACATCCCTATGTTCCAGTCATATGTTTGCAAACTTGTAGATGTAACCTCACCGAGTGGGCCCAGGGTATGTATCCGTCACTCGGATAGGAAAATCCCGGTCTTGATACATAGGACTCAAGAGTTCCTCCTAGAATACCTGACGCACACCTTTATGGTCACCTAGTTATGGACATGACGGTTGATGTAATCAAAGCATCCTCGGGAGATAGTGATTAATATGATCTCATAGTCGAAGGACTAAATCACTATGCTTTGCTAGATATCGCAATGTTGATGGATCACATTGCCATACTAGGGTTGGGTGTTGTCCATCGCTTCGTAAGTGACCTCGTTGTCAGTTGACATGGTAAAGTCCATGATTAGGAAACCTCGATCATTGGCTGCCCAACAAACTAGTCTAGAGGATACTAGGGACCTGGTTTGTTTATATATCGCACATGTATTAATGTTTCATCTTAATATAGTTATAGCATAATATAAAAATATTGTGAACTAATGAGATATGTCAATAAAAACATATTTATTATTGGCCTCTAGGGCATATCTTAAGGGAAATGGGTAGGCTACACTAGCGTAAATCAAAAATATTCTACTACGTTAACCAGGAAAACTGATGTCATAGATCACGGGATTATCACTAGATGCGCGGTTGCGGAACTCGATGAAGCACGTTGTGGCAGTGTAGATGGTCTATGCCTCCTCCTGGTTCTCGTCCCACGAGCAGCTCCCCCTTGCGTGGCTCGTCCAAGTGCTACAGCTGTAGCACCTCCGAGGTATCCACACGTCCAGAGTAGAAGCCGTCACATGCTAGACTGCTAGGTATTCTCGTGCAACACATGCGTAAGAGGAGTGACGGTTGGGTGGAATGCTCAACCCTATTCAGCTCGCCTCACTCTCTCTTATATAGGCATCCCTAGTGGGCTTCTACACTAGCAGCCCATTAGCAGCCTAAGCCTGGTCTAATTCGGATCCAATCCTCATTAGGCTTCCAGCCCCTAAAGTGTGTGACCCTATAGGTTCATACACGTATAGACATGACACGAGTACGCTTACTCCGTCAATAGTTGGTAGCGGCCTCTAGTAAGACGTGCCAACTCCTAAACACATATAAAGATCATTCGGACGAACCATCACAAGGTTAAGTACATGTATTTCCCTCTGCCCTACGATATTTGGTCTAGCTCCAAGCTGACCTCTCTTTCTCGATATTGTGATTCGGAATCCCTTTACTAGGTTAACTCTTAACCATATGTAGCACGGTCATGCATTTCTAGATCCGATCACTCGAGGGGCCCAGAGATATCTCTCTCAAGTAGAGAGGGGCAAATCCCATCTTGATTGACCAATGCCTTGCAGCATGTATCAGGACAAACCTAAAAGTTACATTTATAACTACCCAGTTACGGAGTAGTGTTTGGCAGCCCCAAAGTAGGTCGATCCACATATCAAGTACATATGACAATCTCAGGTCTACGGACAAAACGTACACGATGTGAAGAGAGAGCTGCAAGTATTATTGCCGGTCTTATGTTGGGTTAGACCAACCCCATGTTCATAACATGTGTCCACATCATTGGTTTGACATCTCCATGTATATGACTTGCGAAACATAGTCATCAACCAATCGATGTGCTAGTCTAATATTCACGTGTGTCCTCACATGACCTCTAACTAGGGACAACTATTAGATAACCATACAAGTAAAGAGTTTCACAAACAATTCACATAATTTCCAATCAATACAAGTTGCATGATATATGGATATTCAAGGAATATTATAAAAACTCATGGATACATATGAAATACAATCATCTCTATGATTGCCTCTAGGGCATATTTCCTTCAATATCTCCTTCAATAACTTACATAATTCCAATTATCATGGGTCAATTTTTTTTTGAAATTCTGTTTTATTTCAAACAATTGTGCTCTAGTGGTTTCACCCCACATGTTACTTTCTCATGAGCTTTAAACTACACAAAAGACATTATTTTGAAGTACTTGAAGGCATAACCCATATATTATATTTGGAGTAGCAACTGCCACATAGGTAGGTATGGTATATACTATTGGAGTTTAAGGTATTTGGATATACAAGTTTTAGCTTGTTTGAGAATTTTGGGCTAGGAAAAAGAGATCTACAAGCATGCCAAAGTGTCCATAGTGCTAATCATTTATTATCAAACAAAGCTCCTTAAAATTAACCATATATGCATCTGAACAAAAGGTAGCACTAAATAAGGCACTTGCAAATTATCAGGAGTAAATAATAGCTAGATCAAACTACTATCCATGTCGTCCGGATGGACGCCGAAGAGGACACGCAGCGACATCGCAATGGAGCCCTGCTATCTCATGAGGCAGGTCCTGCTGCGGGCAGGGTGAAAGATTCCATACCACGGATGGGTGCATCGTCATACCCACGTCGCTGGAAGGTGGGACGCGCGCGTGAACTAGGATCGTCATCAGCGTACGTGGGCAGGACCGCGTGCGGTGAGAGGTGTTCCCAGCATGATAGCGCTCCGCACCCGCCGAGTTGCGGAGCCTGCCGAGAGCCGACGTGCCGGTGTGAGCCCATGTCGGGTGAGGATATTCGTGGTAACGGGGCCCGCCGAGAGCCAACGTGGTGTCTTAAACCCTATGTGGATGCCTATTTCGCGGAAAGAGGGCCTTGAAGAGCCTACATGGTGATCCACCGTCGTGAAACCCTACGTGTGTGTGTATTTTCACAAACGCGGGGCCCATCAAGAGATGACTTGGCTACGTAGACCCTCGAAGGGCAGGCGTGGTACCTCGCACGCCGTAGTTTGTCGCGGCAGTGAACCCTTCATAAGCCAACATGGCATAGTGTAATCTCTACGATAGCATTTCTCGCGGGCGTATTGCGGTTGCATTTTGACGTTCAGAACCAACGTGGGTTCGTTACCTATAGCCGTAAGTAGTTTGTCGCAGACATTGGGCTATCTGGTGACCTAGAACCTATAGGGATGCATGTTTTTTGCCGCCCAGATAGGAGCCTCCAGTGGTAAGGGCGGGCAGACACAGATTCTCGTGTGAGAGGGTAGAGCTCTAGATCTTGCCCGCGCGCCGCCTCTAATCGTTTTAGCATCTATAGCCTATGGACGTGCGCGGTCTCTCGCGGCGGGATTTGGCAGTGGATACGATCTCATGCAAATTTGACACCCGGATATGATAGAATACACCCTACGACGCGTGTCGTCCGGGTTGTGACAGTCCTCACAAGTAGTTTCATATATACGCTCCGCAATATCGTTCTCTCTCCACATACCATAAACATCGTCCAGCCTTCTGTTATCTTCTACCGCCAACAAGGATAACCAGGCGTGTGGGAATCATCTTCGTATCCCGCTAATGGTCGACGTCATGTGCCACAAACACGTTACGGGTAAACCTTGGGCCAACAACAAGGATCGCCGGACATGTGGGAATCGCCTTTGTCTTCTCCTCTTGCTCTTCCACACTTAGTCCAACGTCATCTACCACAAACGCAGTACGTTTCAGAAATTTCTTCCTCTTTTACGGTATTTATTATGCTTACATTTTGATCTTTTGTTTGTTGTTTACGACCAGTTTTCGTCTTTCCAGATGCGGTGCGACTATGCTTTTTGGAAGTAGCCTCCTCGGTGCGTGGTACGTTTTTCTTTTTCTTACCTGTTGTATTCGCTTCCTCGGATCACACATTTTTTAGTGTTTGCATGCCTATTTTTTTCCTTGATTTTGTAGCTTTCAGCGGATGATACGACCTTCCTTTCCATTTTAGCTTCGACTCGGTAAGTATCTTCTTCTCTTTATAGCTCATTTCCTATGGTCTACATTACAGGCCGTTTCGTAAACCGTGTCTGATCTTTTGCTTTACTTTTGTAGATTTCTGCGTAAGCTGGCACATGTCTCTCGATCATCATCGCTGTCACTAACGTGTCTCGTGCTGACGCTTCGTAGCGTTCGCCACACATTTTCCTAATGTCTTTCCCGAGCATAGAAATGTTAGACGACAATACCACTTTTCCCGATCTTCCTTTCTGTATCGTACGAACGTTAGAGGACACAAGAGTTTTGCTCTAGTTTTTACTCCAGGAGGAACAATGTCGGCAAGAAATCGCTGTAGAATCTACCTGTTGTGGTGTGGACAAGACTTTTGAGTTTTTTGTAGAAAGGGACAAAGGAGCGGTGGATGATGGCGGTCTCTGCACGGTGTTGTGCTCCTGTTTCGTAGGCATTCCACCCTCGCATCCCCGAACGTGGGAGGAAGATGATGCCTCAGAAGGACGAAACAACAGAGCGCTCGATGATGGAGATATTAGTGTGGTGGTCTCTTCTTGCTTCGTCGCCATGCCGCAGCATATCTGAATGCTGGAGGAAGACAGGGCCTCGAGGACCGACACGTACATGCCTACGGCACCTTCTTCGTGTGTCGTCGACATGGCGACTTTAAGTGGAGAGGCCGTGTCGGCATCCGTGGACGACGCGAATGCTACGCCCTTCTTCAACGTGCCATGGAAGGAGGCGACGAGCGCGTCTCAGGTGTTCTCTCTGTTCGAGCTAGCAGCTGACGGGTAAGGGAGATAGCTCCCTCTGGTGAAGAAGATGGAAAGGACGAATCGAGGGCTACCAATGCGTTGGAGGGCTCTTCCATCGCATACCATCTTCTTCGAGCCCTTGCAGAAGGTATGAGACACGGCCCGTGCTACGATAGAGCTAGGATAGAGCGGTAGTCATAAGTGCATGGACAGTAAGCGAGAGAGAAGAATGAGGAAAAATAGGCACAAGTGCCATTTCTGCGATAGACTTCTATCCAACTCTGTTAGATAGAGTATCATGTACAATAATCTTAGCCTGTATACTTTATTCAATCTAAGTTGTTACCTAGCATGCATGTTATTTATTGCATGTTGTGTCTCTGTCTTTATTCATGAAAAAGTAATATGGTTTACTCAAACTGTGATGCTTGCTAACATTCTATGGTATGTCTTCGAGAGTTTTGACTTTTGTCGTTTCTACCATGGTCGCTATGCCTAACTTTTGACATTTGTTTGTCTTTCCACTATATCTTAGCTACCCGTGGCCACATAGACGGTAGACTGCACACTCTTTTCTAAACATGTTTGTAAGTGCATTAGTTCCCATTGGTAAGTATGCGGGTATAGCATGCGGGTTAGGAGACCTACATAGCACGCGGGTTAGGAGACCTACATAGCACGCGCTCATGAAGATGGAAGTGTATCTGCGCACTCTAGTCCTACGTATACGTACGTGCATTCGCAAAATCTTGGTTTATTTAATGGTCCTGCTCTGCCTATCTATGCACTACTCATAGACTTACCATTTACCACGCTCTCGTATACGTGTCACGACATGTACACACAAGCATATGCTAAAACGATACAACTGCAGGTACGTGCGCATTCTTTTTCGGAGCGCTTATGAATATACTACGATAAACTTTGCCATTTGATCATCACACTTTTTGTGTGCCATCTGGCCTATGGTGGCCGTAAAGAGAAGTGTGTGCGCGAGACGATGAAGGCGTTGGCGATGTTTCCTTCACACACGAAAAAATATGACCGTTGTCCTGTGCACGTTTATACATACAGTGTATATATTTATCAAACGAAGTTTCTCTGTGTGCGAGGTTTCATTGAACGTTACGTTTACCCACCGCACCCTAGGTGGCATAGAGAGAAGTCTAGTCATTCATTAAAGTATTTGAAAAAGTCATACTTAGCATAACTTGCATTTCAACCTTTTGTTTTCATTCCCTTTTTCTTTTGATAGCATACAACTCAATTTATTTTTAATTTCAGTAGCTCTTTCTTAGGCATGCAAAACATCTATCATGTGGTCTCATTTATTTCAAAGGTAATATGCAAAACTAAATATAAAACTAGATAAAGACGCTCTAAGTTTTTATGATCATCTTATGTTGCTCAAAAAACAAAGTTTAGAGGTTTACAAATGATAGTTTAATAATTCCCATGGGGTGCATTAGGCATCTCCAAGATTATGGTTTTCACCATTCTTGGATAGCTCTTAGTGTGGTATTCTTCCATTCTTTTGTCAAAAAAATTCAACACAAAACATTCTCCCATTCTCTTCTATGGAGTGACATTAGTGGTACAAATATATATTTCTATTTGCCATATAATCTTTAAACAAAATTTCTTTTTAAGTTTCCAGCAAGTATAACATGCTGTATATATTATTATCATATCAGAAGACTCATGGCAAATCATTTTGAGGCTCAAAACAATGACTTAAACAATACAAGGCAAAATCTTTTCAGATTTTCACCAACAGTAAAACATATTTAATTCGACCACTTAAGAATGTCAAGAATTTTAGCCAATTTGTGTGCATATATAGGATGAAAAGTTGTAACTTTAGTTTAAACGTGGGTGCAATCAGAATTATAGAAAAATCAGAGATTTTTTCCACTAAACAGTGTTGGTGCAGGAATTTGCTACTCCATATGTTTTATCAACTTTATATCATCCAAATAGGTTCAACTTGGTATTGTATTAAAAACTACAGAGAATAAACTTAAAACAGACTCATTTTACTACATCAAGGGTGCAAAAAAAACTGGGTTGCCTCTCGAAAAACGCTTTCTTTATAGCCATATAGCTAGGCTTTACTTACTTGTTTAATATAGGTGGAGATCATGTGGTGGCTTGTACCTTGGTCCTATCTTCTTCTTCCTTGGAAAGTTTTCCATATATTATACTGGATCCCATGGTGTGCTCATACCAATCAAAGTAATTATGAAATTGAAACATGGTAGAGAGCAACACAAAGTATGAAACCAATAATAATGAAGTCTAACTTTCTTCCTATGCATTGGCATTTTATATATGACTAAATCAAAGTAAAATAGAGACATGCCATTGCATATTACCATTAGGTGAATGCAACATATATTTATTGGTGACATAAAGAGGGCACTTATCATCTCCTCTTTCATAGTAGTTGCAAGCACTAGAAGAAATTTTAACATTGTAGCCATTTAAAGCATGAAAGTTTGTACAGTTTGTTATATAAAGAGGATCATTATAATTATCATGGTATTCATTGGCATGTTTTCCTCTATCAAAATAGTTGCTAGTACAATATTCAATCTTAATGTCATGGTTGGAATGAGTATTTTCAACAAAAGGTATATGCAAACCACATATATATTTCCTAACAAGTTTATATTTCTTCTCTATGGTGAAACTAGGAGAATTCAAGAATAAAGTAGGACTCCTAATAATAAAATCATCATCATGGATACCAAGTATATCATTTATATCCTCATGTATTATACATGGAGGGATATCAATAATCATAGGACCATCATCTAAAGCATTATCATATAGCATATCTAAGCAGTACTCCTCATTATCAGTAATTTTACTAGTAGTATTACTAGCAAGCAAATGAGCATTATTAGTTTCATCACAATAGCATGGGTTTTCATAAATGACCATAGAAATTTTAATTGGATAATTATCATAGCATGGGTTCTCAAAAATGACAAATGAGTTTTGAGTTTGAGTGTTACTAAAATGTTCGATAGGTCACCATACATCCCTAATCTTAGGTTGGACCATATCTTCTCCTTCTTCATTATTCTCCTCTTATTTGGGGTGCATGGGCATCTCCAAGCTTAATCGTTTGTCATTTTCTTCCTGCAAAACATGATTGCTTTCTATGGCAGTTCTTTTTCAAGCATTAGTAGGAGACTCCATTGTCTAGTGCACACAACAATAAAAGTTTAAGCTCTACTCTCCTTAGCAACATCGCTAGAAAAGTACTTGATAACCCCCAAGAGTAGGGGATCACTGTAGTACCTCTCAATGTGGAAGTAGGGTATCCATTCGCAGGAGTAAGAAGGAAAACCTATCTATTCTCTACAACTACAATGTCGCAAGTTTTAGTTGTTTATGCACTAAACAAGTTATTGTAATAAGTAGGTTGATTTAATTCTTGGGAGTGGAATGCAACAAAACAATAACGTGAAAGTGTCCCAATCCTCTTCAATACAAGAGGACAAGACAATGGTTTTATCTTCTAGGAACAATGGACATGGGTTCATGGGTTCACTCAATCCTCTCTCTCCATCTATGGTGATGATCATGTTATAGATAGAAGTACACACAATTGTCATGTTTTAATGGCAACTTTATGGCGGCTACATGTCCTAAAACACATATTTGAAAGAAATACCCATTTGTGCTGCTAGGTCATCCTTGTAATAAGGCTAGCATTGGTTGTTGTCCCACCACACATCTTGGCTGCATTGTGTCACTTAATACATATATCGTTGTCACTCGACCACACATTACCTACATACATCATACTTCTTAATGGAAAACACTCCAAACACTAATGCAACACCTCATGACATGGGTAAACAAGGAATTTTGCATAGATCAAGCCATTACATGCATCATAGAATATTTCCAAAGTATGACAAGCCATAAAAGATCCAACACAACGGTAAATGCATAACTAGTATTATCTCATAACATAATATCCACCATAGGAATTACATAGATAGATCCATAATCATGCAAGGGACATCATATAGACTTCAAGAGATTGGATCAAGATACCACGACAAACCCATAGTCTAGGGAGTGTACTACTTCTCTTTCATCATGGAGAGTGATGAGAAGGCGTTGGTGAAGGAGGAGAGACGGCCGGAGCCGATACCAGCAGCGGTTCCCCCTTTGATCTTCCTCTGGCTGTGACCAGTAGACTGTCTATTTTGGTGTTTTTGATCTTTGCCTCCGTATGTGTCGAGGATGGCTTTCAGGGGGTATATATAGACGTTTTTAGGTCAAAACAAGTATGTCGGCGAAAGATTGAAGTGAATCGGACGACCGAGGGCCGAAAGAGTGTAAGTGGCGCGTGCACCAGGGTGGCCATGCCACCCTACCTCTTTTGGGCTTCCTGGCTCTTCTAGTGAGGTTCAAGTTCTCTAGGTCCTTACTCTTAATGAAATATTGACTTTCCTAGAATCCTAACTCCGTTTGACTTTGTTTAGATCCCTGTAAGATAAAAATACACAAAACAAGGTTTTCCTGTCCGGTAGAGTTATAACCAAAATAAAGGGGATCATTGGTAAATCCCCAAAAATCAATATAAAACGTGGATATAACATTATATAAGTTGCCAATATGTGGGAATATGTATCCATAAACTACAAAGTTCATGTATGCATTTTACATGCATTAGAGAGCGCATAATCTTTTGGAAGGATCGCTAGCTGGATGGCACATCTATTGGAGAGCTAGCACCCAAGGAATCTTTGGCTATCTAGGCAAGGATCGAAATAGGAGACCGGTGAGATATTTTCTTGTATGATCACAACTGGATGGGATATGTTAAGGTAGTTGGTACACTAAGGATAGCAGAGGATATGGTCAGACTTTGGCTTCGGCTGAGGAGTGTGATGCTTAGCTTTGACATGACAGGTGAGTTTATTTGATCTGCTCCTCCTACTGTTTGTAGTAGGCTAGATCAAATTAAAAATGGTTGCATTTAGATATTTTCTACTACATATTGCATCTGGAAGTGCAAGGTTCCTTTGAAAATAAAGAATATCTCTTGGCTAGTGATCAAACATAGGATCTGGATGACATATAGGAGGGCTCATCATGGATTGCAAGACCATGTTGATATGTGTTCGCTATGACTTTAGGAGGTGGAATCTATGGAGCATATTCTTGTCTGATGTGTCTATGCTAGACAAGCATGGTACAAGTGCATCCTCCACACCCTCCTACAGATCGTAGCATCAGTTGCAGAGGATGAGTTGACTTTGGTGGTTGGAAGCCAGAAGATTGTTGGATAAGCAGACTAAGCCGAGGTTGGATGCTTGGGTGATGCTTATTATTTGGAGTATTTGGAATCAACGAATGCTAGGGTCTTTGATAACTTGGTTAGGCAGTGCAATGAAGATTTTTTCGCAGCCAAGGTGGTGGAAGATATGAAACTTTGGAGTCGTGCCCGAGTTGGAGATCCTATTATGGAGTGAGTTGTCATAGGGTTTAGGAGGGTGTTTAGCTGTTCCGATTGTTTGTGATCTTGGACAGCTCTTGTGAATAATATTCCGCCTTCTTTAAAAATATGGTACGTCTAGGCGTACCCTCGATTTTTTTCGGCCGACATTCATATCCTTGAAAATCACCATCTATAGACGGGCTTTTCCCGTTGTATGGCAGGTGTCTGTAATTTGCACTTGCTTCCGCTGTAGATCTCGCATTTTCTGAAGGCATGAGAGGTCGTGGCCGTGGTCTGGTGCTTGCCTCGTAGGTTCGTACCTGTCGAGAGAGAGACGCGTGTGACTATGGTTGATGTTTGCCGAGGAGAGAGAGGGAAGGGCCACAGGGGACGGCAGTGGTCGGGTGTAGAGCTCTGCTTGGGATAGCGGTGGCCGGAGGTGGAGCTCGAATGCCTTCTTCAGGTGCAGCAACATGGCCAATGGCGGTGAACAACCGCTTCTTCGCAAGCGCCAGACATTAGTAATGAGGGCCTGGACCAGCACCTGCTGCTGCGTGCGCATGTCTATTTTTTTTAGATCGAACGGCTGCATTTATATTAAACCGACGGCAAATCCAAGTCTAAAACGCTTACAAGGAATTCTGGTGGAACAGATAGCCACACTTTGCAAGTTTTATTCTCACACCCTTCTTGCGCCATTCTCTAACATCCCAATTTCAGCAACCCTGATTAGTTGTCCAGAAAGCAAAAAAATCAGGGGGAACAAAAACTTTTTCTTGTTTAATGCTGAAGTGTTTGCTTGTTGCTTGGATATGCTTATGCATGAGAATGTGTATTAGATGATACTCCTTATCTCACCATCAGTTGACAAAAGCTATTTACCAAAACTATCTTGGCTCATTTTACATATTCTCAAATGTTCTGGCATTTCAAAAAAGGTGCCAAGATGCCTATGTAACCAAAGCTATTTTGGTAGCTTCTATCGACAAAACTATGGAGAGATATATAATATAATCTCCTCATGTTCTCAAGACAGAACCTTCTACTATTCTCATCTCTAGGTTTAACCAAACCTTTTTATGAAGCATTTGAACTCTACTCTTGGTAGAGATACCAAGGACCTTACCTTGCTCAAACTCCAACCTATTCAAAATACCCATCCTTACCCCAAGCTAGGCTTGATGGTAACCCTAGTAGTAGGTTTGCTTAGGTTATAAGTTGAGTTGCCTTGAACTCTTGTCTGATGACTTGCCTTGATCTGCGGTCTGATGAGCTGCCTTGATCTACTGTTTGACTTGATTGCTTAGAAGTAGTATGAGCTACTCTAGGAGCTCACCACTAGGATCAAGATGTTTCCAAATCATCAACCCCTAAGAAAGAATGCAAATCTAGATATGACCCCTAACTGCTGGGTGATCATCTAAAACCCTCAACCAGATCAATTCTGAAGAGATCTAATTCTAGAAGCTTCCAAGTCAATGAAGACCATGATCAAGCATGGATCCATTCTAGTCAATCTACTCTTCAACATCATCCATTTGATGATGCTCTGGTACCTTGCAACCCAACAAAAACATCCCTTCTCATATTCTAGTCAAAAACCCTAACTCTGCCAAATTTGTCTGGAAATCTGTTTCTAACATCACCTTTTTGGATGTCTTCCTTTCTCAACCCTTGTGCATTTTTGGAAATGCATCTGAACCAACTTGTTAACCATCTTAAGGACTACCAAGGCCCACTTTTTACCTTGGTTAGATCACCCTTCAACCCACTAGTTCTTGATGGTTTTGCAGGCAAGAAAATAACTTTTCCTGCAAATCTAGTCAGCATGCCTACTTTGGTAGAAGCTCACACCACCATCCAACCTTCTATGGACCAACTCTTTGCATGGTTGTGTTATACTCATATAGGTATATCATTACCTACTTCACTTGTTCCAATTGAAGGCTAGTTGATAATCTGCTTTGGCAGGCTTATTTTATTCAAAGTTTGAAAGCCTGTCTTGGTGAGCTAAAGCAGGATCAAGCTCAAACCCCTATACCATGTTGGTGTATATCACTTGGTCTATCCATCCATATACCCCATGCCCCAAGGGGAGATCTGAACTCCAAGATACAACCATGTTTTGATGGTATGAAATTAACATCACCGTAGATCTTTAATCTAGGGTATTTCACCAAAATCAACATGGATTATCCAATCCCAAGGTTGCAATTGCTTGCTACACCTTGTCTACATCATCTACCTTGATCACCAAGATTATTCAAATACCATCCATAATTATTAGGGCTGAAAAACTATTTAACTCCCTTAATAGACAAATTCTTCAAAACCTCTTCCATAAGGGAAAGTTTGGATTTTTCCAAAACACTTACCCAAATTTTGGCTCATTTGAGATCCATATATCACATCTTACCTTATCACTTCAAAAATAAATATTTTTAAAGAGCTTTATTATTTCTTTTTGCCTATTTTCTTAAATGGAAGAAATGGAATAATAATTGTTTTAAGTACTTTTAATGCCCAATAAATCTTGGGAAAATTATCTTAAGTGTGTATTCACATTTGGGACCATCTCAAACCAAAAATCCACTTGTCCACTGTAAAAATATAAAATAAGCTCCAATACTTCATTTCTGCAGTTTTTGAGTAAATAGATTTAAGTGGACTTAAACTCCTCTAAAAAATCCCAAATAAATCCTGGAAGTGTATCTTTAACTCATCTACCCACCAGTACCATCTCCCCACCTTGCCCAATGCAAAATATTAAAACTTCCTTCACAAGCCTCATTTTGTTCAAATGTGGCAAACTAAGGAATTAGCGGCCTAGACCAAATTAAAATCACCACCAAGGCTCACCACCACTCACCACAGCAAACACCATCTCCTCTGGTCGTGATCACTATAGCAATCACTGTAGCATGCTTGTCCTTTAGTGCTTGGACACTTGTGCTTAACCCCATGTGGGTGTCTTGGCTTGCAAAACCCCTTTTACTCCTCCAGCAACAGCTACCCCTCCCCCTCTGCTCTGCAGCTCGACCAGAAAACCACCTCCACGCCCACAGCAACACCAGCCCTGGTTTCACTCCTCCCTCCCATGCCCAATGGAACAAGTCCACCATACGCCTCACCTTCGGTATTAAGGGCCAGAGACCACCCCAGCTCCCCCTCCTTGGTTCATTTGCTTCCTATCAGTCCCACCTACCTCCCCCAGACACCCTTCTTCCTTCCATGCCCTGTCCTGCAAGAGAGGAGAGAAAGAAGACCTTTCGGCCATTGCCAAACTCAAGCTCGAGGTCGCCTTTTTCCTGCTTCTCCTCCCTTGCATGTGTCCTACTTGAGTTTACCCACATCCCCCTGCTCCTCCCTCCGTTGTAGGAACCCTGGAGCCATCGCCATCGAGCACGGCCGAGAGGAACCTCTCCGACGAAGCTCCCTCCTCCCGAGTCCTCTACAACGGTAACCACTCACCTCCTGACTTCCCCAGGGCACTAACCACCCCCTCTAATGTCGCCCTTCCTGCATGCATGCACCTCAGGCCACACTCCGGTGAGCACCCGAGCTACGACCACCGCGGGACTACATGCGAACAACTACCTGAAGCAAACCCCACCATGCTGCCCCTCCCCGACGTCCCCGTCGTCGACCGCGTCGCCCCATGGCCTCCCCGTCACCCCATGGCCTCCCCATCGCCCCTCTGCCCCTCCGGTAAGCTCCCAGTACGACCCCCGACGTCGTCTAGGGTTTCCTCCCAGCGGCGCTCTGCTCTGCAAGGATGACGGCCAGGCGCCGTCGATCTCCCTTCGATCCAACGGCCAGCATCCGCGGATACCGCTTCGAGCCCCTCCACCACAGACGGGTGGGTCCCGCGGCGCGGATTTGAGCTGCGCCTCTCGCCCGCGGCGACACCCAGATGGGTCTATTTTCCCCCACCGGCCCAATCCCCTCCCTGGAATCTAGCCCAGCGACCCCTCTGACTCCTTTTTGTTTTTGTTAAATAAAATTCCCCATGTGCATTTCTACTAGGGGGTTAAATCAAGAACAAATTGGAAATGGGGTATTCTGCCCAGATCAAAAATTCTACCATGTGCCCATATGACTTGTCTAACATGCAGAACCAGTCCCTTGCCAAAAATATTTTTTATTATTTTCTAGCATTTAATCTTCCAGAGAGTATATTTTACACTAATCTTCTAGCATAGGTCTCATGCCAAGGTGAACAGTAGTTTGCCCTTGGTAAAAATAAAAAAATCCCTCTAGTTCTAACTTTAGAAAATTCCCTAGACCAAATCATGAGTCCAATTGACCCAAGTCCAATTATCTTGGATGTGGTACACCAAAGCCTATCCAAATCCAGGAGCTCATGATTTATTGAGACTTGGATATTTTTCTGTGAATTAAACAATTATATGCATGGTTTATCCCTTAATAAAATCACTACATGAGTTATATAAATCCAAACAAGGTGATTCCAATTTATAAGGAAAGGTATTCTAACTACCTACCATGTGTTCTTGGAATCAAATCGAAAGCTACTGTAGATTTAATCTGGTGAAAAAGACAAGTTGTCTACAGAACTGGCTTTGGGCATTTCCTGAGGGCATTTTGGTAATTATTTTGGAGTGATTCCAACTCTCAGTGAACAAGTACATCAAGACCTACCTAACCATCCAAGAAAATAATTTTTGGAGCTCCCGAACATTTCTGGTAAATTATTTCCTAAAACTAGAGTATTATTCACTATAAATCTTTGGTAATTGATAAAATAGTGAAACTACTTTTGTTGGTTTCAGCTTATCAATACCTATCTGCAGGTAATATGTTTTTACAATGGTACCATACAGAATATGGTCTTGCTCCAAAAATCCATCTCTTAGGTAGTTTCTAGACTATAAATCCTAAGGGATTTTCATCCCCTTCTCCAAGACCCTCTCAACCTCCTAAATCCAATCCTCTCTAAAACTACTGAACCTTAATTGGAGTTTAATAAATTGCTTGTTTGCTGAATGGTAGTGGTGATTGTATGCCTTGTATTGATTGTGCCATTTTGTTTGTCTACATGTGTTCCATATCGACGATAGTTGCGATTATATCGGAGAGCAGAAGAAGATGGTTTTTATTGGTTATTATGGTTTCCTAAGAAGAAGTCCAGGGACAATTATGCCATATTGCTAATCATCAGGCAAGCCACCTTCTTGCTCATAATCCTTGTCCTACTATTTTACTTATGCATGTTTTATCTACTGTTTATTAAAAATTGCATTGTTTTACTATATGTTGGTATATACATATATATTTATATATATGGTAGTGGTTTGGCTCCTCCAAACCATTACACTTTGGTACTACTAAGTACAACCCCCTTGGTATTACCTACTTGCCCCTAGTAGAATAGATGGTGTATTACACCATACCCCTTTGGAGACCCCGATTTGGCCGAAGCTAAGCTAGAGGATGGGAAGACCCCGGAAAAAGTTTTACCAAATGTTTTATGATAAAACCTTGGTGAGGTGGGACCTCCCAAGAGATGTTGAGAAAGAAAGAGGTTTTGTTTTACAAAAAGGCTGGAGGAAAACCGGGGGAAAAAGGTTTACGAAAACGCACCTGGTTCTCTGCAGTTTTGCTAGAACAATTAACCATGTGCAACCACATTAGTCTGGTATGGGACAGGGTTGGATTTGATGGTTGTATTTTCCGGTATAAGATGCCTCACAACAACTACACGGGATCGGGGATCCCTGGAGGGTGGGCCTTCTCCGATAAAGGTGGGACCTGGAGAAGGAACGAAGGGTCGGCAGGCCTCCACGTGTTACTATGAGCCCCTCATTGAAAGCGCACACTCGAGAAGTGGAAAAAGCGCTCCGGTTGGTCCTCGCCCGACGTCCCGGTTTTGAGGGGATTAACACTCATAGGGTAGGCACTTATATTGGAGTGGGCATCTGGAGAGTCTTGATCGGTTACTCAATCCACGATCGGTAAAGATCAGGGTAGTGTACCCGGATGGTGTGGGTAAAGTGTACAGCATGTGCAGAGCGTAAATCTATTCGAATAGCCGCGTCCGCGGTCATGGACGGTTGGGAAGGTTGCTGTAGAGCGGTGCTGGTTTTGTTTTCAAAAAGGATTTTGGAAAAGAAATGATTTTGGAAATGTTTTGACCATGGGATGGTCGGGAAGGATACCTTCTTTGACCATGGGATGGTCAGAGAGGTATGGAAGGAGTTTGGTCGTGGGACGGCCTGAAAACGGGAACAAATGGGTGACCCAGTCCTAATGTTTTCAAAACTTTTCAAAAAAAGTTTCCAAAACGTTTTACAAAAGTTTTCAGCAAAGATATGTAGATGCTATATCTACAAGAGAAACTATTTGAGAAAAGAACCCATCTTGGAGCCCTCCTACTACCACAACCATATAGCATATCCTCTTGTTACTATTATTCTCTTAAGGTGGTTTGCGAGCACATTCAATGTACTCACTGGCATTGTCCCTGGCTATTAACTTGGTCAGATTTCAAGAAGAAGGTGAAGTGGATGACTATGCGAGCTAGGACGTTCTCCCAGTCAGTTGCCTGTAGGTTAAGGCATGGCTCGGGCTCTGCGCTTGATGAAGTTCCGCTGATGATTATGGATGTAGCCAAACGGCCTTTATGTAAGTCTCGTAATTCGGTATATTCTCGGATGTTGTAATGATACTTGTCGGTTATGTGCCACGACTAACTGATCATGGGATCGTGTTTGTATGCATAACAGGGATTCTCGGAGGATTAATCCGGGGGCCCCACACATTCGGTGAGCAGCCCCGTTTGCTGATCTTCTTACTGCTTGCACCTTAAAAGCCTCAAAGCCGTACATGAGAGTCTTCAGCTCCGCCACCAAGGGACCCTGAGCAGAGCGATCCACCTCCCTTCCCAGCAGTTTTGCCACCGCCGTTGCGCAGTCCGTCTCTAGAATTATGCAGTGCGCTTGAATCTGCTTTGCCAATAGCAGTCCCCTTTTACATGCCAACATCTCTGACATTTCTGCATCTTAGGAGCTCCCTTCCGTGAATAATGCTCTTCCATGTGTAAGATGCTCTTTTGGGACACTCCGCCGACAGGAAATCTCCCTCTCTAAAATATCGCGCCTTGAGCACCTGCGCACACAAGGACGATGGCTTCATGATGATACGCCATCCCTGTTTAGCAAGAAACGCTTGGTTAAAGCATTCGTAGTCCGTAAAGTCTCCCACTACATTTGCTCTTGCACATGCGTTTCCAGGCAATCCAATGGACTCTCCTCTGATTTGGAATCGCCCCACCAAAAATTAGACGAGATAGTACTCAGCTTTTTGCATAGTTTTTTGGAGAGCCTAAAGCAACTCATCCGGTATGTTGGAACTGCCTGGATTACCAATTTGATTAACACGCCTCTTGCCTCCTTGGACAGTCCCTGTCCTTTTAGCCCTTTCACTTTACTCCATGACCGCTCGGTGACATGCTTGAAGCTGCCTTCTCTCGACCGGCCAACTACCGTAGGCAGCCCTAGGTAGCGCTCGGAGAGAGCCTCACAAGAAATATCAATAGCACGTTTCAACTGCTCCTTCACATTATCGGGACAGCCTCTACCGAAGTAGATTGACGACTTCTGCAAGTTCACTCTTTGTCCTGAACTTATTTCATAGTCCTGGAGGATACCCTTTAAAGTTTGCAAGCTTGTTGTCGAAGCCTCAAGGAAAACAATGCTATTATCAGCAAAAAGGAGATGAGTAACATGAGGCCCAATGGCCCCAAATTTTACCCCTCGAATCAGGTTATCGTGTTGAGCTTCCTTGAGAAGAACCGAGAACCCCTCCACACATAGGAGGAACAGGTATGGCGAAATAGGGTCACCCTGGCGAAGTCCTCTAGAGGGAACAAAAGGGTCCGAGAGCTGCCCATTAACCTTCACCATAAATCTGGCCGACGAGACACCTCGCATCACCATATTCACTCAGGCTTCGGAAAAGCCCAACTTATGCATCATCTTCTCTAGAAACGCCCATTCCACCCTATCATATGCTTTCATCATGTCCAGCTTTACCGCACACAGGGGCGTCTTTCTCTGTCGAGTTCGGATAGCATGCGTGCACTCGTATGCCACCAACACGTTATTCGTAATCAACCTTCCAGGAACAAACGCGCTCTGCTCTTCCGAGATCAGGATCGGGAGAATGTCCTTGAGCCTGTTCGCAATTACTTTAGAAGCCAGCTTGTACAAAACATTATAGAGGCTGATCGGGCGGAATTCCGAAAGATTTAGAGGAGAATTTGTCTTCATAATTAGGACAAGAATAGTATCATTAAAGTCCTCGGGTATGTCTTTACCCGCCAAGAAGTCTCTGACCGCAGCGCAGATTTCAGATTTTAAAATCGCCCAGTGGCGCTGGTAGAACAGAGCTGGCAACCCATCCGGGCCCGGCGATTTTGTAGGTCCCATCTGAAATAAAGCCACCTCAATCTCCTTATCTGAAACAACTGCAGTCAGCTTTTCGTTCATGTCCGAAGTAACAATGCAGCAAACTTTGTCCAAAATTCGCTCCATCTGATTCGCCACTTCAGACTTGAAAAGATCGCCATAAAAGGATTTTGCCCATTCACACATCTCAGAGTCAGTATCACATTTTGAGCCATCCGACCGGTGTAATAGTCTGATGTGGTTTTTCCTTTTTCGATGAGTAGCTCTGGTCTGGAAATACCTGGTGTTTCTATCTCCGTATTTAATCTAATCTTGTCTGGACCTCTGTTTGTACATCACCTCCTCCCTAGCATACATCTCATGGAGATCCTTCTCCACTTTTCTCACTTCCACGTGGCAGCCACAAATAAGTGCTTTTGTCCTCTCTTCCTCTAAGGCAGTCCTTAGTTTCTTAATGTGCATCCTCACTGAACCGATAACTTCAAAGCTCCAGTGTTTCATATGTCTCGACAACCCACGCAGCCTACTCCGAAGCCTCGGCAGAGGGTCGCCATGGGTCTAATTTTCCTCCCAAGCTTCACGCACCATATCCTCATATTTCTCATGCTTGGTCCACATCTCCTCAAACATAAAACCCCGCCTTGATGGTCTACTTGTAGTATCATCAGCCGCCACTCTGATTAGCAAGGCTGCATGGTCCGTTTCCTCCGTTTGTATGTGCTCCACCATAGTACACGGAAACACGTGAATAAAACAGTCTTTGGCTGTTGCCCTATCCAATCTGGCTTGGACATTAGCCGGTCCCAACCTTCTGTTATCCCACGTATAAGCATACCCGGAGAACCCTAGGTCCGTGAGACGGCAGTCCGCCAAATAGTCCCTAAATCTCTCCATTTGCACTTCGCTCCGACCATTGCCCCCAATCTGCTCATCATGTTTTAAAATTTCATTAAAATCGCCTGCACACAACCAGGGGGCATTATCCTGGGACCGCAAGAATCTGAGAACATCCCACGTCTTTTCCCGTAACTCCGTCCCTGGTTCTCCATAGATTCCGGTGAAACGCCAGGAGATATTGTCACATGAGAAACTGGCATCAATGAAATACTGACACCAAGGTCAAACGGAGACTGCGATGCCATCTCTCCACCATAGAGCCAACCCACCTCCCTTTCCTTTCCCCTCTACACAAACACCATGGCTAAAACCCATGCTAAATTGGAGGCGCTCCATATATTTCTTTTGTTGCTTGGTTTCATAAAGGAAGACCACCGCTGGATTGTACGACCTAATCAGGTCCGGGAGCTCACCCACAGCCGAGTCCAATCCCAATCCCCGGCTGTTAAGGGCCAAGATATTCATTGGCTTCGGCGGCCCTGCTCTGCAGGGTCCGCCGCTGGTACTTCAATTCGCTCAAACACCGACTGATTCCGCTGTACCTCAGCATCCACCATATTCACATCCAGCCTTTCGAACACAGAGGTTTTTCATGGCCTCTTACCTCCCGCATCCGGGTTCTCCTTCCCCACCACTTGGACAGGAAGTGGCATCCAGACTTGTTTTGTTCTTCGCTTCTTGTCTTTCCGTTTTGGCGAAGGAGGATACGTGTTTGCCCGTGCCATAGAGCTGTCTCTTGGTATCCGTTTAAAAGTCCCTCTCTTCTCCTCCCCAGCTTTCAGCCCAGAATTTCCCAAGCCACCACGTAGCTCTTTCTCCCCAGCCCTGTGACTTTTGATGGGGCTCGTAGCAGAATAGAAGTCCCTGCTACAATCAAACCCTTCTTTCTCACTTCTCTCGCCACCACTAGTGTGGGACGAACCAGAGAAAGAGTAGTCCTTTGAAAGGTTTCTCCTCGGAGGAATATTTCTTATCGTTATGCCACCACCATACCTTTGCACCGAGTCAAAATATCTAGAGCCATGGCTCCCTGAAGACATAGACGGACGCGCTGCCGGTGCAGCTCTCTTACTCTTCCTCGGCGACGCCCTTAGCCATTCGCCCCACTACTTAACTTCCTCCGTCTCAGCTCCACACCCCTCCGTGGGGTGGACCATGCACCCGCAATCGAAGCAAAAGTGCGGTATTTTCTCATATTTCAGCTCAAACCATCGGCCTTTTGCATCAGAGTCCCCATCAAGATCCTCCCCTTCCCCCTCCTTCTCCAAGACTTTCAAATAAATCCCCCTCATGAGAGGTTGATCAACCCCTAAAGCAACACGGATCCTCAGCTCCTCCCCCAAGCCATTCCTTCTTCATCCACATCGACAGATATGTACTTACCAATCCATCCTCCAATAATTTCACCATACACTCGATTCATCATGTCCATTGGCAAGCACTACAAGAAATGTGTTGACTAGTGACCTTTTCTTAACGACCCTGAGTTTTTTGGTCATAGATCTATGACCATTTCAAACCAACTGGTCGTAGGCTATTTGGGAGGGAACAAACCCTGAAAAACTACGACCTTTTTTGTCATAAAGGTCATAGTTTGCTTATACCAGTTGGTCATAACATAGACATCAATGGTCCATGACCTTAATTTTAGACGACTATGACCAATTTAAATGGTCGTTGATGCTATTCATGATAACTTAAGAAATATAGATGGCCACCTCAACAGGTTGATCCAGGTGTCACGTCCATGCGTCAAGTTTCGCTGACGTGTCGGCATACGTGTCATATCCATGTATCAATTTACGCTTACATATCATATCCATGCAGCACACTAAAAAAATGTTTAAAAAATACATTTATTTAGGACATTTAGCACTGAATACTAGTGTATATTGAAAAATCATGTCACTTAGTCACCTTGGGCCTAGAAAATATTTCAGTGCATCTTAGTTTCCCGCCGCGTTTTCCCTCTCAGTCATTTTGGATCCTGGGAGACCACTGAACCCTAACCCAAACCCCCGCAACGCTCTCACTACATAACCCTAATAGTTCCCCCCCACCCAGCCGCCACCGCTACCTACCACCTCTCTTTCCTTCATTCGCGACGAGACCTCCCGAGCCACATCCCCACCTCCTTCAGGACGATGACGTCTTCCGTCAAGGCGCTGGCCGCCCTAGCCCCGTCGCTCGTCGACGCACAGTTGTGGCGTTCTCACCAGTCGATCTCCACTACGGACGCCGCCATCCTGCCCCTCCAACCGCGCTGCCGCGCCCGAACCCTTGTGCCGCTTCTGAAGGTCGCCATCGAGGACGCCTCTCTCCCTCCTCTCTCTCTCTCATGGTTTCTCTACCTCATGTTCTCTCTTTCTTTCTGCAGGCTCCCATGGACACGAGCAGAGACTCCACGACACTAGCAGCCCGATCTGGTCGTAGAAGACGACCTCGGTCTTCCACAGGTTAGCCCGGCCGCCCCACGGTCTTCCACAGGTTAGCCCGGCCGCCCCACGGTCTCGAGTGGCCGGATCTGTCTTCTCCGGTTCCCGACGACGCCCAGGATAGTCCGGCCGCCCCACTTCCTTGAGTGGCCGGATCTGTCTTCATTCTCCTTTCTCGCCGGAGTAGGGCAACTCACCGGTTGCCTGAATACTGCGGGAAGCACTCCGAGCTCATGGAGAACGCCGTCATGTACCATCCTTCCCGTGTAGTGCCTCTCCCCTGTGCAGGTTCCTCCATCCTCGGACTGTCCTCTCCCATCTGTCATCATCGAAGCCCAGGTACTGTATGCAATTCTTGGTCGTCACCAGATTGTTGCCTAAATTGTCAGTTCAAAATAGTTCAGAACTTCAATTGTAATAGCCAATCATTTCAACGATGTTTAATTTCACTTGCAAATAATTATCAATTGAGATGTTCCTGTTTGGTGTAATATTGCCTGAGATATTCCCGTTTAGTGTAGTTGCACTGTGTTTAGTGAAGAATTAGTATGTGTCTATGATGAAATCAGTATGGTATGTGTGTATATATCACAATCTGAATTATGAATGGAACTTATACGCATATGCAGTAGGAAAGCACAGATAATGGATATTAGTAGCATCTCTGTTGTGTGCTCTTCGATCGGAGATTGAACTGGTTAGTTCCATAGTATAAATGGAGGTCTAGGCTAGTGTTTGCTTACATATGTTTGGCCACGAATGTGGATGTCCACCACTCACCATTTCTCATCCTAAGTTAGGCATAATTTACCATTTTTTCTTTGGCAGATAAGCAATTTGGAAACTCGTATGCTCTATTGGTAAGAACAAAGGTAGAGAGGATAACAGAACATACCACCATGATGCCCTGTGTGCCCAGATCTGTCAGGAGTCGATAGCATACTAGTTTGAGATTTAGATTGATGTAGGCTACCTTCTTTATGCAAGGCAATATCCCTGTTAGTACATTTAACAAGTAATTATATCTCTATTCTTCATGGTGGTAGACTGGTAGTATATTTAGCAAGTAATTATATCTCTGAAATTTATGTGTGTTTCTACTCACAAGTGTATTACTATGGTATGCAGGGGTGGGTGTCCCCAATGGACTACAGCGATGCCGATAGCTTGTGCTCGTCGTTGGTGCTTGTGGATTTATAGTTTCTAGACTGAATGATTTTCCTTTAGCTGTCATCTGCCTTGTCGCACTTAAACCATTTGCTTGCTGATATGGCATCGTATTGGCAGTTGAAATTGTAGTGAGGATTATCCTTTGTGGGGTGTTCCCTTTTCCATTTTTGTGCTTGGTAGTTTATTATGTTGTCGTTGTACTACATATGGCCTTTTTTAATTCCATTCCTATTACATCCTTTGCCATAGTTAAGTGACCTCAGAAAAAATATATTCTCCATGTCATGTCTAGTCAACCTGGTACTGTAGTCTGATTTACACACAACACTTGTGATTTCAAATCTCTGTTATATAAAGCATACCCCATCAACATCAGTAATACATTGTAATATTATTTATGATTGCCAACATATCAATCTTCATGTTATTGCAATACCCTCGTATAAACATAATGATGATATTCCCTGATTTTTTGTTTCCCTACACTTGTTGCTGTTCATCTAGAGGGTTGCTGACAGATGTTGCGGTTCTCAATGCTAGGCGGAAGCTTCTTCAGAGGGTACACGAAGCTGTGCAAGGGCCTTGCTGCAAGGTTCTCAAATTACTGTAGCGCTTCTAAGCGCCTGAGCAATATTGTGACCTAGCTTATTGATATGGAAATTATGTTGTATTATTGCTAGGAATCTGGTCTTGTTTAACCTATGGCTGCTCCTGTAGTCTGATTTGTGAACGATACTTAGTTTAACCCTGCATATACTCAAAGGAGTAGGTTAGTGCTTTTGTCTGCGTACGATGTGATATTATGTACTGCGGTCCTAAACTCTAGTCTGCATACATCTATGCCATTGTTAGTGTTTTTGTTAACTAAGTAGTTTACTCCTGATACATGTGCATTATGGTATACTATAGTTATCTTTACTCCTGATTTCTTAACTATATTGTATTTTAGTGGATAAGAACTTGTTTCTGTAGGTATTTCTAAGCACCCAGCTGTATAATTTCTAAGTACCCTTGTTATCGCTACACTCTGCTTGTTTGGTTGAAAGTACCCTACTGCAAATTTTAGCCTATTACTTAAATTCAGATTCCTACTTATTGAGTAGAGTATTCCATATCAGATTCATACTTCTGGTCAATATATTTTCCTTGTGTAACTTGTATTGCTTGCAATAGTGATTTGGAGTGCACGTTGTAGTATTTCTGATCTGCAGGAGTATATAATGAGTACTAAAAATATACTCTATGAAATCTGGAATAACATTTTCCTTTTTTTCTTTTTTGAGGAAATAATTGCATTTTCTTGAGGGCAAGTAAAAGTAACAGTCTCAGATGTGCATTTTAAGAACCAGCTGCAACCAAATACTGAAACTTTACGATTGTTTTTGTTTCTGTAGAAGCAAATACTTTGTTCTACAGTACCATGTCATTTTCAACACAATGCTACTATCATCATTCCTAGTGAGTAGCTACAAGCTAGGGAGTACACTCTGTTCTGCCATGTCATTTGTGTATTTGCTGCAAGCTAGAGGAGTATGAATCAGTTGGTGTTCTTTTGCTCTTTGTATTCTTAGTCGAAGATCTACATTTTTCTTTGGAGTATGAATCAATTTGGACAACAATTCTAAAATCTGTAATTGTAACTTCCATTTTGCAGTAGCTAATGTACCTACATGTTTGCCTTGTAGATGGACATCGTCTTCTTCGGGTGGAGTGAAATTCAAGTCTAGTAACACCATACAGATCTTATTGCTTTTGTCGCCCTTTGTTTTGGTATTGGATTGCTGCTGTTATGATTTGCTGCTCTTTGTTTAGGTATGGGGCTGCAGCTCCTGCTCTTTGTTCAGCATACTGCTGATGTTTGCTGCTACTGATCTCTGTGCGAGGAATGTGTAGGGAGCACCTGGGCATTGAGGTGCTGATGGATGAGAGGAATAAGTGAGGGGCACTTGGGCGAGAAGGCGATGTTGCGAGGAGAAGATACGGTGCTGCTGGTGAGAAGGCGATGTTGCGAGGAGAAGTTACGGTGCTGCCCGCGAGAAGGTGCTGATGGGGTGTGAAGAAGCCAAAAGCCCCACTCAACAAAGAGCTGGTCATATGTTGTGATAGTATCTGGGAGACAAACTTTGTAAATATTATATTGTTAGCTAAATTTGACCTATGGATTGCTAATATTCATTTTTCTTTTTTCACTGCAATATTGTTTATTCCTGGCAACATGTGGAAATTGAAACGTGGCTGGTGGTTAATGTGACGAATATGCGCTCTAAAAAGGCCTAGGCCCAAGTAATATTGACATGAGCATTTAACAAAAAGTAAAAATAAAAAAGCTTAAATATTATGGACTGTTAAAATGACGTGGCCCAACAAGGCGCATAAGAGAAATAGGCTGTAAAAGGGCAAAGCCCAAAATAAAATATACTGTAAATAGGCTCTGTCCTAGAAAGTCAAAAGGCCGAAATTTTGGGCTAGGCCCATTTAAAACGCCAACTAACCAGGCTAAATTTGCTGCCACGTCAGATTCCATGTAGGATTTGCTCACGTGGACATGCTAGAATGCTATAACCAAAATTTTGGTCATAGACACTATGACCATCTATATTGGTCATAGTTGTCCATGACCAATTTAGAAAAATGTCGTTAGCTATCTATAGTGACCCTCGGTATGTGACCTATTGCTTTTGGTCATAGAAAGGTCATAGACGAATTACTGTGACCTTTTTATGACCAATATTTGGGGTCACCAGTTAGCAGATTTCTTGTAGTGAAGTCCAGTACACGGACCCAGATATCCATTGAATTAAAAACCATATCCGATGGCCGAGCAGCACCATCGTAGTCCTTTAGCAGAACTGCATTGACATCAAACTGCCATGACCCGTTACGCATCACGTGCTTCCAATCTCCCTCCGATGCAAATCTTAGCACAAAATGGTTCTCACCAATGTCTTTGAACTGCGCCTGGCCATGGAGACCCCATGCCCTCTGCATCGCCCTTTCCAAGGCCCCGATCACCAACCTCCTTGGAGAACAGACCTTCCCCACTGCCGCCCATCTAGGTCGAGGAACACTGGACGCAACAACTCCCTTGATCACTAGACTCCTAGACTCCCTCTCTGTGAGGACCTCACAGATCCCCCAGCTTGGCCGAGAGACCCGCCGCCAGATCAGCCGCACCTCTCTTCACCGGCGACCTAGACGGAACCCTAGGCGAATTCCCGTCTGTCGCCCTCCGAGCCGGTGACGCCATCACCGAGCTGAACCCCGCTCCGTGCTACCCCTGCAGCCGCGAGCACCCGAGCAAGACCGGCATGATTGATCACGCCGCCGCAATCCGTCCCGCCGTCGAGAGGCAACCACCCTCAAACGAAAACCCTAGCCGAAACGTGATCGCCTCCCGATCGCCCTAGGATAGCTCCGTTGTTTTTGGTGGACCCCACCACGAAAGGATGAGAACCTCTTGTTGAGACCGAAGAAATCCGATAGCTGTGGTTCTGCGTGCGCATGTCTGTGTTTGTGTTTACGTAGATGTTGCTTGATCATCAACTTAACTTATTACATATTACAGAGTCAAGATCAAAAAGTTGTCATGAAATTTCTTTGGTGTGCCAAACAAACAGTCATAGATAAAGATAACATGCCCCATGCAATTGACGGTTCATGTAGAGACACCTTGAAAAGATAGCCCTGTTGTACAGAGTGTTTACACAACAATTGATGCACTTTGCTACTTGTGTGATGCACTTTGCTTCTTACTTTTGGCGATGAACTTTGTATTATTGTGCCCTTTTATTATGGATTTGTGATGTCTAATTTTGTCATGAATTATTGTAGTGATGATATGTGGAAAGTTTTAGTTTATTTGGATGTTAAATATTCAATAAGTTGGGAAGAAGTAGAGAGAACATAAGCCCAAAATGGACAACCCAGTTTTTGGTACTCAAAATATGGGTAAGCTCTTCGAGCAAAAAATAATAATATGGGTAAGCCAAACCTTCACACTCCTCTACCATAACACAATTTGGCTACTGGAGATGCTCTAATGCTATAAACTGTGCCGTCTGAACCATTGCACATGCCCTAGAAAGTCTTACATCATGGGACGAAGGTAATAATAGTTCGCCTAATAAGAAAGCTTACTTCCTATTTAGCCTATATGTAATGCTAACTATTCCTAACACTCTGATTGAATACATCAGCTCCAACCAAGACGGCGGAGCTGCCTGGTCAATGACCCGAGCCAGAACCCTTTCATTTCACTCGAGAGGCAGGAATCTTAGAGAGGCGATTGCTCCAATTACTGCAGTACAGCGATAATAATGATTTCCCGATTTGCAAAATTCAGAGATACATCGACAACTATGAAAGATTGCAGAGGACCGAGAACAAAAAAAGAAGTTAAATGGAGTTCAATCCCTCGAGCATGCAGGTACGTGGTTCTTGAATAACAAGATTATCTTCTGCATGCTTGAAATGAATATGTAAGCATGTGCATTGCTAATGAGCACTTGCGCCAAGAAACAGAGAATGCTCACAAAGAGATTTTAAGATCCATGAGATATTTTCTTCTTTCAATTAGGAATCTCCTGAACGTATCTTTGTTTCATACTTCATACTGACAAAAGCATTTCCACTTAGAAGATCCTTTTTACAGATGAAATATGTACTAGTACAATTTAGACGTGAATTTAATTTCTAGAGAGCAGAGAGAAAACTCCTAAAAGATGTAAAGTATAGTCCAATTATTACGAAGAAAAGTTAATTCTTCAACCTGATCAGACTTCAAGAGCTCATCCCTCCGCCTCATAGCTACGAAATCTCGTACTTCAGCATCAAGCGTATAAATATGATAATTAAGATCCCTGAACCAGGACATTGGGCTGATCTAAAAAGAAATTCCGATGCCTGGTTAATAACTTGAAACTAAAATCTTCGGCTGATGATATCATGCTAGATGCAATATAAATTATCGATTGTTAATCCTATTGTTGAGCAACATCTGGCTTGTCCAGAGGCAGTTTGCGAAGCCAGAACTACTTGCTGCAAAACTGCAGTCCATACATATACTTACACAAGAGAACAACCAGGACTGGAGTCTTGTCAGTACAATGGATTGTTATTCAAGTTCAAAATTGTTACCACATAAGAAACACTTATACATAAATTTTCACGCGCTACATAATTTAAAGAAATTTGATTAGCTTTTCTGGCCTATGATTAACTAATGAAGAACAATTTAAGTTGGTAGTAGAATATAATCGCAGGAGAAACAGCATAGTGAGAACAGAAGTGATATCTACTCCCTCCGTTTCAAAATATTTTGAAACGGAGGGAGTACATACTAGTGTGAAGGAATCTGTTGCTGCCGAGAGCAGCAAACAACGAAGAAAGTCTTATTCAATACTCCCTCCGGTCCATATTAATGTTCTCAATTTTGTCTAGATTCATCCGAATCTAGTCTAAATCATTAACTAGGTACATCCGAATCTAGATAAAGTTAAGAACAACAATATGGACCGGAGGAAGTATAGGAATTACATCAAAGAGTTTCTTTTCTGCTGATTCCAAGACTCAAGTACAACTGAGAGGTGGTATACGCTGAGAGGAAGACCTACATTTGGTGAACAGTTCATGCCAGTCAGACCAGAATCTTAGCCAACTTCTTGGTCAATTACTCTGCACTGTCATATAATAATCATGTCAATCAGCCACTACTGCAAGCCTGCATGGCCGGCTGAAAGACCAATTTTCAAGTGCACGATCGTGCGACCTACATGTCACACGTGAAAAAAAACTTAGCTCAAGAAATCGATCTCATGATCATGAATAGGACAAATGTTATCTCTATGATTATATCGTTCCAGCTACCCATTGTATAAAATTAGTGGATCCTAATAGTAAAAAAAGGCAATGAATTGCGTACATGTTCCTAGAAAACCTTACCACTCCAGATTTTGTCCTACCAATAGTCCAAGCAGGAACAGGAGCCGTTCTTAAAGTGGTGGAAGCGGTTTCGATCTCTAACAACTATGACTCGATCGTAGACCTCCGAGACTATCTTCATGACAGAGTGGCAATCCTCACAGATTCGCAGGTTCTTCACTATACGGATCACAGCACCTCTTCTCGTAGAGATGAGTCCCAAGGCAAGTGCCAGCTTCTCGCTGTGCTGCGAGATGCAAACTTCTTTGTCCTCCTCATCAATGTCAAAGGTAACTTCTTTAATTGAAGGTTTGTGCCCCTTGAGGCTTAAGGTCTTGCAAACCTCATCAAGCATTGCATATATCCGATCTGACTGAGGATGTGAATGGTCACCGGACAAGAACTCATAAACCACACCATCTAGTTCCACAATGCTCGATCCGGGAGGCTTGAATATCCTATGTTCTTTCATCGAGTTCCTGACCTCTTGTACAAGGTCCCATTTTCCATCAGCAGCATAGGCATTCGATAAGAACACACAGGCCCCGGCATGACGAGGATCCAACTTGAGTATCTCTCTAGCGGCCATCAGCCCCATGTCAACATTCTTGTGGACCCTACAAGCGACCAAGAGAGCACCCCATAGCACAACATCAGCCTCGAAAGGGACAGTCTTAATGAGAGCCAATGCCTCCTCCAGCTTGCCCGCTCGCCCAAGCAGATCAACAACGCAGCCATAATGTTCTATGGTGGGCTGTACACGATATTCAAAAAGCATGCGGCTCAAGAACCTCTTGCCCTCGTCCACCATGCCAGCATGGGCACACGCACTCAGCACGGCAGTCATGGTGATGGAATCTGGGTCAATCCCGATGTTCTTCATCTCGGTAAACAAGTCCAACGCGTCCCTTGGGAGCCCGTTAACAGCCAGTCCAGCTATCATGACGCTCCACATCCGGGCATCCTTGTCGAGCGTCTCACGGAACACAGACCACGAGCTTTCGACGTCTCCGCACCTCATGTACATGTTGACAAGAGCGGTGCCTAGATTTCTCGTGGTATTCCGGCGGGTCCTTGCATAGTAAGCGTGTGCCCAACGGCCGGTGTCAAATGCACCAAGATGTGCGCAGGCAGAGACGAGAGCGAGCAGCGTGACCTCGTCGGTGGCAGGCATCTTCCGCGAGAGGTGTAGCACGTGGGTGTAGAAGCCTTGAGAAAGGTAGGCGTGGAGGAGTGAGTTCCAGAGGGGTAGGTCCCTTTGGTTCGGGGGACTTCGGTCGAACACTTCTCGTGCGGCGGGCAGGTCCCCAGCGACGGCGTAAAAGGAAAGGAGTGAGGCGCTGATGAAGCGGTCACGGGAATCGAGACCACGGCGGAAGAGGGAGGCGTGGACAGCGGTGCCTGGTGCTGCTGCTTTGGGAGAGCGGGCGAGGAGGAGGCGGGCGCAGGCGGCGAGGAGGGGCGGGTATGTGTAGTTGTTGGGGTTTGAGAGGGGGTTTAGAAGCATGGAGCGGTAGAGTGCGACGGCGAGGTGGGGGCGGGGACCGTGGGCGAGGGAGCGGATGGTGGTGTTGTAGGAGAAGGTAGATGGGTGGGCTTCGAGGAGGGAGAGGGCGTAGGGGAGAGACAAGTTGGCGGCTGCTGCGGCGAGGGGGGCGGCGGCGGAAGGGTCGGCGTTGAGGGCACCGTTGCGGAGGAGGCGGGCGTGAAGGGCCTTGTTTGGGGGTGAGGCCGTGGCGGTGGCCGCCGGCAGCGGCGGCATCGGCGCCGGAGGATGAGCTGATGTAAGCGCGCCTTCTTTATGTTATGATGACCAGCCATTGTCCCCACATGTTAAAGCCAAAGAGCAGCGCAGCCAGGCAGATCATCCTCAACCACTGCCTCCGCCCGTTCAAAAAACTACTGCCTCCGTCTTTTAAAACAAGCCGCACAAATTTCTTCTGCAAATATTAAGGTTTAATGTTGTTTACAGAAGATTATCATAATTATAATACTACTAGTTGAATGTCCGTGCGTTGCTACGGGTTTTTCAAGTATATTTCTTTGAAATACAAACATAAAACATAGAAAAATGTACATGTTAAACAAAGAATTTGTCCAGATAAAAATCTTTGTCCATTCTGACATTATTTGCACATTAAGATTTAACTATTTCTTTCTATATGAGCATTTTTGTATATCACAAATACACTGTGTATAGCGAACTCCTGCACATTTGTTACAAGTTCAGATATATTTATGAACAAAAACTCCTTTAACTCCCATCTATTAGGGCTCCACTGGCATATGGAATTTGAGCTCCGCTTGAGAAAGAGAATAATAGTAACAATATACACAATAGATTGTTTGCAAGTGAGTGGCAGCCATCTACAAAATTACGAAGATATGCAAACATGGGGACCGTAAGCTTCTTGCCTGATCGTGCTTTGCAAGAAATTTTTATCTGCAAGGTGCTCTGGTCTTGATCTATCGCCTTGTTTCATAAGAAAGATTGTTGCATTAACTTCACCATGAAACTTGAGTCGCACTAATGACCTTCTTCTAAGAAGAATTTAGAAACATACCATAGATAACCCAACCGTATTCTCAGCTTCACCATTGCAGCAAAGAGATGGCAATTGAATATTTTAGATAAGGAAGGAAAGAAGTACATGAACACGAGATAGTGACTGAGATGGCGAACCAACACGTTTGGACATTCGCGCGGCCTCATTGCTCATGGTTACATATCAAATTTGGTTAACCTACAATGTAAACCAGATACACATTCTTTAGCAGACCGAAATTGGCTACAATAATATTCAATTATTTAAGTAAGGCCATTATTGTAATTAGTACAATCTGGGGAATGGCATGCCTTGCCAAAACTAATAATAGAAGAAATTTGCATAATTCTAAAGCTAATACATATCAAGATGTCCAGAAAATTCAGGAGGAACGTGTCCCGCGTGAAGTCGCTTCTTGTCCTATCAAGAAGAACAACCTGAAGCAGAACACATTGCCTATAGCTTTTAGAATTGAAGATCCGTGTCATATAATTTAATTTCAGAAACATAGAACCGGGGAGCAACATGTGGAAAGCATATGGAAGAATTATGTTTCTTTAAACAAATGTGAACTCAAGTATCTTGATGCATCACCGCCTTCCTCTTGCATAGTTCCATGGATGCCTACCAGAGAAGCCCGACGGCCATCCCAAGCCGCTGCTCGCAGGCGACCAAGGAGAGCTTCCAATGACCAGCATAACGCCACACCAGGACCAGACACAAACACGTGGAGGCGACTCTCAAGATGGGTGAGGAGAGAATGCGAGCTGGTGTCTTTCTAGATCTCACAATACTTTCAGTTATGTTGGTATTGAGAGAAAACATATTTCTCCACGCTGTTGTTGGTATTGAGAGAAAACACATTTCATTTTTCAAATGATCACTTATAAACACAAACATGCTTGGCCTCATCGTTTTGTTTTGCTATTTTTATGTCAATGATGAGAAGTAAAATTACCATGGACATGTTAATCCCTGACTCACAATTCTTCATGTAATCATACAGTTGTGGTAACATAAGATAGATTCATATTGAGTTGGTCACACAAGATTGAAACAAAGAAAACAAATGATCTGCATAGCATTTATGTGTTAGGCAACAAAAAGGCCCAATCAAATATACTCCTACATGAATTAGAGTGTGTAGCATGTACATGTAACTACTCAACCTAGTTCAGGATAAGACTTTCCTATAAAAAAATCAAGCTATCCATTCTCTCTTGTTTGTATAGAGAAGACCTCGGTGATTCTCTTCGTTGCTTGAATGGCCTGGCCCGAGTAGATTTCAGGGAATTTTGAATCTCTTCAGAACCAAAAGCATTTAGTGTATGCACCAACACCATGTTTCTTTTCCCAAACACCCGACGGACCTTCAAATGATAGATCATTAGAGCTGTGTAGATGTGATTAATTTAGATTCACTATGACTGTAATCTTAGTAAGGCTAGATAACCGATTGGATTGCCGCTAAATTATTTCAAATGGCAAGCATGATTTAGAGGTCAGGAAGTACTACTGACCAGCTAATGAACTATGAAATAGTATAGCACCATCTATGCCTATGTTCTTGATAAAATTGTATTGTTACCACATAAGCAGAAATAGAAATCTACATGTCAAAATTAGTCTAGCCACATCAAGCTCAATGCATAATCCTTATTGCGTCTATGCATTGATAAATACAATTGCGAATCATATCAATACAAATACTTTGTGAAGTATCTAAGGTCTTTAGAAATAAAACATGAATGCGAAAATGACAACTTCAAATACCTTGCTTAGAGAGCCTTGTAAATATAGCAACAAAATCTCTCCGGGCTTGAATGGTATGGCCTGAGCAGATTTCAGGGCCACATGACGCACGAGTGCGTCCCATCATGCCCATCCGCATGCAGCACCATCTACCTGTGCCTTAAGCTAATTGACTGCATTCCCAAACTATATTGATAACCAAAAGCAAAGCAGCGATCACACTACCACTAAAACACAGGCAACAAACAACACATAGTCATCCATCGAACTGTGTCAAGACCTTATCACCACAAGGAGATGTTTACTATGTACCTTGTCAGGGTAATGAATCGAGTACTCGTTGGCGTTGACCATATCTGCAGCGTCAACAACAACCATTTCGGCGGGAGCTGGTGTACACCACCATTCCCATGTCGTAGGATATCAGCCCACCTAATACCAAATGAGTAGATTATACTATATTGCAATAAATTATATCTGAAGGATGGTTACTTGGGAAAGAAAACAATCCATGGACAGTATGAAAATTCATATATTTTGATCTCATTTTGAAAATCTATTCCGACAAGCAAAATTGCAAACATAAGTATGGACCTAGGCCTTATGTATTGATATGCTCCTTTGCGTCTTACCTTTCATCCATGATTCAGCTTTGTTCGTGCCAGGTTGCATCTAGCCCAACACCGTAACAATAATCCAAATTGTGCAAGGAAAAAAGGCATGTGAGATGAATAAACAATAGTCGAATCCATGTTTTGAAATTCAAGGATGAATCAAGCATACCATAGTTCACTCTGAAATGGATTGAAGAAATATAGAAAGTTGGTATAAGCTAAATGTCGAGAAAGCAAATATTCAGAGGTTAAGCATCATATGTACTTTTGTTTAATGTTGAGATGGAGAAGTATTAGATATACCATGAAGATAGAGATTTAGTGCGTTGAGAAGAAACAACATGCAAACATCCAGATTCTCTCCATATCAAACGTTAGTAAATGAAAGTTAATGTGAACATGAAAGTGACCTGGCATGAAAGAGAACTGGTTGTCCAATATTTAACTTATTGATGCAAAGAATACACATCAATTTTTATCTCTGCAGCTTGACCAAATTACAGAGCTAGCTAGTATTTGATTTTCTGGACAAGCATTAGACATAAATTATACATACGAAAATAATTTGGATCATAAAATTCAAGTATACCGAGTTTATTGCATGCGGAATGGACGCAATAGCCACCAACAACCAAATCGAACAGTCGCGCACATGTGCCCTAATTGTACCACAGTTTTTTTAGCTCTGCAACAACGCCTAGAGCAGTGACCTGATCTGCTTCAAAACTGATCTGCTTCAAACAGTCGTTGGTATACCTCCTGCTTCGCTGAATCAACCATCATGTGGTAAATTAATTTCATGGACTACAAATAGATAATGGATTACTCCAAGCTGAAGATATTCAATATTTTCAGATCTTGGAGTAGAACAAAATAGTAGAAAGCCAAACAGGTTAGATTGGATCGTACCTAATTCATAGCCGCATTGGCCACCAGGAGCTTGGGCACGGATTCCTAGCTGTAGGCAGCACAGACGTCGTTCTCTGTCCCGTCACCTTGTCCTCCTCTAGTTTTCAGCAAGCTTTGGTGCAATGGTGTTCTCAGTAATACTTTGGATAAGATACTTCTAGGTAGTTATATTTTTTTGCTCTCATGTAAAACTAAGTAAACTGCTGGCATGAAGCAAAACCTACGGCATGTAAAATTCATCTTAATCTTAAAAATTACGCTTCTTAGCTGAAAAAATCGCTAGGAAATAACCATCAAAAATTCGAAGGCATGAGTTTTGCAGCCAATAAATCATTAAGAATTATGATCGATCTACGAAACTCCAATGACATCGAACAAAGGAAATAGAAACGTAACAAAACTTGAAAGGGGGGATAGAGACTATACATGCCGTTTGTGAGGTGGTCAGGTAGATCACTCTAAGAAAATGTAAGATCCACCGGCGGCATGCCTTGGCTTTTCTTCCCGACAGCAGTACAAATCGGAGCAAGTGCACTCTCTCGCGCCAATTAACTGAATCACATGCTAAAGTATCTAGGCCGTACCTCTAGGTAAGACACACAACCGACATGGAAAGATGTAGGAAGCGTAGCGGGGCACACGCGCATGGAGACAACCGTGCGGGAGGGGGTGCAGGCATGCAACAGCCTCGAGCGCCAGAGAGGGAGAGGATCCATGGCATCCTCGAAGAGGCTGGGAGCTTGCAAGGGACCACACCAACGATGGGAGGCCATGCCGCCGCCGGAGGACACCGGAAGGATCACGAGTATATCAAATTCTGCGAGAAAAAAGCACTCTCTCGATTGCAACATACACTTGCTTGAAAAAAGAAATGCGTGGAAGCTGACTGGATCAAGTACATACCACAGCTACAAAAACTAATGCAAGGAAAAAACCAGAGCTATCCCCGCCTTCATGTTGGTCAACCGCCACTGCCAAACTTTCCACCATCGCAAGGGACGAAATAACTCCAAAGGAAGTAAGAAGTAGGAAACTTTCATGCATCCCATCTCTTCTCCTTTAACCTGCATGTCTAGAATGAAACAAAGTACAGCTTAAGGAACAGAAGAGCAAACAATCTAATTCTCAAGTTAACCACGGTGATTCTGAAGATACACTAATAATACACTTCCATTTTATAAGCCTTTTCATTTGAGCACGTCAGTTTTCATTCAGATATTAGTAATGTCAGTTGTCAATACAGTAGGATATCAGTGTGAGTTTTGCAGTAGAAAATTTAAAATCTAGATTTACTTAGTGATTATTTTAAGTAGTTTTACTTAGTGATTTGGAGCTACTGGATAAAAATGTACGAGAGTATTCTGCAACAATACATTTACATGTATGGATCTGAAATTCTGGACACTAATACACATGAAGAGAGAGGGGCTCCAAGAAAAAATTGAAGACAGTAGCGGTAGCAAACTCAGATCTGAAAACCAATTATCTAATTTTACTATCGATTAGCTAATTAGAAGAAGAATTGTCAGTTTCGTTCATTTACCTCTGTGAATCGTAGGGCCATAAACTGAAGCCCACATGCCAAAGCTCTTTTATCCCTTCTTTTATTGTCAGCAACAACTAATAGTCATCATCCTCGTCTTCCACACTAGAGCAACCTACGACTCCCTTTGTTTCTTCCTAAAATATGAATCCTGAATTCCTTTATCAAAACAAAAAGAAATTCGCTGAATACAGATAGAGGAGCACCTCATCCGCGCAACCTATTGCCAAAATTGCAGGGAGCTGAAGAGGAATCGACGGGAGATGGTAGCTGCCACACGCGGCAGTTATCCCGACCTAAAGGCCAAAAATAAATGAGCCTAGGCCCGAGTTCCTGCTCCTCTCACCGGCGCACCGCCGGCGGGACGGGGGCCTTCTGCGGTGGTGACTGGGGCTTCGACGGCGACCGCCACGGCCGCCTCCCTCCTCCCGTTGATCTCCTCCTGTACCAGCGATGACCACGCGCCGTCTTCTCAACACCGATTCCTCACTCCTTTAGGCCGCCGCTAGGCCGACATCACCGGCTCTAGCTCCTCGCTCCCTGACCACCGCTCGCGACGCCCGAGGCCTGTGCTTCCTCCCAGAGTTAAGGGATGACAAATAGTGACTTACGTAGGCAGGGGAAATGTAGAAGGATATATGTTGGAGGTATTATTGAGCCTCGTGGACGAGTATATATAGGCGTACAGGGGATCATTTTGGAGTACAACAAGTTAGGCTAGAGTCCTAACTATCCTACACTACCTCAATTACCGTGTATACGTATACTCTAACATCCCCCGCAGTCGTAGCGGGAGCGTCGTGAACAACTGAAACGTCGCGGACGGTCAGACTGAAGAGAAACCGAAGTAGCATCCAGTGGGCTGACACCCCCCGCAGTCCGAGCGGGAGTGTCGTGGACTGTGTCGCGGCGCGAAGCTTGGACTGTAGAGGATGCTGGTGAAGCTCAAGCGAGGTGGAAGACCTTGTGCCGATGTCGAGGGAGCCGAGAGCGTTGGGTGGTGCCGTGGTCAGGGTAGCTGTGCGAGGGGTCGCCATGGTCGATGTCGTGGCCGGTGTCGAGGAAGCCACACATGAAGCTGCATGCACATAGCGCGCGAGGAGGATGATAGATACGCGTCGAGGCAGTCGTTGAGGGTGTCGATGCCGAAGTCGATGCAGTCCGAGTTGTCGAGGACGAGGTGCGACCATAGTTTTGCCAGAACTAGGCGCATGTCGGGGACGAAGGCATACTCCCGTTTTGCCAGAACCGAGTACGCAAGAAGAACTCGTCGGTGACGCGGTTGAAGAAAACGTTGTTGAAGCCGATGAAGACGAGGCGTCCGACGCGAGTTTGCTAGACTCGGGAACGCGTCGGGGACAAAAGCACTTACGGTGTTGCCAGTACCGGGCATGCGAGGGGTGGGAACCATCATGAACTTGTCGCCATGTCAGAGGGACTAGCAGAGGAGGCCTCCAGAATCGTCGCGGTCGTAGATCGACGAAGATGTCGACCCTGCCCGATGTTCTCAGAGTAGAGTAGCAGGTGGTGTAGACGGGGACGAGGCGATGACACGGACGACGAAATTGAGACAGTTGAAGATGTAGAAGTCGGCGGACCATCGGCGGCCTGAGTGCTCATGCTGGACGCCTAGAGGGCGCGGGGTAGTCGGCGGGACCTGCGATGGCGAGAAGTCAGCCTGCAGGTTACCTAGTGGAGTGCGGCGGTGGTGCTCGAAGTAGAGCCAGGCGCGGACGGTGTCGACGCAGATGAGGTCAACACGAACGGTGTCGTAGGCCCTGGCGCCGTGGGACCGGGTGAGGCGACGAAGACGGGCGCAAACGACAGCGATCCGCACCGTAGGAGAGGGTGCGGTGGAGGCCGAGGGCGTCGATGCGCGGGCATGGCGAAGTAGACTGCGCGCAGCAATGCCATGGCCCGAAAGCGCGGCGTGGCTGCAGGGCGCGAGTCGGGGCAGCAGCTGGAGGCCACCGGCACGTACGCGCTTGTGAGGCGTGTTGGCAGCCGGTAGGCGGAGACCAAGGCGGTGGCGCTGCGACCCGAAGGGGCGACGCAATGGCAACCCGTAGCTCGATCGGTGGCAGGCGCGTGCTCGGGGACGTGCTTGGTGTAGACGGGCGCGGGACCGGTTGATCAGACCGACGCTGCGCCGTATGCACCATGGCATGGATGACGCGTAGATCGGAGTCGATAGCGGCATTGTCCGTGAAGTCCCGGGCGATGACGACGAAGACGATCCGAGGGGGGTTGGCCGCGGCAGCTTCCCGAGGAAGCCGCAGCTGCCGGCCGCGGGGTGCGGCAGCCTGCCGTGAGGCCACGACAGCCTGCCGAAGCAGGCGCGACGGCGGAGATGGCAGACGCACGGGCGCGGTAGATCGTCGATGCTGATGGTCGGAGTAGAGGCGCGGCGATGACGACGGCGGTGGGCGACTCAATCCGATCTAAGATCGGTAAACTAAAAAAGAAAACCGATCAAGAGATCAGACAAAAAGACTTATAGGGCAGCCGATTATGGATCAGCGGACGAATCCTGCGTACGGGTTGCGCGGCCTCCGGCAGAGATCATGGAGATCGACCTCCCCGGGGGCGGCGCTACGCGGAAGCGTGTACGGCGGCTAGCGCGACGCCATGGCGGGCGGCGACACTAGGTTTTGGTGGCGGGGGAGCCGGCGGCGCCTGGGGGAGGGTGGGCGGCGACTAGGATAGACGAATCGTGGTTAGGCTGATACCATGTAGAAGGATAGAGAGAGAGATTGACGGAATATGTTGGATGTATTATTGAGCCTCATGGGCTAGTATATATAGCCGTACAGGGAATCATCTTGGAGTACAAGACAAGTTAGGTTAGAGTCCTAACTATCCTACACTACCTCAATTACCGTGTATACGTATACTCTAATAGGAACCTCAAAGACGATAGGCATGAGATACGAGAAGGGAGAGGGGTGGGGCATCGGGGCGGGGAGGGGAGGGTGGGAATGGTGTGGCGGCAGTGCACGGAGGGGAAGTCGGAGGGCATGTGAGGCAGCTAGGTATGACTGATTTTTCTGGGCCGGGCCTGGACTACGTGCGAGCATGAGAGGAGCGAGGTTCACGGTCGAAGCTAAGATGGACGAAACGGAACAGGTAGCAGCAGAAAACGGGACACCCAGAATTTAGGTGGGAGGGCAAAATGGTTTTATTTAAAAAATATTGAACGAAACCAACGACCGGAGGAAACAAAATAAATTCGTTCTGTTTAAATAGTAGAGATAGAGACTATAGAAAAATAGAACCGAAGATGATAAAATTGCCCCGTGCAAACCTACCTTCAGTTTTCTTGCTAGTTAACTGCCCGCGGATAGTTGTGGATTTTTTTAGAGCAATAGGACCTCGTCCCCTGTTCCATTACTTGAATGAAACCCAGCAGAACCAGGTTCAAACAAAGGTCCAAACAGATCCACCCAACTGGAGGGTCAAAACATAAGCTAAAAAGGGAAGTCTGATCAAACGAAAAGCAAAAAACAAACGCGTCCAAAGGTGGCCGAACCACCCTTACAGCGATCAAATGCCAACAACCACTAAAACTACTAAGCTAAATGCCCCAATTATAGACAGCGGGAAGGATTTTTTCAGATTTCTAGATCCTGGCTAGAGAGAGGAACTTCCAACACTGATGTGAGAGACACCCAGGTGCCAGGCCCCGCTGCTCTCTTCATTGCAGGCGAATCTGGAGCAATTCCACCATCCCAAGGAGGGAAACGAATACCCTTCAGCCCGCTTCCAGCTCCATTGGGCGACGCAAGAGCATGGTGATCGCCTGGCACAACGAGTCCACAACTTCCAGCATGTGCTCTTTGAAGATCAGTTTCCATCTCTTGAGGGAGTAGAGAATCCTCCTCCAAACCTTCTTAACGTCCATCCAGGGTAGACCATTAAAAAGATAAGGTCATTTCTCATTTTCCATAAGCTCCACGGCACAATGGCACAAACTGAATTTAAAAGGGCATTTTTTGTTTGAAACCCAGAATCTAGCAATAGATTCATAGGAGTAACCAACATCAACCTTAAAGAAATCAGTTGTCTAAGGCCGAATTTGCTTAGCTACAATGCAAACAGATGATGCATAGATTCAAGATCAGAGTAAAAGGCACAGTCCTCAGATTTTTGGAAGTTTATCTTTTTAAGGTTATCCCTTGTCATAAGTTGGTTGTGTGCTAGAAGTCACAAGAAAATGTGAAACCGGGGGTAATGTAAAGTTGCCAAAGTGCTAGAATGAAAATGGGAGTCGCCCCTCCATAATTAACAATTTTGTAGAGGGTAGAGGTGGAGTAATCCCCCTTTTCAGTGTACTGCTAAATGAGAGAGCCACGGTCTCCATAAAAGCTAATACTAGATGAAACACCCATAAGCTCATACCAGCTAGTTAGCAAGCTAGAATTGAAATTTCTTCTAAAAGTTAGCCTAAGATGGGAACTATTCCAAACTTATCTGACTATTTTACCATGCTCATTAAAAGCACATACAAATTAAAAAATTGGACAACTAAAGGGGAGGTACCAAACCAGGTATCCTCCCAGAATCTAGCAGTGCAACCATCTCCTAAAGTCCACCTATATCCAAATTTAACAGACTTAACTGTCCACATAAAGTCTTTTCACTACAGAAGATATTGGGGTTATGAGTATTATACTTATTATCTACCAAGGTTCTCCAAAGTTTCCCTTCATCATTTAAATATCTTTTGATCCAAGAGCTTAGAAGACAAAGATTCACATTGGCTAAATCAGGAATTCCTAAACCACCAAACTTTTTTCTTACAAATCAACTTCCAAGTGGCTAAATGAATCTTTGTATGACCCTCAAAGTCATTCCATAAAAAATTAGGCATTTGGGAGTTGATAACTTCAAGGGCCCACTTAGGGAAGTTGAAGAAAGACAACAGATAGATAGGTATACTGGCTAGAAAAGTTTTAATCAAGGTAACTCTAGCAGCATAAGACATGAGTTTTCCCCTCCAGCCAGTAATCCTTTAGAGGATTTTATCAATAAAAGGTTCGAGGTCAGCTCTCCTTAACTTATCATAGTAAGGAGTGATACCCAAATATTTGATTGGAAAATCTTGAAGGGGTTCGTAGCGGAAAACACAATTTTTCCTAACTAGAACGTCATGAAAGCTCAAGATATATCTACTAGTTAATGCAGTAACATGAAGGTTACGATTACATACCCTTGTAGATCGCAACGCGGTTAACATCCCGCGGGGGAACGTGGATGAAGTAAACGATCGTAGCTGACCTCAAGGTCACGAAGCTCCTTGTCTTCTCCTCCTGTTCCGTGTACGACAGTCATGGCCCCACTATTGGTGGTTTCGTCCGAGTACTCGCACACGTACGGTGTCTACGACGACTCCAGTTCTCCTTGATCTAGCCAGGATGCGGAAGTAGATCCTATGGAACTGGGATCTAGCAAAGCGGCGGCGTGCCAGTGGTGTTGAGTCCCTTATGCGTAGTTCTTCGTGAAACCGCACTCGTGGAACCCAACTGAGAAAGAAGGAAGAAATTTCCTAAGGAAACAACCTTAGGAAATTCCCCTTCTAATTTGTGTGTCTTTTCGCTTCACCATAGGCCTTTATATATAGGGACAAATGGATACTCCCTTCCCTCAAGTCCCCATGTGTGACTAAAGGAAAAAGGAAAAGGAGGAGTAGCAGCCGGCGGGGCAAATGACGGCTGGCGAGGCCTGCTGTGCCCCAACCCAGCGTTAGCCTGGTAGCAGGGGAGGTGGAGGAGGCGACCGCCCAGGTGGGTCGCCACCCACACGCGTGCGCCGATCCAACAAGGAGAGGTGGTGGCCTAGAGGAGCGACGTCGGCCGGATGGGCCTGCGCTCGTGAGCCGCAACCGGGGCCCGCTAGCAGCGGCAGCGCCCAGCGCTTGCCTGCGCGCTGGCTAGCGCCCGCCCGCCCACGTGGGCTTGTGTGGGCCCAGTCTGCTGCGCCTATTTGCTGCCCTTCGGGGTGGCTCCCTCTTGGGTTGTTTCCCTCCGGGGATTCGGCCCAAAGTAGGAAGTTGCCCCATAATTAATAATTTAAAATATTTATATATTATATTAATTCATAATTAATATGTATATATGCATATTTATAATTTATCCTTTTAATCCAAAACACCTTTCGGTTTTCTCCTTCTTTCAAACACCTTCGGACCCTCTTCGGAACTATTTCACTAACTCTTTCTCGGAACATTTCTGATCTCTTCTTTCTCATCGGGGATTCCTTCGCTTCTATAGCGATCTTAAACATTGTTAGAACCTTAAGTGTGTTACCCAGTGTGATGCAGCCCAACATATGGCAATCATCATTGGTCCACATTATGCTACACCAACCACTCCTACAAAGGTGAATTCCTTCCATCTCTTACCCTCCGTTGGTTATCATGTGAATGGAATCCTACTTGAGACAAATGTCGATCGTATGACTAGGTCCATGACCATGATGCCAAGAAGAGGAGACGAGGATAAACCCGGAGCCAAGACCCCCAAGCAATAGGCTTGGAGGCGAAGAAGGAAGAAGAAGCCGAAACAGAACCGGAGTCTCCGGCCCCTCCAACCCGGAGTCTCCACCCCTGCGTACCCAGAGTCTTCGCTCGCGCCGCGACCGGCCTACGTCTGCAAGGTTCTGGTATCGGTCTAGAATCTCCGACCCATAATCCGGAGTCTCCGCCCTTACGCACTAGGAGTCTCCGCCTGGCCCAGAGTCTCCGCCCTTCCAACGCTGAACTCACCGGTGTAAGTGAGCAGGCCTGCGAGCCTTGAAGTTGGGTCTGGCCAATGTAACACCCAGAACTTCCTGTTTATGCCTATTTTACCCCTAGCTCATGGTTGTCTTATATATATGCCCCCACTCCCTCCTTGAAACCCTAGAGATGCTGATGAATTAAGTCATGCGCCTAACCCTAGATGGGAACCCCCTCTAAATAGATTATCTATGAGTTGTACAAAGCCTTGGAGTCAGTGTCCTTCTCCAAGTCATCAAGACCCTCCTCAAGTGTTTGGTCTCTCCTTGTCAAGGATTCTAGTAGTGCTTGGTATCTCCCCTTTGGGATTCTACTTGGTTGCTACTCTCTCCTTGATTTGTATTCTATCATCCGCTTGTCGATCTCTCCTTTGATGATTCTACCGCAAGGTCTCTCGCCGAGGATTCTATTGGACTGGTTGCTCGAACCAACCAGAGCAAATTGAATAGTGTGTGTTTTTGCGTGTGTTTGTATCTTTGCCTTGCATTAGAGTTGAGTTCGCCGTGTTTATCGTGTTTACCCTCACTCCTCGCATCAAATCCATGAAGATCGGGCCACCCAAGGGTCAACCCCACAAGGTCCCCATAACAAACTAGTATCAAGAGCTTTTGGTTGCCATGGATTTGACCCCGTTCACCGATTTCCACCATAAATTGAAAAATACCAAAAATATTGCCCCAAATTGCTTTTGGATCGATCTCTCGTTTTGGTGAGTTTATTGTGGTTTTGATCCATAAGAAACTTGTCTTTGGAGTTGGTCTACCATTTTCCTGTGTTTCCTAGCCCATTTTGGTCGAAAATTTCTAGATTTGACGTTTGAAGGGCCCAATTTCCGCTCAAGAACAAGGGTAGTTCATCGTTCTACCCCGACACCGGAATCTCTGCCGCGGCGAGACCGGAGTCTCCAGCCCACCTCGGATCTCCGCCCCCATACAACAGAATCTCCAGCCCTGACAATTTTTTCACCTCTTTTCCTTTTTGACTGATTTCCTTTGTGTGTTTGTGTTTCGTGTGCGTGTCTATCATATAACAAAGCTTCTGTAAAAATCCCTCGCGCTCGACATAGAAACTGTTGAACTCGAACCATCCCTCCACCAACGGTTGCAAGTTCGTCACCATCGCAAGGTATAACTTGCACCACCCTTGTTAACCCCCTTTCTTCCTTTGTGTGTTACCTAACCTATCGAGAGTAGCCCATCTTGTGTTTGCTGAAGCATTGTGCACTTGCTCTTGCATAGTCATAGTGTAGAGGCAATAGCAAAAGTTGACTCCATAGAATCGAAAGAAAGAAAAGAAATACAAAAAGTGACAAAAGCTTATAAGCAAAAGAAAAAGAGAAAGATACTAATGCAAAAGAGAGTCAAAAGCTTCTAAGCAAGAGTGCGAGTAAGATCAAGGCAAGCGTGCAAATATGTTGCTTCTCAATCCTTGTGCAAACGGGATATGGTCTCTCCTAGCGTTAGCACGACACCGAGCATTTCGTTAGGAGCAATTTTGTTCATTGCTCATTTTCATAGTCATGCTAGCCACATTAATCTCCACCATGTGTGTATAGTCGTAGGTTCTCGTCACCCTTTTGACCTTTTCCTTTGACTTCGTTTTTGTTGGATTTTATCCACTTTTTACAATAACCTTTTCATTTGGTTGTTCCATTTTCCATCCACCTTCCTAACCTTCCACCATAGGACTTTGTGTGTGTGTGTCTTGTGTATCGCTACTTGCTTTGCTCTCGGTAAGAATAACCTTTCCAATTTTTTACTTGGTGAGGCAAGGTAGCACGTACTATACCACCAATACCACCCATGCTTGCAATTGTGGTTATACAACATGTCTAGGGGAAGCAGAGCTAGAAGAGATGGCAACTTCAACAACCAAGATGGTTTCGCCACGTGCCACAACTTATGGGTGCAACGCCAGGAATTCAATGCCCAATTTGAAAGGCTTGAGAGCCGGCTTGATGAAACTTTTTGAGAGTTCGACTATCGTGGTCGGCAATGCCAAGCAGAGCATCACACTCAATTCCAAGCTCTTCACCAAGCTATTGCCAATCTTGGCAACTGCCATGGACATCATTCAAGCTTGTCAAGTTCGTCTCGTACGTGCTCCTCAAGTCATCATGGCGACGCTTCACGCTCACACTCTTGTCATGGAGAACCCCGCCACCATATTGTGGAACACCAAGCTCGTCACCACCATGAACAAGCGGTTGATCCACAATCTCAACAACCGCACCATGCAATACATCATCAGCATGATGACCATCATGCTCAACCACAACAACATCAAGGATATCGTTGCCCACCGCAACAATCAATGGTACAAGCACAACCTCCACAAGAGCAAGACCATCATGGTGAAGATCATCGCAATGATAGGCGTCATCACCCACACCATGACCATCGCCAACCATAACACATCAATCGAGAGCCGCAATAGGATGCAAGTGATGATGATGAGGATGCACACTGCACTAGATGCAATAACCGCTATGATCAACCCCACCATCATCATCAACAACCAATGAATGCAAATGATCCCGAGCAAAGGCATAGAAGAGACTTTGAGAATCATCAAGCCCCTCCTCCACCGCCTCCTCGAGACAATCAAGCTCCTCCTCCTACACCACGTGCACCAAGTGAAGCAAGCATGAGACAAGTACACCAAAACTTCCACCGTGAGCATGAGGATGTCAAGTTTTGGAAGATCGAGTTCATTATTCCCAAATTCAAGGGAGAAGAAGACACCGATGCATACATTGATTGGGAGCTCAAGGTTGATAAGATCTTCAAAGTTCACAACTATTTCGAAGAGAAGAAAGTTGCAATGGCATCCCTTGAGTTTGAGGACTATGCTAATGTTTGGTGGGAGGATTACCAAAAGAACCACGAGAAGCAAGAAGAACCTCCTACTACCACTTGGAGGGTGATAAAGGAAGTGATGTACACAAGATTCATCCTCGAGCACTATAGACAAGATCTCTTCGACAAGCTACAAAATTTGAGGCAAGGCACAAGATAAATTGAAGAGTTCTACAAGGACATGGAGAAGACTATGATGCGAGCCGATGTGAGAGAACTCGAAGAGCAAACAATAACAAGGTTACTCAACGGTTTGAGCCACCCAATATGGAAAATTGTGGACTTCCAACTATACAAGAACCTCACCGAGCTCCTCCATCAAGCTACCAAAGTCGAGCGTCACTTGCAAAAAGAAAATGCTTATGAGAATAACAAGGCATACTTTGCTTCCATCAATGCAAATGCCTCCGCCAAGCCAACAAACCAAGCATCAAGCTCATCCAAGCAAGTAAAAACCGTGATAGCATCCTCCTCCAACATGACATCGGATAGTCAAGTTACTTGCTTCAAGTGTGTAGTGAAAGGTCACAAGTCATATGAGTGCACAAGCACAAGATTTATGCTTACGGATGAGAATGGCACAGCCTATTCCATGAGTGAAGAAGAGTATGAGGCTTTGACTCACTGAGCAATTGCAAGGGAAGTTGTGATGGAAGAGGATGACACCCTTATATGTGAGCATGATCCAAGACCTTACCTAGTAATTGCTAAAGTATTGACAACAAACCCCATACCAAGAGAGGACCAACACTTCAATATCTTCCAAACTCGTTGCAGAATTGATGGGAAGTCCATAAACATGATCATCGATGGAGGTAGTTTCCACAACCTTGCAGGTATGAAACTTTGTGACAAACTAAAATTTCAATGCTTCACGCATCCCCACCCCTATCATGTCAAATGGATTGATGACAATTGAACACTCAAGAAAACATCCAAGGTCAATGTCTCCTTCAAGATTGGCCCATATGAAGACACCATCGAGTGTGATGTTGTGCCAATTTCCGTGTGTCACATGATCCTTGGGAGATCATGACAATACGATAGAGGAGCTATACATCATGGTGGAACTAACCAATACTCCTTTAAGTGGAACGACAAGACATTCATGCTCCAACCTATGACGCCAAGACAAGTCATTGCATCCAACATGACATTTGTGCACAAGATAAAGCAAGCTACAGACCCTTGTGAGAAGTGTGGTGAGGGAGTGAACTACCATCACGCGAGCGAGTGCCACAAGACACAAATGAGTGGAAAAATCATGAGTGCCACGACACAAGCCACCAAATGTAAGAAGAGATATTTGAGTGTGACCCATACTAACAATCCATCATACAATTATCTCTCTTTGTTGTCGGTTTTGCTAGGTAACCAAGATAGACCACCACCTAAAAGAACATGATACGAGATCTCTAACCACAACGTGATGGCACAAACATCTACAAGCTCTTCAACATATTTGAACAATGCTTTGACACCGGTGATCCGGCCGTGAATAAGCACAAGGCCAAGGGCACACCTCCTTCCTTACATGATGGAAGAACTTCTTCGAGGCCGACTCATTTTTAAGAGGGGGGAGATGATGCATCCCAACATATGGCAATCACCATTGGTACACATCATGCTACACCAAACACTCCTACAAAGGTGAATTCCTTCCATATCTTACCCTCCATTGGTTATTATGTGAATGGAATCCTACTTTAGACAAATGTCGATCATATGACTAGGCCCATGACCATGATGCCAAGAAGAGGAGACGAGGATAAACCCGAATCCAAGACCCCCAAGCAAGAGGCCTGGAAGCGAAGAAGGAAGAAGTAGCAAAACAGAACCGGAGTCTCTGCCCCTGCGTACCCAGAGTCTCTGCCCGTGCCACGACCGACCTACGTTTGCAAGGTTTTGGTATTGGTCTGGATACTCTGACCCCTAATCCGGAGTCTCTGCCCCACCCGGAATCTCTGCCACTGCGCACCCGGAGACTCCGCCTGGCCCGCAGTCTCCGCCTTTCTAACACCGGAGTCTCCGGCGTAAGTGAGTAGGCCTGCGTGCCTTGAAGTTGGCCCTGGCCCATGTAACACCCAAAACTTCCTGTTTATGCCTATTTTACCCCTAGCTTGTGGTTGGCCTATATATATGCCCCCACTCCTTGAAACCCTAGATATGATGATGAATTAAGGCATGTGCCTAACCCTAGATGGGAACCCCCTCTCAATATATTATCTACGAGTTGTACAAGGCCTTGGAGTCAGTGTCCTTTTCCAAGTTGTCAAGACCCTCCTCAAGTGTTTGGTCTCTCCTTGTCAAGGATTCTAGTAGTACTTGGTTTCTCTCCTTTGGGATTCTACTTGGTTGCTACTCTCTCCTTGATTTGGATTCTATCATCCGCTTGCTGATCTGTCCTTTGGTGATTCTACCGCAAGGTCTCTCGCCGAGGATTCTGTTGGATTGGTTGTTCGAACCAACGGGAGGAAATCAAACAATGTGTGTGTGTTGGCGTGTGTTTGTATCTTTACCTTGCATTAGAGTTGAATTCGTCGTGGTCATCGTGTTTACCCTCACTCACTGCATCAAATCTATGAAGATCGGGCCACCCAAGGGTCAACCCCACAAGGGACACATAACACAGTGGTTCGGGAATGTCATAGACATGATTGAGATCTTCACGATCAATGATCAATAGAGGGACCAGGATGTCCATATTGACCCCTATGCATTCTAGAGACTTTGTCGTGTTCCGAACCATAAACTTTGTGTCATATTCCATTTTTCTCTTTGATACAAGATTTCTCTAAGATTGATCATTACTATCACTATACTAATATCATTACCCACAAGTCTACTTAACTCGTTATCGTGATATTGTATCCCCATGACCTAGTCATACACTGTAGCTTATTAGATACAATTTTACCAAGTGGGCCTAGTGTATCTTCCCATCACACAGGTGGAAAAATCTCGATCTCGATACATAGGCATCAACTGTTCCTTTAGAATAATCAATGCACACTTTTATGGTCACCCAGTTACGGTCATGACGGTTAGTGAGATCAAAGTATTCCTCCGGAGGTAGTGATTAATATGACCTCACGATCTAAGGAGAAGGCCACTTCATTTCTAATTACTAAAATGATGAACCATGTGACTATATCATGTTGTAATACTTAAGTGGGTAATGTCCACCATATCATTCTCTAATGACATGACTCCGTTGTCAACTGGCATAAATGCACCATGATCAGGAAACCTTGATCATTGGTTGTCCAATGAACTAGTTTAATAGAGGCTACTAGGGACCTGGTTTGTTTAAATACTACACCTGTATCAGTGTTTCCTCTTGATACAATTATATCATAGTATGAAACTATTGTGAACTAGTTTGAGATATGATAATAACCTATTTATTATTTGGCTCTAGGGCATACCTCCTTCAGTCTCCCACTTGCACTAGAGTATAAATAATCTAGTTGCATTGTTTTACCGATCATAAACACAAGGGTTTTAGATCACGCTTGCTCATGGGAAGACGTCTTATCTTCTAATCTGTTTTACCAAATTCACATGTGCTTTTACAAATTACCAGTGTCGCTTTAACTTGACACCCACACCATTATCTCATAAGGTGTTTTAGTATTTTGGTTTGGTGACTAAGTGAGACTTTGTTTCTTAGTATTATATGATGGTCGATCAATCACGGGGACTTTCAATGTTGTCATACATACTAGGAACACATTAGTCGAAGTCGAACTTCTTTAGCCAAACTCGTCACAATTTTCTATTATTGTAATAGTTTCCTATATCAACAATAATGTGGATCAATACTCATCACTATGCTTCCGACAATTCACTTAATCCTGGTTCAGTGATTTGAATCACTTCAGAACCTGTTCTTCAGGCCAAGAACGTGGGTCACATTTTGTCAAGTATACAACATGGTTGTGTGGAAGAACCTATGACACAATCATATGAATTGAGTAAACTCTCAATTCTTCTTCTCAACCATCGTTGTTTATACTCAATGTCTCATCTAGTTTTACATGTAATACCACTTCTTTATTGTTCACTCTGAACTATTTGAGAATCCAAAACTAGTCTATTTTGAACTTGCTTTCAGAATCTGGACAGAAATATTTTGACTCCCATTGTTGAAACACAATAATCTGTCTTCATAGATTTCAGAGTCTAATACTTTGATCAACTTCATCCATTATATTTCATAATGTTACTAATATCTGCTACCACATTCATTTATGTTGAACATATGTTTATGAATGTTTGCCACGCTCCCACTCGAAATGTCATTCACATATGAGTCCTTTTGTATTATTCTTATAGCTCCCACTCAAATATGTCATCCACACATTTGATTCAGGAAACTGTTAACTGCCACTTAAATACTTCATAAGTATTGGATTTCTCAATATTTTGGTAATTCCAAAATCTTTTGATTATCTATCAAATTGAGAATTTCCCACTACGAGATTTTAGCATTCTTCTGCTAAATGTAAATCCATAGATTCTAAGAATTTCTACTTTCATGTAGTCAACTATTGAATTTGTCAAGACACACTTCACGACAAATCAATCTTTCATCTAAAGTTGCATTCTTTCCATGTAACTCACAGTTATTCAGGAATTATGAAGTAACTCCTTACTTTGATAAGATTTGTGTAACTTATTACTCCTTTAATCTTAAATGTAACTTTCTATAGATTTCATGACTTTTAGTCATATCCCATACTAAGGTATTTCATCACCTCTTTGTAGTTCATAGGCATATCATATCTAATATGATAAGTAAATAATGTATTTCCACCAAGTGGAAAGTTCATTATTCAATCCTACTTTCTTAGAGTTAAGTCCTTAATTGAAACGTTATGATCATGATCAATAGTTTCATGTCCCTTTTGCAGAACTTAGTTTCATAGAACATATTCCATTGCGCTACTGAACAATTGGACTAAGACCGAATATCTTAATTTTGAACTTTCACTTTTCTCCCATCAGCATTCTGCCAAGAAACATTTCTTAATAAGTGTGCCCGTTGACAACATCCAGTTTGTACTTTGGTTATGAAAGGAATACACATAGTTTCCTATGAAATATTCTACAAAGATTTCGTATTCGTAACAACTTTAGCAAAGTCTCTAGAAACTCGAACGTGCCATAACTTGTTATGGTGTTGTTTCCATGAATCATGATGATTTCCTTATTTCGTAAGTGTAAGTTATTTTGACCCTATAATTCTATCCTTTATTCGATAACCATACCTTTATGATGACTAGCCTGTTAACTTAGTTACAAAAGGTACTGATCCATTCAAGAACTTTTGTTACTTTGTTAATTCTATATCATTTGGTCATTTTAACATTTGAAATGATCTCCGAATTATGTGTCCTTTAGTAAATATACTTATTTACTTTTAAGTCCACAAACACACTTATATGATAATAATTTCCACCGTATTTTTTAAACTATGATACATCATATGTATGGTATTTCAACAATGTATATTTGGTTTGAAGTCCTATGGGTTAATCATGCATGTTTTAGCATATACCGGTAGATTAATTATCTTGATGGTTTCCAATTATTCATCAGTTGAATACATCGTATGCTTACACCGTTTCATGAATTAAACCATTAGTGGCATACACACTAATTGCATTATCATTTAAGTTGGATATCATTTTGGTTTTCCACGTATTTATAAACTTATACAAATTATCATAAAGACCCCCATGAGAACAACATATTTATAACCGAAAATGTGACATAATAGAAATCATTCATATTAATAGAACAATTGATTTGTTATATATATATATGAATAACCGTCTCACAAAGTGCAAGACACACTAGAAGGTCCTTAAACTCAAATCGATTACAAATAGTTCTAATTCTAATAAGTCTACTAGATAAATGTAAAATGAAAAATATCACCATCCATTAGCATCCAGTATGCCTCCAATGCGTCGTGTCCCCTTGTCTTCTCCACTCAACGCTCATGCAGGCGGTTTTGTTTTCATAAAACAAGAACAAGTATCAGTACATTTGGTGAAACTGCCATAAGTGTTTTGTGAGAAACACATTTATAAATTTTATATCATATATACCTGCTCCATCGATGATCTCACCAGCAATGGGCTCTACCTTCATAGTTCTTAATTGCTACATGAATTGATGAAAGTTGAGTGAATCACCTCTTATCACATAGCCATGGACGACCGCTTTGTACCTGGGAGTAACAAACGCAACACCCCATCTATCCCAAATTGGTCTTCCATCCAGTAATCTACCTCATATACAAGATGTGTATAGAGTTTATGCATGATTCCCAAGTGTCTAACCATGCACATGTTTTCTAACATCTTCTGGGAAAGAAACTTATCCATCAGATCAAATCTCAAAGCCTGACTTGTTCTATGAATATAGCCTTTATTCCATTGATCATATCAAATGGCTTGGTCTGTGGGAATTTCTCTTGCATCTCAAGCACTTATGTCCATCGTATGGTCTTTGAGACGTAGATGAATAAGTCACGACAATAGCGAAACTCCTTTTGATCATACTCACTTGCATCATCATCTAGAAGCTCTCCCAATGGTTTCGAAATGGTAAAGAGTAGGTCATAAGTGACGAGAATCTCCCTCAGGTGCATATAACAGTATATGAAGTTGGCCCCATCTATCTTAAGCTTGTCCTCAAGTGATGCCATTCCATGCATTCTATATGCTGGCTAGAACGACATGATCTACAAACACATTTGCAAGACATAAGACTAAGTTCACAACATGAATTCTAACGTATAATCATATTACGACAAGAACTCCCACTAAAACTATTATCCCCAAGATAGTTTTATGGATTACACGATCCCTTTACACCATGTCATCCTTGATCATCACAGCCTTTGACACAGCTGCCAGGGTGGACTATATCCGTCAATCAAATTGTACATGTGACTCATGCTTGAACTTTTGATCTCCGTATTCTGAGGCCATATATGTGCATGCTAGGCTCGCCAATTCAACCTAAGTGTTTTCGGAGTGCATACATGGCTTGCACCCACCGTATGCGAACGCTGAGATGTCTAGCATCCGATCATCATGGCCTACTTCATAACAACGAACTTTCTTGGTGGTGCACACTTTAGGGAGAACACTAATATTGGTATTGTATTAGTGATTATCTTATTAATGCTACCGCCGCGTATCTAATACAACTAATCACAAACAAGATACACACAAAATAACATCATATGCAATTTGTAATGTGTGATATGACATGGTCTCTGTAACAACCTCGGACCCTACGCTCTAAGTTCAAGCCTTGATGATCCGAAAGTGGTTAAAATAGTACAGCGGGGGCCTAGGGGCCACCCACGTGTAGACCCGTCGGCCGTCCTAACCACTTCCAAGAACATCGGGACAAGAGCGAGCGATGTAGGCAACATGCGAAGAGATCAAATACATACACAAGTGAGTATGTATGCAAGCTACCTTACAACAGTTCTCAGAGCCATACCATCTAAAAGAAATAGAAATATTGCAATGCCATACGGCAAGATCCAAATATCCTAGATAGAGATAATAGTGCAGAATAGCTCCTCATACATCAAACATCAGAGTATCAAGCGGAAGCGGGAAACAAGATCCGAGTACGGATAAGAAGCAAATCGGCATAAGATGCCACATAAGTAAGCACATCCCGCCCACAGATCTCGCGGATCCCCATCCCCGAAATCTCTACACCGAGTGATCATTGCCAACATCATCTGTCTCCTCCACCCAGTATCCTTCTTGCGAATACACCTGTTCATCTGAATCAAACAATTTATCGTGTGAGACCCTAGGGGTACTCAGCAAGTCTTTATGCCTCTAAAGGGGACATATACCTGGGGTGACGCAATTGCAGCGAAAGATAACAACTAACAAGCCTATAGATACTCGCTAACCATCCGCCTAACCAATGATAGACGGATGCCCGTTAATTAGAAACAACAGTTATAACAGTATAAAGTAACAGATCCATCCTCCTTCCCGCTTACCAACGAGGAAGCGTACGAACAACCCATCCATTGGCAGTTTTATTAACCATTTCATGAGTATTGCACTATTTACTAGTCAGGTATTTAGTCAAATTAAAAGCGGTACTTTAGTTACACTTGTCTATGATCGAGAAAATGTGCTCCAACTCGTCCATAACCGCCGATACGGCTTCAGAAAGATTTACCCTGCAGGGGTGCACAAATAGCAACACACACACGATCGACCTCAGAAAAACCAAATCAAAACCCAACGAGGCTTTCACGACAAAGCATTCACAGGAGTCATAAAATATTTCACGGGGCCACCCCATTAAGCTACCCGCAACGAAGTTGGCCGGCTCCGAGACGGACCCAAGGTTTGTGTCAATGGCTGTAAACGACTGGGAACCCGAAAGTGTGACTGGGCTTGTCGATACCGCGAAAACATTCCACGGTCCAAAACAGTACAGGTGCTCCACGCACAATCTTAAATAAAGTAGTAAAACATGGCATAGGTACAGGATAGTAATAAAGCCCCAAACTACTTTGTGGCCCCAAGAAATAATGTACAAATCAAGCTCATGTAAGGGGGATTCATAGAGTCTCCCGTATGTGGATAGTGCGAATAGTCAAAGAACATGAATCAAGTACTCGGGGTCCTACGGGACACAAGTGAGCATGAAAAACCAAATAACAGATATTGCTCACCGGTGCCTCTTTCATTAGTTATCCCATTACTACTCAGGTTAAGTTGTTTAGGTACCTCGTTATCCATCAGACACTCACATACCCTACAAATGCTATTCTACGACTCGCATGGCTCAAACAACTCCTGCAGTAATGGCTCATAGGATGGAGGAACAAGCTTCGGTGGGGTTTAAAAGTAAAGACTATGCAGTACTTGAGATTCAATTTAATGCAATCGCGACTCAATGATGCAAGAAGAAGATAGAAGCAATAGGTACTATATGTATGCAAGCATGTGGTAGTGCTTACCTGGCAGCTCAGTTGAAGCGAGAGACGGATCTGGGTAGTACTCCTGGGATTCCTGATATTTCCCCTGGTCGACGTCTATTCGAAAGAAGAACCAAACAAACAAGGGCAAACATAAATAAAGTGCATAAGCATATAAATAAAATGCGACAAGCAAACAAGCATGCCATGATGAATGATGTACAATTTACATGGCAATAAAGTAGCATGGCATGGGTGAGGTGTGGGGACAAGAATAAATCATTTTATTAATTATTTGGTCAAGTTTTATTGCCATAAACAGTTCTGATTTTTAATAATGACATGATGCATGCTTCAATTCATATCATGGAATGCATAATCGGAACGGGCTCGTCGCGCTGATCGATTTAGACATATTATTTGTCAGATTGGAGTTGTAGAATTAAAGTTATTAATTAATTAAGAAAAGGCATTTTTATTGCAATTAATCAATTTCGAAAATTTAAAACAGTCAAACATCGTTTTGGATGGCATATTTGGAATCCTCACATTTTTCTGATTTAGAAACATATATTATTTGTATTGTTTGGAGTTAACAATTAAAAGATATTAATTTTTTTTGGATTTAAAATCATATTGAACATATTCTGAAATTATTTTTATTAACAGAAAATGTTTACAGACGTTTTACACCGAGTTCTAGCTGGCCCTAGCCGCTGACGTGTGGGCCAACGCTGAGTCAGCGGCAGCTGACGCAGCAGCCGCGTGGGACTTTTCTCACACCGGGGCAATGTACCCATAGGCACCGACGTGTGGGCCAGCGGCTGCAGGTCCACCTAACGCGCAGGCCAACGGGGTGGCGACAGCTGGCCGGGGAAGGACCTGCGCGTGTTTGACCCAGAACTGGAGGGGGTTTACTGAAAAAGGCCAGATCGGATCTGACGAAACTGAAGTTTTCAGAGGTAAAACAGCCAGCTTGTCCGGTTTTCCAGCGACGATGACGAGCAAACCGTCGAGAATTTTGCGACGCTGCAAAAACGAAAGTTGTAGAGCCAACGTTGGACTACAACTTTGGTGTTTGGAGCTTCATCAGCGGAGGTCTACAGCGGACAGGGCAAGGAGAAGACAGAGGGAAAACACGCGGAAAAACTGACGAAACTGCACTGTAAAATCAACAACGATGCAGTGATATCTGGCAAACTTCGTCGGCAGATTTTGGGGGATGTGGTCGATGGTTTGAGATGGGTTTTCGCCGGAGCGATGCCTGAAATACTGGGAATAACTCACATGTTCATGGTTACGCTGGAGGAAGTCCTGTCCGACGGTAAAAAACATCGGGAACAGGGGCGCACGAACTGCTGTTGCTGTGGCCACCCGTGCGCGCGCGGCGCGCACGTGTCCGTGTTTAGCAGCAGAGCGTGACACGCAGCAGCGGCGAGCGGGCGAAGGAAGGTCAGAGTGATGGCAGGCATGAGGCTGCTCACCGTGCGCTCGTGCCTAGCCCAGCTAGGCCGAGCGGGAGGAGGTGCAACGAGGTTGACGCGGTGGCCGGCGTGGAGGATGTGGATGGCGACAGCGTCGATGGTGATCAAGGCGCTGCCGTGCGTGGCGACGGTGCTCCGGGCGCTCTCCCCCGTGTCCCGTGACTTGAGCAGGACCAACAGCGTCCCTCGCAGCTCCCAGGCAAGGTGGCGAGGGTCGAGTGGTGCAAAACACCGGCAAGGCTAGGAGGCAAGAGGATGAAGGGGCCGACCTGGATCTCGATCTAGATGGGCAGAAGGTTGGTTGAGGCGGTCTGCAGCGTCGCTTTATGCAGGAAGGGAGCACGCGTTCAGCGTGGGGTGTTGCCCGGCTGGCTTCGATCACGTGCTGTGTCCAGGAAGAGAAACAAGAAGCTGGTTTGGTTCGACCGAGAGAAGGAGAGGGGAGGCGTGCGAGAGCAGGCTGTTGTCGAGCCAGCTAGCAGGGGGCGCCGGGCTGGGGCGTACAGGGTGCAGAGGAAGGTTGGCCCAAGGGGAAAAACCTTCGGTAGGATAGGCTTAGGAAAGGTAGAAAGGAGAGAAGAAGAGAGGGGTGTAGGTGATTAGGTCTAGCTTAGGGTTTTGGGTTAGATAGAGAGAGAGATAGAGAGAGGGTTCGGCCAAACTAGGAAAAGAAAAGAGAGTTTAGATTAGGAGTAGATGTGGTGTATGTAGAATTAAAGAGAACTTTTAGTGTGGAAGGTTTATTCTAGATTTAACACAAGCTTTCAAAGAGTTCAAAAACCAAAACTCTCACATAAGCAACTAGAAGAAGAAGAAAAGGTGGAATGGATATGTTGCATGGGCCATGCAAAAACATTAAATCCATACCCCATACTCTATTTTGTGAAAACAAATTAGACATATGCATGGGAGCATGTAGGTGAGCCCAAGGTTCTAAGATTTGATTTGATGCAACATTGGCAAGAAAGATTAACATGGAACCATCCAATTAGAGTGTGGGCATGAGTGAAACCTCAAAATCAAATAAAAGAACCCACATATGAAATAGGTGGGGAAGTGTCCACATGATCATGTGTCCATGCATGAACCTTAGATAGGCCACATTATATTTGTGAAAACAAATACAAGCTCAAAAGACCCCATTTTGTCACATGCACTCAAATTTGAATAAAGCCCAAGCAAAAGGTTTGAAGAGGTTAAATGAAAACAACAAAATAGAAGAACTAGAGTTGGATGGGGATGTGGGGTTTATATTCCATGTGACATGAAATAATGGTACCCACACATAAGACACATGCACAAGGAATTAACACATGGTTGGAATTAACCCATAGGTCCAAGATTTGATGAATTAAGCATGAATGAATATAATGGGAAAATGCTAGTGTGTGTATCCCACTAGATAATTATATGATCGCATATATGTCCACATATGCTCATATATCCAACTAGAAACCATATGAGAGAGGCAAGAAAGATCATACTCACATGGCATGCAAAGGTGGCCATGTGGCTCTCCACATATCCATATTGTGCAAACAACATGATGCATATATGAGAGCATGTGTAAGTAGAAGTGGATCCATCTTAAATATATGTGAGCTACACAAGATCCAAAGGAAGTGCAAATGCCCACATATGGTTTGGATGGTGGAATTATGGGGTGGTGACAAGAAAGGTGGTGGGGTTAAATAAAAGATATGCCCCCAACTCAACTTGGGCATCAAGCATTTACTAAGAACCAAATACAATATATCAAGAGCCGAATACAATTAATAATGCATATGAGATAAGAACCAAATGAAAAGGGTTTTATATGATGCTCAAATGCAACGTGGCATGATGACATGAGCATGATATAATTATGATGCAACAATTATATGTAGGAAGGAGCTTTTTATTATTAGACCATGTAGCATTACAGATGTTAGACATATGGGATGCTACAACTCTCCCCCACTAAACAGGAATCTCGCCCCGAGATTCTAGGAAGAAGAAGAATACATGAAGAGAGTAGGATACTTCGCACGGAGCTCATCCTCGCATTCCCAAGTGGCTTCATCAACGGAATGGTGCGACCACTGCACCTTGCAGAACTTTATAGACTTGTTGCGAGTCCTTCTTTCTGCGACTTCTAGGATTTTTGTGGGGTGTTCTTGATAAGACAGATCTTCTTGGAGATTGATGAGCTCATGGTCCACGGTCCTGCCGGGATCCTTGAAGCACTTCTTGAGTTGAGAGATATGGAAAACATCATGGACCTTGAGTTTTTCAGGGAGCTCCAGAGCATAAGCAACTTCTCCTCTTCTTCCACGAACTTTGAAAGGACCGATGTATCTAGGAGCGAGCTTTCCTTTGATACCAAACCGGTGCGTCCCTCTCATGGGAGTGACACGAAGGTAAACGAGATCACCAGGGACATACTCCATGTCCGTGTGCTTTCTATCATAGTTGCTCTTCTGGCGACTTTGAGCAACCTTCAGGTTTTCAAGAATGATGTGAACCTTCTCCTCCGCTTGAGTTACAATGTCGGGGCCAAACAAAGTTCTTTCACCTGCGCCCGACCAACCAATCGGAGTTCTGCATTTGCGGAAATAGAGAACCTCAAATGGTGCCATCTTTAGACTTTTCAGGAAGCTGTTGTTGTAAGATAATTCAGCATAAGGAAGGCATTCTTCCCATTTCATGCCGAAAGAGATGAGGCAAGCACGGAGCATATCTTCCAGAATCTGATTGATCCTTTCAACTTGTCCTTGCGACTGAGGGTGGTAAGCAGTGCTGAAGTTCAACTTTGTTCCCAAAGAATTTTGGAAACTTCCCTAGAACTTGGAAGTGAAGATGCTTCCACGGGGTGAGCTGATCTCAAGAGGAACCCCATACAGAGAGACAATTCTGTTAATATAGAGCTCAACCAACTGAATTGCAGAAATTGTTTCCTTGACGGGAAAGAAGTGAGCCACTTTAGAAAGCCTGTCGATGACAACAAAGATTGAATTGTTGCCCTTCTACGACCTTGGAAACCCAGTCATGAAGTCCATCTCAACTTTCTCCCATTTCCATTCCGGAGGCTTCAATGGCTGTAGAAGACCGGAAGGTTTCTGATGGACAACTTTAACTCTGCGGCAGACGTCGCACTCGAAGACATACTTGGCACAATATCGTTTCAACCTAGGCCACCAATATTGTGTTTTCAGATCCATGTACATCTTTGTGCTGCCAGGATGGATAGAAAGAACAGAATCATGAGCTTCTTTGAGAACTTGCTCTCTCAAACCCGGATACTTCGGAAATAACATCCGGTGCTTAAAGAATAGAGTGCCTTGGTCGTCAAGGTGGAAAGGTTCATACTTGAGACGCTGAATCTTGGAGATGATGTTTTTAGTGTAAGGATCACCAAGATGAATGGAGCAAACTTTTTCTTCCAAGAGAGGTGTTTCCAGGAGGTTCAGAAGATACCCTTGATCCACAATTTCAAGGTTGAGCTGGCGGAATTCCTCGCACAAGAGAGGCTATTGTTCTTCCACCATGAGGTTGTTGACATAAGCTTTTCGGCCGAGAGCATCGGCCATCACATTTGCTTTGCCCGGAGTGTAGTTGATGGTCAGATCGAAATCATTAATTGTTTCAATCCACCTCCTCTGACGAAGTTTGAGATCAGGTTGTGTGAAGATATATTTCAGACTCTTGTGATCAGAAAAGATCTCACAATGGTTGCCAAGCAAGTAGTGCCTCCATACTTTCAAAGCAAAGACAACTGCTGCAAGTTCGAGGTCATGTGTAGGATAGGTTATCTCTTGCATCTTCAATTTTCGAGAGACATAATCAACAACTTGTTTTTTTGCATGAGGACCGCACCCAATCCTTGCAAGGAGGCGTCACAGAATATCTGGAAAGGCTTTGATGTATCTGGAGGAATCAAGACTGGTGTGGAAGTGAGCTTCTCTTTGAGTGTTTCAAAGCTAGCTTGACATGCAGGAGACCAAAGGTATTTCTTGCCTTTCTTGAGGAGATCGGTAAGAGGCTTCGCAATCTTCGAGAAGTTCTGAACGAAGCAACGATAGTAACTAGCCAAACCAAGGAAACTCCGGACTTCTTTGACATTTTTGGGTGGAAGCCACTCAACAATTGTCCGAACAGTTTCTGGGTTGACGGCAATGCCCTTAGTAGAGATGACGTGACCCAGATAGGTGACTTCAGGCAGCCAAAACTCACACTTGGAGAACTTTGCATACAGGCGGTTCTCATGAAGCTTGTTTAGGACACACCGAAGGTGTTCTTCATGTCCTTCCTTTGACTTAGAATAGACTAGAATGTCATCCAGATAGACCACGACGAACTTATCAAGATACTCCATGAAAACCGAGTTCATAAGCCTCGAGAAGGTGGCAGGTGCGTTGGTGAGACCGAAGGTCATGACCGTGTACTCGTATAGGCCATAGAGGGTGGTGAAAGCTGTTTTGGGAACATCTTCCTTGCGAATCTTGATTTGATGATATCCACTTCTCAAGTCAAGCTTAGAGAATACCACAGCTCCAGCTAGCTGATCGAAGAGATCATTAATCCGCGGAAGGGGATATTTATTCTTGATGGTTTTAGCATTGAGAGCCCGATAGTCAACACAAAGTCTATCAGTCTTGTCTCGCTTCTTCACAAAGATGGTTGGGCTACCCCAAGAAGAAGTACCGTGCTAAATGAAACCCAACTTCTCTTGTTCATCAAGCTGACGTTTGAGGTCAGCCAATTCAGCAGGACCCATTTTATAAGGCCGCTTGGAGATAGGAGCGGTTCCAGGTTCAAGCTCAATCACAAACTCGACCTCTCGGTCAGGAGGCATACCTAGTAGCTCTTCAGGAAAAACATCTGGGAACTCACAGACTACCGGAACACTCTGAATAGCATCCATAGCATCATCATTTAGAGCCGCCAAAGAGAAAAGCTGAATTGCAGGAGTCAGACTTGGAAAATAGACTATATGGCCTTCAGGAATTTTCAGAGAAACCGAATGTTCAGCACAATCAATCACAGCTAGCCAATCCATGCCCAAGATAACATCAATGTCAGAATTGCCCAGAATGATTAAGGACGCCAGAAATGAAGAACCACCAATTAGAATTTGATTGCCATGACTGATCTTGGTAGATAGTATTCTTGCCCCAGGAGAAAGAACCATTAAATTTTTATCCAGTTGGTCTATAATTAGCTCATGCTCATTTGCAAACTTGTGAGAAACAAAAGAATGCGATGCACCAGAATCAAACAAAACTCGTGCAGGGACTGAGGTAACGGGAAGCGTACCCATCACAACTCCAGGTGCATGCTCAGCTTAAGCGACGTTGACACAGTTGGCACGAGCAACAGTGGACCCAGGCTTGGTGTTGATGTTGAAAGCCCGAGGTGGAGGTGCACGAACCATAGAAGAACTTGCTACAGGTCTTGGAGGTGGTGGAGGAAGAGCTTTGTTGTTCATGGGACAACTCTAGCGTTGAGGCCCAGTGTTCCCACAAGTGTAACAAGCACCAGGTGGACGTGGAGCAGCGTAGCCAGGGACTCCGCTAGGAAGGGTGCACGCATTCAGCATGGGGTGTTGTCCGGCTGGCTTCGATCACGTGCTGCGTCTAGGAAGAGAAACAGGACCCGGCCAGCTGGTTTGGTTCGACCGAGAGAAGGAGAGGGGAGGCGTGCGAGAGCATGCTGTTACCGAGCCAACTAGCAGGGGGCGCCGGGCTGGGGCGTACAGGGTGCAGAGGAAGGTTGGCCCAGGGGGGAAAAACCTTCGGTAGGATAGGCTTAGGAAAGGTAGAAAGGAGAGAATAAGAGAGGGGTGTAGGTGATTAGGTCTAGCTTAGGGTTTTGGGTTAGATAGAGAGAGAGATAGAGAGAGGGTTCGGCCAAGCTAGGAAAAGAAAAGAGAGTTTAGATTAGGAGTAGATGTGGTGTATGTGGAATTAAAGAGAATTTTTAGTGTGGAAGGTTTATTCAAGATTTGACACAAGCTTTCAAAGAGTTCAAAAACCAAAACTCTCACATAAGCAACTAGAAGAAGAAGAAAAGGTGGAATGGATATGTTGCATGGGCCATGCAAAAACATTAAATCCATACCCCATACTCTATTTTGTGAAAACAAATTAGACATATGCATGGGAGCATGTAGGTGAGCCCAAGGTTCTAAGATTTGATTTGATGCAACATTGGCAAGAAAGATTAACATGGAACCATCCAATTAGAGTGTGGGCATGAATGAAACCTCAAAATCAAATAAAAGAACCCACATATGAAATAGGTGGGGAAGTGTCCACATGATCATGTGGCCATGCATGAACCTTAGATAGGCCACATTATATTTGTGAAAACAAATACAAGCTCAAAAGACCCCATTTTGTCACATGCACTCAAATTTGAATAAAGCCCAAGCAAAAGGTTTGAAGAGGTTAAATGAAAACAACAAAATAGAAGAACTAGAGTTGGATGGGGAGGTGGGGTTTATATTCCATGTGACATGAAATAATGGTACCCAGACATAAGACACATGCACAAGGAATTAACACATGGTTGGAATTAACCCATAGGTCCAAGATTTGATGAATTAAGCATGAATGAATATAATGGGAAAATGCTAGTGTGTGTATCCCACTAGATAATTATATGATCCCATATATGTCCACATATGCTCATATATCCAACTAGAAACCATATGAGAAAGGCAAGAAATATCATACTCACATGGCATGCAAAGGTGGCCATGTGGCTCTCCACATATCCATATTGTGCAAACAACATGATGCATATATGAGAGCATGTGTAAGTAGAAGTGGATCCATCTTAAATATATGTGAGCTAGACAAGATCCAAAGGAAGTGCAAATGCCCACATATGGTTTGGATGGTGGAATTATGGGGTGGTGACAAGAAAGGTGGTGGGGTTAAATAAAAGATATGCCCCCAACTCAACTTGGGCATCAAGCATTTACCAAGAAACAAATACAATATATCAAGAGCCGAATACAATTAATAATGCATATGAGATAAGAACCAAATGAAAAGGATTTTATATGATGCTCAAATGCAAGGTGGCATGATGACATGAGCATGATATAATTATGATGCAACAATTATATGTAGGAAGGAGCTTTTTATTATTAGACCATGTAGCATTACAAATGTTAGACAGATGGGATGCTACAGTCTCTTGCGCCTTGATCTCCATCACACGCCTTTCAGCATGTCGCTAAACTCATGGCACCATCCATGAAGTGTATTCATGAAATTGACCATATCACATCACATACCCTCCTACAACATGAAGTTTAACGCCTATACTTTATTACTTGCAAGTTTTATGTGGCTACTAGGGCTTTACGAGATAGAACGCTTCATACCTACAAATATGAACATTGATCAAGTAGTTGTCTCTACTACGCCCCTTTCGGGGCCCTCCGTTGTTAGTGACATATCAACTTCTGTGAGATAGAAAGACACCCGCTGGCCACTAATATCTTCGATCCGGATTACAGATGTAGTATAGCTTCTTTTTCCCTAGTAGACCTAGGTTATCGAATCCTCAGGAAGTGAATGCGTAGTGAAGTTACTTTAACGGACCTTCAGGATTTTTAGAATTCCTTTTGTATTTTTACCGGACCAATAGCTTGGGTCTTTTTGTTGTTGTCAATGATGGAGAGAGAGGGCCTAGGGCATTCGGTTTCACCTTTAGCTGTGCAAAACACCTGATGCGAATAAAAGATAGAAATAAAGTATGCGTGTACTTGTTTTTTTAGGTGAAACAGTAGGGAAAGTCCCCACTGCAATTTTTCTATTTTATAAATATAGAGATATTACATAGTGATATTACATATGATTCTAAAGATCTAAGGAAGATCAAAGAGAAAAAATTCCACCTCAAAGAGGGCAACAAAATCTACTCTATCTCTGGCTAATTGTTGGCTCAGCCAAGTATTGAATTTCTCCTGGTGTTTTCTTTTAATTCTGAATTGCACCCATCTCATCTCTTGATAGAAAATTGTCTTCCATCCCTCTAATGTTGGCCTTTTATCATTAATTTTTTTTTATCATTTCTACAAATCCAGATACCCCAAGCAGCCAAGATAATAATCTCCATTGCAAAAGGTAGATGCAGTTTGGTTTTAATGTTTGATAAAGCCTCCAATCCTGATAATTCTGTTGCTTTGTCTGTGCATATTTGATCCTAGCAGTTTTTTGCAAAGGGGCAATCCCAGAATAAGTGAATTACTGATTCTTCCAAAGGGCAATTTAGAATTGCACAATTATAGTCAGGCAGCGCAAATTGTTTCCTTCTCAAAAGATTTCTTGTATTTAATCTATCCAGAAGCAAAAGCCAAAAAAAAGAATTTTTGTTTGTTCTGGCAAGAGGATGCCCAAAGCCAAGAGAAATGTGGTGGTGTGGGGGAATAACCAATCATAGAAGAGTAAGCCTTTTTTTACTTCAAATCTATCAGACCCCCAAATTTAACTCCAACTAGCATGTTGATTTTCCTGTAATGTTGGAAGGATCTCTTGGCATCTATCTTCTAGGATTAAAAATTCAGAGTAAGCTTGTTGAGAAAGAGGTAGATAAAAATTATCCTCCAAGTATTCAGCATGTAAAAAATCCTGCACATTGATATTTGATGACTTTGCATAGGACAGCAGGTGCGGAAATTTATTCTTCAAACAATCATCTTGCCAAAGATCAGTCCAGAAATAAGCAGTTTTCCCAGATTTTAGTCTGCATTTAGCCATGGCCTTAAAATTATCAATTAATTTGATATGAGATTTCCACTAGAATGATCCCTCCATGCTTCTTCCAGGTAATTTTCCATTCTTATAGTAGGTTTCTCAAATGAGATGAACCCAAGGGATATCATGGTGATTGTAAAACTTGTCAAGGTTCTTTAATAGGAGGGCAAAATTTTGAATGGTTAGATCCAGGACTCCAAGGCCCCCTTGATTTTTAGGTCTACAAATCTTATCCCATGACACCAGAGCCAGACCCTTGGCTTGAACATCCTCTATCTTTTTTCTCATATATTTTATGATCTGATCTTTGATAGAAACTGGCACCTCTAGGCAACTCATGAAGAATAAAGGGAGTGAGGATAGAATAGATTTAACCAATTGCAATTTTCCTCCATAGTTTACGAAGTCAGCAATACCACATATCCTTATTTCTACTCTTTGAACAATTGGTAGAAAATGTTCCATGGATGGCTTTGATAAGCTTAGGGGTAATCCAAGATATGTGAAAGGGAGGCTACCAGTTTGGCAATTGACTGTCTGAGCAAAGTGAGTCAGCCTATCATTGCATAAATTTATTGGCACCATGCTTGATTTCAAATAGTTCACTTTGAGGCCAGTGGAAAGTGCAAAAGTTTGAAGGAGAGCTTTTAAGCATAATAATTGAGCAGCATCTGCTTTTAGCACAACCAAGGTGTCATCAGCATATTGAATCACAGGGAAGTCATTGTTAATAGGACCACATATTGGAGGGGTCAGAAGGTGGAGGCACATGGCTTTATTCAAGACAGATTGAAGAAGGTTTGCAGCAAGTACAAAAAGGAGTGCTGAAAGTGGGTCTCCTTGCCTCACACCTCTCCTGCAGTAATTTTTTCCCCAGGTACCCCATTTAGAACAATTTCAGAGGAGCCAGACTCAAAAATCATCTCAATCCATTTAATCCATTTCTTGCCAATCCCCTAGCCCTGAGAATATTTAGGATGGATGTATGATCAATTGTATCAAAAGCCTTTTCAAAGTCCAATTTTAAAATGACAATTTCCTCCTTTGATTTGTGGCATTGGAAAAGATATTCAAAAGCCCACCCAAGGCAATCCTGAATAGACCTGTCTTTGAGGAAGCCACATTGATTCTTATGTACCAACTTCAGAATAAAAATCTGTAGTCTGTTTGCAAGGAGCTTGGTAATAATTTTAAACACATAGTTTAATAAAGATATGGGCCTGAAATCGGCAGGGGTGGAAGGGTCTGACACTTTAGGAATGGGAGTAATGTAGGAAGAGTTGATACTTTCAAGAGAAACTTTCTCATTATAGAAATCAGGAATGAGCAATTTGAAGTCATTTCCAATGATGGGCTAGCAGCTTTTGATGAATTCATTATTAAAACCATCAGGTCCAGGAGACTTATCATTTGGCAAGTCAGTGATCACATCCTCAATTTATTTCTCTAGGAAAGGCATTTCAAGTGAGTTTCTCATCTCCTCAGACATACCATTGCCTTAAAAATCTTCAAGATTGAAGAACATCTCCGTTTTTACAGAAGTACCCATTCTAGCTTTGAAATCATTCCACAGAATGTCAGCTTTGTCAGAGTGGTCAAAGATCTCTTGACCATTGTCATTCTTAAGCATTGAAATATAATTGTGCCTATAACTGATGGTGGCCTTAGAGTGGAAGAATTTTGTGTTTTCACCACCTAATTTTACCCATTTTATTTTCCCTCTATGTTTCCAATAGGTGTTCTGATTCTGGAGCAGAGAAATAACATGAGATTTCAGGAGATCTTTGAGGTGCCATTCATTGATAGTTAAAGTTCTAGCTTCTTCAAGCAAATCCAGAAGGTCAATTGTGTCATTAACCTTCTTAATCTGATCCTTTAAACAGGGGATTTGTCTGGCCCAAATCTTGATACCTCTCCTCACATTCTTCAATTTGGCACAAATCTTCTTTGCCAAGTCAAGGTGTCCCACTGGTATATTCCAGGCATTTTGCACAATTTGTTTAAAGTCAGAATGATGTAACTAGTAATTTTCAAATCTAAAAACTTGTGCCTTGGGAATATTAGTTCCAATTGATATGACACAAGGAAGGTGATCAGAAGTGGGCTTGGAAAGGGGGGAAACAAAAGTAGAGGGGTATTTGAGGGTCCAGGGGCTATAAGTAAAAAACCAGTCCAACCTTTCCAGTAGGGGATTTTTTTGCATATTGCTCCAAGTAAATTTTCTTCCCTTAAGAGGTAGCTCAATTAGGCCCAGGTTACTGATAGCTTCATTGAAAAGCAAAGTGTCATTAACATCTCCTCCACTCATGTTTCTATTAGTAAGCCTTCTGATAAGATTAAAGTCCCCCAAGACAAGCCAGTCCATATTATCAGGCATCACAATGTTTGAAAACCAATCCAAAAATTCATCTTTTCTATCAGCTTGACATGGACCAGAGATGTTGGTAAGTGTCCAGATGTCATTTGAAAGTAGGGAAGAGAAAGTGACAGAAGTAGAAAATTCATTCTGGAAGGCTCTGGTACCACTAAACAAAGAACTATTCCAGATGATGATAATCCCTCCAGAAGCACCAATAGAAGGGAGAAAGTCAAAACTGTCAAATTTACTTGGACAATTTTTTTAAAGTAATTCATGTCAAAGCAATCTCTTTTGGTTTCTTGAAGACAAATGATGTCACACTCAGATTCAATGATTTTGCTTTTTAAAGCCAGCCACTTCTTCTCAGAGTTCATGCCTCTGAGATTCTAGTTCAGAATATTTCATTTTCTTTTGCTATTCATAGATACCTAAGGGGTAAAAATTTGGGTGATACAAGATATGTAATCACACAAACATACTTAGTCCTTTCACAAGATCCAAGAGTCATAGACACACACAGAACCATAAGGAGTCTAAGAAGCTCATTACATGTCTCAAAAGTAAGTGACCTAGACATAAAATGATAATATTTTTTAGACATTCAAACATTTATTTTGGTGCTTTCTTCTTAGACCGCTGTCCACAGGATTCAGCAGCTCCACCTTTCTTCTTTCCAGTCATTGATGTGTCAGCTCCATTCCTTTTTGGTCCAGGCTTTCCAGGGGGTTTGATGACCAAATCATTGATCATGCTCTTCTTCAGAAGCGTTTTCTCAAGTTCTCCCTCCTTGACCTTACAAAAATAATCAGCAAGGTTTTTAACAACTTTATTGCTGAGACAAGGTGGAGCAGCATTGCAAGAAAGACAATTTATATCAGAACAGTTCACATGACTTTTAAAACCCCCATTAAGTTCCACAATTCTGGGACTCCTTCTCACCTCAGTGTCAACCATTGGCTCCTTTCCCCTTCTTTTTTTGGATGGAGCATTGGGGACCATCAGGTTTGAGGGAGAAACATTCAGGCAGTGAGGAGGCATCTGTGCAACACAATTATTAGGGATAATGAAAGTAAAGGTATTTTCATCAGCAATTGGTTCCTTTATAATATCCCAAAGAGGAGAAGTAAGAAAGTGTTTTGCCCAACTGAATTTTTCAGGAGTGATGAGCATGAGGGTTATAAAGTTGAACCAACTTACAGGAATATCACACTTCAGACTGTTTTTGCCAAGTGGAGAACTGTTGATGTGAGGAGCAAAGAATCTGTCCCATAGCTCCAGGCCTTGTTTGGAGAAGGATTGTTTAGCTGCCAGCACATTAGGAGTAGAAACAAAAGAAGTGAATGACATCCCCACTTGCAAATGAGCCGCATTGGGAGAAAGAAGATTAGTGTCTTCAATCATCCTATCATCCTGCTGGTTCACCTCATTAGAATGCTGGAACTCCTCATCATCATCCTGGTAGTTCTGAAGGATATTGAACAAGCCATCACCCATACCAACATCCTGAATGTTCTCAACAAGCTATTGCTCCACCTCAATGTCATCATCAGCATGAACAGAAGTATTGTCATTGTCAGAGGAAATATTTACAGCAGGGATAGAACCAGTGACAACACTGTTAGCCTCCTGAGGTGGCAAATTCAGATTATCAATTGGCATATCTACCCCTTCAGCAAAGATTGGCCCCTGAACAGGTGCATTCCATTGCCCCCAACCAGCATCATTCTGTTGAGGAGCAGCATCAGCCCACTGGTCCCATCCACCAATGTCACCTTCAGGCTGTGGAGGAGGTGGTGGGGGAGAGGACCAAATTGAGGCCCCATGTCAGGAAGTGGATGAGGGTCTTCATTTTCATCAGGCAGTGGGTCCTCATCAGGTGGGCCCCCACCCAGGAGATTGTTGTTCAAAAGCTCCACAGAAAATGTCCAGGATTCAGTCTGCACAAGGTCTCCAATGGTAAATCTTACACTTTTGGGCACATCCATCAGGTCAGTGACTCTGAGTTTAGCAATGATTCTGCCTTTGTGCTCAGGGCCCTTTCCCAAAGAAGCACCTTTCCAATATCAGCAAAGATAGCATTCAGGTTTTTTTATTTCTTCAGTATGCCAATGATCAAGAGGAGGGCCCATAAGCATAACCCAACACTCATTGTTGAACTGAGTCCTGCGCCAGTTAATTCCTTCATTGTGTCTAGCAAAGGAGATAGCAACATCTTGCAAAGGGATTGGTCCAACATTGATCAAACGATCCTGGTCACTAACATTAGTAAATTGCACATATGCAGAGCCATAAGGGTAGTTTTGGATATCACAGAAATCCACCCGAGCAACATTGATAAAGAAATCTTGTAAAACATCTCTGATATTCTCGAAAGGAACTGTACCAGGGGGAGGGGATGAATGTTTGCAATAGCATACTGTTCATGAGCACGTGGGTGATGAGGAACCACCACCCTCTTGACACGATTTCGCCCAGCCACCTATAAAATCTCAAAGCCAGGAGGGAGAAAAGGCTGCAGGTCCAGCGGAATGTTCGCCATTGCGGTGGAGGTTGCCACCGACGACAAGCGGAGCGAGGTGGTTGGGGTTTCTACAGGCGTGGGAGTTGAGGAGGCAGGGAGTTCTGAATTTTTCTTTTTTTGGGCGAGGGCAAAGTCTTTTAGACAATTGAACACCCTGGGCCGCAAAACTTGCAGCGAGACTTGGGCCCTGAACCAATTAAGGTAAGAGTTGTCGGGCCAGGGACGCATAGGGAAAGTTGGAAATTTCAAAAAAGGCAAAAGACCAGGCAGTTTAATAGCAGTTGAATCTTTGCATGTAGGAAATTTTGCTTCCTTAGTAACTCCCCCATTAACCACAATTTCCGCAAAAGACGTGCCAGGTCTATTCCCATTAATTACACTCATGAATTGACCGTTATTGCATGGGGATTTTGGAGAGGAAACCGGTAAACCGATACGATCAAAAACAGAAGAATTACTTTTCTTTTTGTTCGAGACAAAAGTCCAGTCTTTGTCAATTTCTTTGTAATATTCCCTTTCCTCAAATCTCCAATTCGGACCACCTTCTCCCCACAAGCTGGTTTTCAAGACAAAGGACTCATTTGAAAAAGTATATGAGTTATAGATCTCAAAACCCACAACACGTGAGGCAATTGAAAACCGAAAGGTTCTATCTTGAAGAAGTTTGACTTGAAATCTTGAAGCTAGACCACCAAAACAAGCTTGAAGGGCAATGCCAATAGTATGAATATCAAGTTTAAAGTTGGCACGTCCAAAAGAGCCAACCAGAAAAAAGGTCTTCTATGGAATCCACCAGAGAAATTAACATGGTGCCCGAATTTCTTGAAGACATTTACCTCAAAATCTTTGCCTTTAGAGAAATCCAAAGAAGTGCACTTGGTGATAATCTCCGGAGTAGCATGCACCTTGTCGGAATTCAGCTCTTCAAGGATTTGAGAACCCACAACAACTCTTTTGACAACTAGATCCAGTGTTAAGCCAGAAAAATCTTTTCATCTTGCAGAAGGAATCTTGCATCAATCACCACCTTATTTTGATTAAGCAGCACCATCCGCTTTGATGGGTTCGTAGCATGGAAAACAAAAATTTTCTACCGCAAGAACGAACAAAACCTAGATCTAATCTAGATAAAAGCCAAGATCTAATCTATTAGACATGAGCAACGAGATAGATGGGAACTAACCCTCGTAGATCCGAAAGCGTTAACGAGATTAGATCTCGTGGTTGATGTAGTCGATCACTTGCCGATCTCAAGATCGTGTGGACGATCCTTCCGACGTCGCGTTCCAGCAGTGCTTCCGCCCGCGGTCAAGTAGACGATCCTTCCGGCGTTGCGTTCCAGCAGCGCTTCCGCCCTTGGTCAAGTTGACGATCCTTCCGGCGTTGCGTTCCAGCAGGGCTTCCGCCCTTGGTCAAGTTGACGATCCTTCCGGCGCCACAATTTGGCAGCGCTTCCGCAGTCGGTCACACGTGCGGAGTCGAAGCAGACCTTCCTCTCCCCGTTCCAGCGAGCAGCGGAGGTAGTAGATCTTCTCCACGGAATCCCAGCAGTACGACGGCGTGGTGGTGGTGGTGGAGTAGAGAATTCTGCAGGGCTTCGCCTATGCCTGTGCAGAATATGGTGGAGGAGAGAGGCGGCAGAGATTGGACGTTATGAGAGCGTGCAAGTAGGGGGCGCCCCTTCCCCTCTATTTAAAGAGGGGAGGGCGCGCCAGGGAAGGGGAGTCCTTGTAGGACTCCCCACCTATGGGACCGGCGGGTTGGGGAGGTGGGGAGGAATCCTCCTGCCCCATGACTCCTTATCTTGACCCAACAGGACTCCTTGATCCCTATCTTGATTTTCAAGCAAACTCCAAGATATCTTCTAGAACCTTCCGGAACATTCCGAAACCTTCTAGAATCCTCATACAAACACTCCGGAACATTTCCTATCTCATAAAATGATCTCCTATATATGAATCTTATTCTCCGGACCATTCCGGATCTCCTCGTGATGTCCCGAATCCATTCCGAGACTCCGAACAACATTCGGTCTCCAACGCACATTCCATATCTACTTAAAATAACTTCGAACCTTAAGTGTGTCACCCTACGGTTCGTGAATATGTAGACATGATAGAGACACATCTCATATCAATAACCATCAGCGGGACCTGGAGATCCATAATGGCTCCCACATACTCAACGATGACTTCGCGATCGATTGAACCATTTACATACGAAACTAATTCCCTTTGTCTCACGATATTATACTTATCCGAGGTTTGATCGTCGGTATCTCCATACCTAGTTCTACCTCGTTACTGATAAGTACTCTTTACTCGTTCCGTGATATGTCATCCCTTGTGACCTAGTCACATGCTTGCAAGCTAACTTAGATGACATTCCACCGAGAGGGCCCAGAGCATATCTATCCGTCATATGGATGGACAAATCCCAATCTTGGTTCATGCGCTTCAACACATACTTTCAGAATACCCAATGACACTTTTATAACCACCCAGTTACGAAGCGGCGTTTGATGTCATCAAAGTATTCATCCGGTGATGGTGATTAACATAACCTCATGGTCGAAGGAATAGGTTACTATGTGATTGAAAGCTTACAGCAATACGAACTTAATGACTTGATCTTATGCTACGCTTACTATGGGTGTGGGTCCATCACATCATTCTCCTAATGATATGACCCTGTTATTAATCACATCCTAATGTCCATGATCAGGAAACCATGATCATCAATTAATCAACAAGCTAGTTCAACAAGAGGCTTACTAGGGACTCTTATATGTTTACAAAACACACATGTATCAGTGTTTCCCAATAATACAATTATAGCATGGGATGTAAACATTCATCATAAACACAAAGATATAATAATAATCACTTTTATTATTGCCTCTTGGGCATATCTCCAACACGCTTAGCATGAGAATAAAGGATCAAAAACCCTAGAACATGTCCAGAATCATTTGACGGTAGAGAAGAGCAAGTAACATGCCACTTAAGTTTCAAATCTTCAGCCATGTCAACATCAGAAGAAGAGCCACCAAGAAAACTAGGAGAGGACGTTGAAAGATCATTGACCCTAGCAAGATGAGAGGGGAACCTCACCACAGATCCAATAGAAATCACCTCCCCATTTTCCATGCATTTACCCTCAAGAGGAAAACCATTGGCATTGAGGATAACCAGCCACCGCTTCGCCGAGAGAATCAGAGAGCCGACAAGGAACTTACCACCAGTGGAACTCCCTGAGTAGGTGATCTTCCAGTCACCACCAGATGAATCCAACTTAGAGAAACCCATGAAGAGGTGTGCGACGGCGCCAGAGTGGCGCCGGCGAGAGCCGGTGGAAGGGACCTCAGAGAGACATGCCTCGGAAATCATGCGTATTGGTTGAAACTCACGCCATCTACGTGTACTTGTTAGAGCAAGATAAATTATATATGGGTAGTGCATCCATAATTGCTATTGCCTACGCAACCGCTTATATCAATAACCTACTAGTCTCATCCATAGAATAAAGAGAACTAATGATATGCATAGTGATGTCACCGTTCATCCCAAGCAAATCCCTCACATACAGCCGTATTATCCCTTCTGTCACTGGGGTTCCCAATCTGCAGATCAGTCATCACTCATACTCCCTATACCTAGCTCAACCCTCGGGGTCTTGGGTACCTGACAAGTCCTTGGATTGAGGCAAGAGAGGATACAATAATCATCATGTCATACACACTAATACACGATCCCATGTATGATAAATAATATACACAATTGCTACATGGCTAGGCCGAAGCCCTTAGCCCAAGGAGAATTACTCACACATAGAGATGAGATCAACAATCACAAACATTGTAACAAAAATCATAAGATTGATAGCAATAGTCTTACAATGTCTCCAATCGGAGAAGAGATCTACTATTACAAGTGGTGGAATATGGCTATGGAGATGGGGAAGGGTTTGGAGATCTGGAGGCGACTGGTGATCTGTGGCAAAGACTTTTTGGCAAGGTCTGGCTTGTTTTCTCGTCGTCCGAGGCTTCTTTATATAGGGACCCTTCACAAAAGTTGTTATGTTTGACCTAACGGTGGCGGCGCCAACTATACGACAAGAGCTATACGGCCAATTTTTTTGCTCCGGTCGCATAGTTGGTCGTTAAAGCGTATGCCTCCGTTGTACGAATCCTGGTTTCTTCTGGTTGTTGGAAATCTCGTATCTTTGACTTTAATGTATTTATTCCCTCCTTTAAACAACATTATTTGCACAGGAAAAATATAAAAGAAAGGATTGCATACCCCTCTGAATATTAGCATTAGTGGCAGGGTTTAGAGAGATATTTCATCAAGAATATGAGTAATATCCAGTTTAAATGTGGATGTAGATGGCTATATTTCAGATCCATCAACCTCCCCAAGCTTAAACTTGATCATCCACGAGCAAGAAACCCAAAATCAAAAAGGAACTCAGCATTTAAACTGAAATAATGAGATGGTGATCTTACTCATGATTAGTAGTCTCATGTTTCCTCCACTTCATAAATCTGAAAAACTTCAGCATAAATAGAGTAATGGCAAGCATATCATACGGGTTTCATGCATCCTTATAGTGCAGCAAAATTATTGTAAACATGGATGATTCAAATGAGTAAACTTTATTCCATGTCAAGTAATAAACTCATAGGCTTACCTTTGAATAATAAAGTATAATCATGTAAATTAAGAGTGTGAGAGTTGTCATGAAAAGCATATACACTAGAGTATCTCAATTCTCCCACATCAATAAATCAAGGCTTTTCAAGCACTACTTTTCTATTCATTGTCCTTCAAGGATTTCAGTTTTTAAGTAATTGAGAGCATGCCAAAGATTTGTATTAGTTTATCAGGCTGTGATGGACACTCGTGGTTTCACTAAAGTTTTGTTCCTTTTGCATAATGATTTCTCATAACAGCCAGAGGAGTTATTCCATCTTGATTACAGCTACCCGGGAGTGCCAAGATTCGTACCCACTATAGCATTGTTGCTACAAGTGTTTAATCAACTCATAGCCAAAATCTAGGAGTTTTCTCCATGAAGATCATTCATAGGCCAGCAGAGTTGTTGGCATCCCATGAAGTTTGACCCACATAAAGCTATATCGTTCTTATGATTAACAAGTCAAACTTTGGCATGCTCACAAAAACCGCTAAACATTAATTCAATCAAACAAATCCTTTCAAAGAGAGCTATCAAGTCAATCAACATTTTCCGTGGTGTCGAGTGTCTCTAGAAATAAGCCTTCAAGACTAAGCACTACAACACCCAAGCCTTCAATTGTGATACTTTTTCTTATTACAATTGTTTAGAAATTTTTAGGCAAGACTTGGTTAATTACGAGAGTTGTAACAAAACATACCCAATTAAATACTCATGCAAACGAAAATCTTATTACAATACAAACACTCACTCCACCAATATAATATCTCAACATTTACTACTAACTAGCATGGGTTTCTCAAACTTCAAAAGTGGGGAGTCATAAGGCATATCTCTCATGTTTGGTTCCACTTCTCTCTTCCTTTTTTATTTATTTCTTGGAAACTCGAAGTCAATCACTCTCCTGCAAATATATGAAGACCTCGAGGCGGAAAGAAAAGAAAGAGGGAAAATAAGGAAAAATGGAAAAATCTTTTTGTGGTTTTTAAGAGAGGAACTTTAAAGAATATAAAATTGGCGGCAAAGTTCGGCTAGAAAATTTCGAAAGCAAATAGAAAGAACTAAAAATAATGTGTTGGGGAAACCAACACGAGTGCTTATAAACTCAAATAAAAACACAACCTCTAAATAAAAGCAAATAAACGCCAAATAAAGATATATGAGGAAACTTCCCCAAGCTTAGGCTTTTGCAAGCCCTTCAAATTATTGTGGTGGCAGGAAAAAGTCGTTACTCTAGTTCGCAAATTGAGTTGAGAGGTTACTTGTTGATTCTCAGAGGTTCAAAGAGAGGCTATGCATCCTCTCCACAGTCCCTCCAAGTCCTTGGAAATCTTGGTATGTAGCGAACCGGATTTGTGGCTGCTCCTTTTGATAAGGAACTTCTTGCTCCTCTTCTTGGTCCTCATCCTCCTCCAGAATCTCTTCCTCGGGTTGGTGTTGCTCAACCTGCGAATCATATAGCAAATGTCCTTCCTCAATAGATAAAAGACAATTAGGCATATGAGCGGGGTAAATACGCACAGCTCCAGCAATATGCAGGTAATAAGAACGACCTCTCCTAGTGAGCATTCCACAAGCTCTCAAAATGGAGAAACAAACACGTGTCTCACCTAGTACGGGTTGTAATTCACCTAGATCGAGGTCTAGGGCAGTGTCAAGCATGGTGATGATGCCTCCACCTATGATTGGCCCTTGGCTTTGGGAGGCTTGGTGCTCCAAGTAGCGCACAAGGATGGTGCCCAAGTTAAGTGACAAGCCACGGTTAATGTAAGCAACCTTTGCAAGGATTAGAATCTCCTCCTCGTTGAGTCTCATGAACTCATTACGTGCCTGCAAGGTGTTAGCAATAACATAGAACAAATATGGAATTGCAGGATGTTGAATATTCTTCCCCTTGTTCACTCTAGTAGTGAAACTCATTCCATTATAGTATTGTTCAGGGGTATGTTCTAGGCCAGTAAAGGATGCGTGTAAAGCATGAATATCATTGTTTGGAAACTTAGGACATGCGCACCATTCATCTAACGTTAAGGTGTAGTTGTTGTTCATCAGTCGGAAAGAAATAGTGTCCTCTCCTTGCCATTGTTTAATGGTGCTTTGCAATGAACTAAGAAATTCAATGGTTAAGCGGCGATAAGTAGGTACATCATTGTACACAAAGTTTTGCAGGCCAGCTCTATTACAAAGTAAATTGAAGTCATCAGAAATACCGAGTTGGTTCAATATGATGGGGCAAGCCCACTTGGTGGCCTTCACTTCGCGGTTCTTGATCCATTTGAAGTGATCACGATGGGCCTCATCCCTGAACCGTATCCCCATACGTTCCTGAGCGGCCGCCCGAGAAGCGCTAGCGGTGGCACGAGCACGAGTTTGGCTCCTTGTGTTCATCATCTAAAAAATTGAAGGAAGGAAAAAATAAAACTTTTTGATCCAACAACAGTAAGTGCATCATAGTCCTCACCATAGCACACTAAAGAAATTCTCCTCATTATAGAAATTTAGGCAAGAAAATCATGGCAATTGGTTCATAGTAGGTATCACCCTAGATTGATAATGGCAATAGATCGAATATGAATTTGCAAAAAGTAATTGGAGGATCAGAGGAGAAACATACCATAAATCACTCGTGTGAGAGGAAATTGAGTAGAGATGAGATCCCTTGAGGTTTTGAGACAGTTTAGAGGTAGAAGAAAGAAAAAGGATTTAAGTTTTGGAGTTGGAAGTACCTCCCCGTATGATTTTGTGGTCGAACGTAACTATACGGGCGGAACTATATGGTCGGAACAATGTGTTCTGGCCGTATAGTTAGCCTTTTGTCAAAATTTTAGGTTTCCTCCTCGCGACGCAGCTATACGGACACAACTATACGGCCAGAACAAAATGTTCCTGCCGTATAGTTGGTCGTTGAACTGTTTGTCCCTGCGAAAAAAATATACAAAGGCATCGATATCTATACGACCAGAACTATATGGCCGAAATTTTTATTCCCGCCGTATAGTTGGTCGTTAAACTCTCAGAAAATTAGAAAATAAATTGTACGGAAGCACCGATATCTATACGACCAGAGATATACGGCCGGAATTTTTATTCCCGCCGTATAGTTGGTCGTTAAACTCTCAGTACATATTGCAGAATTTTTTTCGATGTCAAAGATATCTATACGACCAGAGTTATACGACCGGAATTTTTATTCCCGCCATATAGTTAGTCGTTAAACTCTATGTGTGCATGAAAAAAATTCTGTTTCTTCGAAAACTATTTCTTTTCCTCTAACTTAGTGATATACCTTGTTTTTGACAGAAAATTGACAGTAAATACTGTCGACCAACAATAGCATGAATAAAGCAGAATTTCAAGTACTACCGAACTTCTTCTCCTCAAATGGAGTTTTCTAGCACTCTTTATTAATCATAAACTAAAACTAAAAACTTTACTCAAACCTTTATTTCACATGGGTTACCTCCCATGAAGCACTCTTTTATGGTCAATAGCTTGACCTTGATGATACTCACTTGGGCCAGATGAGTGGAACACCGACTCCAAAGTAGTTGGCCTTGAAAGTGATGGCCTCCTTTTCATCATTCTTGGCTATCTTCTTCTTGGGGAAATGAATAACAAAAGCATCCCACGAAGGCAATTGTAGCTTCACGTTCCCTTCATGCAGATTAATCAAAGCCTTAATAGTTCTTAAGAAAGGACGGCTTAATATAATAGGATCAGTAGCATCTTCAGGCATGTCAACAATAACAAAATCAATGAGAGCAAGACAACCTTTAATGTATACTAAAGTGTTCTTCTTAATTCCTACATCTTGTTTGTAGGTAGAATCTGCTAGATGCAATTTTAACTCAGTAATTTCAAAGGAGTCAAGATTTAACTTGTTAAACAGTCTCTTTGGAATTGTTGAGACGCTTGCACCTAGATCACAATGTGTAGTTATCTCATTGGTTCCAATTTTAATCTTAATAGTAGGCTCAAATATGTTATCTAGTTTAACATGTAATTTTTTAGCAATTTGCTTGTATTCTTCCTCAAGCTCACGTACCTTTATTGCTACTTGATTGACAAAGTGTTGGTACATAGCTTCCTCATTACCTTCACTTACCAGAATCTTGACGTTGATCCTTTTTACGAGATCTTCAATGGTATAGCTTGGTGAAGGAGCATTACTATAGTCAAGTTCTTCAGGCTCCTCCCTTTGGATCCTCATCATTTTGAGTTCTTCAATAGGATTGGGCTCAGCTTTACCCGCGAATTTAGCTAGAATGAGATTTTGACTCTCGGTTATCTTACCTAGTTGTGCCTCAACGATCCTCGTTCTTTCTTGGAGGGCCTACAAATCATTTCTCAAACTAACAGCTTGGTTATATAATTTACCAAGCATGGCATCATGGTTCTCCGTAATTTTAAAAAGAATATTGTTTTTTTCATTTTGTGAGTCTATAAAAGACTTAAGTGTTTCTTGGAGAATACCATTACTAGTTCCCATATTATTATTAGAATTACCTGCCGGGCTAGAATAATATTTCTGAATGTTAGGATTGTAACTCTTCTTCCAATCAGGGTTATAATCATTATAAGCTACGAAGTCTATTTCTTCAATATTTGTTTCAGGGGTGGCTCTTACCTGGGTTTCCTTACCTTTTACGGCTAGTATGAGCTCATCCAACTTGGCATTCATTTCTTTGTTCTCTTTTGGTGAGATATATTTCACCTTCTTCATGTTTGATCTTTCCACATGCCATTGGGCATGGTTGTCTTGCATATTGTCTAGCAGCTGCTTCGCTTTGGTAATATGTTTACCCATAAATGTTCCTCCAGCTGCAGTATCAAGCATAGACTTAGACACAAGATTAAGAGCATTATAAAATAAATAGAGGATTAACCAATCTTCCATCCCATGACTAGGATAGTTTCTTAGGCATTCTTTCATCCACTCCCATGAAAGCGCTAGTGGCTCACACTCTTCCTGTCTAAAGTCAGTAATATTAGATCAGAGTTGCATAGTCTTTGCAGGTGGGAGAAATTTAGTCCTAAAGTACATCCCACCCATGACGTAATAGTATTTTTAGGCAAAGATAAGAACCATTCTTTTGCTCTCCCTCTTAGAGAGAAAGGAAATAAACGCAATTTGACTGCATTAGGCTCAACGTCTTTAATACGCATCATATCACATATTTCAGTGAAAGTATTCAAGTGCATACCCGTGTCTTCAATAGTAGAGCCTCCAAATTGATTCTATTGAACCAAACTTAAGTAATGGGGCCTAATTTCATAGTCATCAACAACGATTGCTGGCCGAGTACTACGCAAATAATCATTCTTGGGAGTAGCAAACTCCCCTAGCTTCTTTTCAGCCATACTTCCTATGTTTTTGGGTTTTCTTAAACAAAGAATTATAATAGTAAAAGCAAGAATTTAAAGACTAACTAATTTTTTTTGGTTTATCAAATAAAGGCTGAAAGCAAACTAACAAAATTAAAAAAAGAATTAGAACTAGCAAGGTTCCTAATAACCTCACCAGGGTAGCTATTGCTTCCCCAGCAACGGCGCTAGAAAAAGGGTTGATACCTTCGATCCGGATTATGAATGTAGTATAACTTCTTTTCCCCTAGTAAACCGAGGTTATCGAATCCTCGGGAAGTGAATGCATAGTGAAGTTACTTTAATGGACCTTCAGGGAGTTTTAGAATTCCTTTTGTGTTTTTACCGGACCAATAGCTTGCGTCTTTTTGTTGTTGTCAGTGATGGAGAGAGAGGGCCTAGGGCGTTCGGTTTCACCTATAGCTGTGCAAAACATCTGATGGGAATAAAAGATAGACATAAAGTTTGCGTGTACTTGTTAGAGCAAGATCAATTATATGTGGGCAGTGCATCCATAATTTCTATTGCCTTCGCAAACGCTTATAGCAATAACCTACTAGTCTCATACATATAAGAAAGAGAACTAATGATATGCATAGTGATGTCACCATTAATCCCAAGCGAATGCCTCACATACAGCCATACTACCCCTTCTATCACTGGGGTTCCCAACCTGCAGATCAATCATCACTCATACTCCCTATACCTGGCTCAAACCCTCGGGGTCTTGGGTACCTGACACGTCCTTGGATTGAGGCAAGAGAGGATACAATAATCATCATGTCATACAAACTAATACACGATCCCATCTATGATAAATAACATGCACAATTTCTACATGGCTAGGTCGAAGCCCTTAGCCCAAGGAGAATTACTCACACATAGAGATGAGATCAACAATCACAAACATTGTAATGAAAATCATAAGATTGATAGCAATAGTATTACAATGTCACCAATCTGAGAAGAGATCTACTATTACAAGTGGTGGAATATGGCTATGGAGATGGAGAAGGGTTTGGAGATCTGGAGGTGGCTGGTGATATGTGGCAGACTTTTTGGCGAGGTCTGGCTTGTTTTATCGTTGCCCGAGGCTTTTTTATATAGGGGTCCCTTCATGAACGTTGTTTTGTTTGACCTAACGGTGGACGCACCAACTATACGACCGGAGCTATACGACCAGAATTTTTGCTCCGGTCGTATAGTTGGTCATTAAAGCGTCCACCTCCGTTGTATGGCTCCTGGTTTCTTCTGGTTGTTGGAAATCTCGTATCTTTGACTTTAATGTAGTGATTCCCTCCTTTAAACGACATTATCTGCGCAGAAAAAATATAAAAGAAAGGATTGCATACCCCTTTGAATATTAGCATTAGTGGTAGGGTTTAGAGAGATATTTCATCAAGAATATGAGTAATATCCAGTTTAAATATGGACGTAGATGTCTATATGATGGCCCACAAGTATAGGGGGTGTATCGCAGTATTTTCGAGGGAAGTGAAACCCAATTTATTGATTCGACAAAAGGGGAGCCAAAGAATATTTATAAGCCTTAACAACTGAGTTGTCAGTTCAGCTGCACCTGGAAACAATCTTGCTCACAACAGTTTGTCAGTAACAACGGTTTTGTAGTAGGAATAGTAACAACAGTAGTAAAGTAAAGACAGCAGTAACAATAGCAGTAAACAATAGGATTCGAGTGCGGTAGGCATAGGGATGGATGGACGGGCATTGCATGGACAAGACGATTCATATAGCAAACAGAACATAGGGAAATTGCAGATAAATAAGATAAAGCATCCAAGTACTAGATAATCCTAGGCATGGGTTCCATATATAGTCATACGTGCTCGCAATGAGAACTTGCACAACATCTTTTGTCCTGCCAGCCCGTTTGCAGTGGGGCCTCAAGGGAACTACTGGCAATTAAGGTGCTCCTTTTAATAGAGCACCGGAGCAAAGAATTAACACTATGTGAACACATGTGATCCTCACATCAAAGCCATTCCCTCCGGTTATCCCGATTTCTGTCACTTCGGGGCCATTGGTTCCGGGCAACAACGTGTGTATACAACTTGCAGATAAGACCATAAATAATACTATCATAATGAATCAATAACATGTTCAGATCTAAAATCATGGCACTCGGGCCCTAGTGACAAGCATTAAGCATAACAAGTTGGAACAAAGTCATAAAGCACTAATAAAAGATACTAGGCACCATGCCCTAACAATCTAATGCCATTACATTCTCATCCAATCCCTACCATCCCCATAGCCTACAACGGGGGATTACTCACTCATAGATGGGGGAAACATGCATGGTCGATGGAGAAGCGATGGTGATGATGATGGCGATGATCTCCTCCAATTCCCCGTCCCGGCAGGGTGCCAGAACGGAGTTTCTGGTGCTGTTCTGTGGAATCTGGTGGTGGCGGCGGAGCAGAACTCCTTCTCAAAAAACGTCGAACCCCCCGTAGTTTTTAGGTCAGAAGGATTCTTATAGGCGAAGAGGGAGACCGAGGGGGTGCCTGGGGGGCCAACACCACCCCCTGGCGCGACCTGGCCTGGCCCGCGCCACCAGGTGGTGTGGCCACCTCCTGGCTCTTCTCCGTCTCGTATTCTGGCTCCTAGAGTCTTCAGGTGAAATAGGATTTTTGGCATATTTTCCGGGATTTTTCTTGATAGTTGATTTTCTGCACAAAAAGTAGACACCAAGGCAATTCTGCTGAAAACAGCATCAGTCCACGTTAGTTGCATCCAAATCACACAAGTTTAGAGGAGAAACAATAGCAAAAGTGTTCGAGAAAGTAGATACGTTTTGGACGTATCAACTCCCCCCAAGCTTAGCTTATTGCTTGTCCTCAAGCAATTCAGTTGGAAACTGAGTGCGATAAAAGAACTTTCACGAACACATTTGCTTCATATGATGTAAATATTCTTAGCATGTGATCAACTACTTAGACAATTCACAATAAGGAGTATGCAACTAAGTTTACTTAATAGGCATTGCAAGCTATGAAGAGATTCCAACTCAAAAATAATAAGTAGCGTGAAGCATAAACATAAGCAACATTACAATGCTCATAAAAAGGTATGATAGAGTGGTATCTCGCTTGCCTTTGATTATGAATGTCAAGGCACCTCTGAAGTTCAAGTGATGACTAGAAGTAAAGATATCAAAGATACAAGCATCAAAGTCATAACACAAATAATCAAGTAATGGGACAAGCACAAAGAATGACAACTATGCTCTCAAGAAGGTGCTCAAAGAATATATGGAGACTCAACAAGTAAAGGAAAAGGTTTTGAATAATTTGAAAGGCTTCCAAATGCTGAAAGTATGATACTCATTAGCTCTGAGCTCTCATTGCCCCTATCATAAACATCTTTAATGTGGTTAAGGTGAAAGTGAGGTCCAATCTGAGTTATATGCTTGACAGACTATAAACTGAAAATCCCATGTCCCTTGAGTAGGAGGGCCGCTCCTCATGCTACTCAACTTTAGTTACCGGTAAGTTCTTGTCATCGTAAATATGTGCATATCATAGAGAACCGCCAACGGGGTACCCCTTGCCCGATGATACGGAAGAATCCCCATATAAAAATGACAAGGAAAGCAGACAATGAGTATCTCAGCAATCTTCTTATTTACCATGGGAAAATGGTGCTTTTTCTCTCTTTCCTCTTTTCATAAATCTTTTTTTCCTTTTTCTCAATAGCTATCTAACTTTTTTTATAAGAAGAATGCTTCATAGATATCATTATGGTTACGCTGCAGGTTTCCACCATGTCAGCATGGATTAGACCAGCGGCCCAGGCGTTTCTCTAACACACATACATAACTCCATGGACTTACAAGCTCCCCTTTTATTTCACACCGACGACATCCGCAAACAAAAGAGCAAGGTATCAACTGGGTATATATTTACAAGTGTTGAAAGCGTTCCCCGTGACAGCACGGTTCTGCTAATCCCCAGCCTATAATTTGCAAGCATATAACTTTCATGGACAGTCACAATGGTTCAGGTTTATTAAGTGCAGAAAATAAAGTGTGCCATCAAGTTCGTGAGAGCTTTACTAACTAACTTTCTCATAACAAGCAAACATTTTATTCAGAAGAAAACAAGGCATAATGAATATGCACGGGAATAGCAAATGATGCTAATAGGTAGGTATGGTGGACACTTTGGCAATACTTGGTTTAAGGAAGTTGGAAACATGAGTAAAATACTCAATGGAAGTGAAGGCTAGCAATAGTAAGGGAGCGACAAACGAGAGAGCAATAGTTGTCATAATCATGCTTGCAACAAAACAGGACTAATCATGGCATGAAAGTGATTCAAGATCCTCAAGGAAAAATAATTCATCAAGGCTTAACTGATTATTACAGTCATGTGCATGCGTGAACATGTGCCAAGTCAATTCAAATGAAACATTCAGAGGAGGATACCATGGTGTCATACCAAGTTATGAATAGAATAATGCAAGCAAAGATTCATAAGACATGCTACAAACTATTAGCGAGCTGAAGCTAATCATAAGAAAGCAAGAACTACTAAGCATCCAAAGATAACATACACCCTACACGAACAGACTAAGCATGCCCACAGTGATGAGTATATGTACAAAAATGAAAACAAATAGAGTTCGTTACCAGCTTCTTACCACGCCTCAAGTTGTCATTAATCCTCATTATTGCTCTTCACTTGTGTGGCTTGAATAATAATAATATGAAACTGAATATCCACTGAGGACTGCTGAACCCTGCAACAAACTCACAAAGACGAAGAAGAACAACAAATATTTTTGGTGTTTTCAATTTTTTTAAACAAGAACCAAAAAGGAAAAACAAGCAAAGCAAAATCTTTTTGGGTTTTCCAAATAGTTCAAACAAAGCAAAAAGGGAAAAACAAACCAAGGAAGAAAGAAGAAGCAAACCAAAGAGAAACAACAGAAATATTTTTGGTTTTTTGTGTTTTAGAAAGCAAAAGCAAAGAAAGAACGAAAACTAAAAAGAGAACGAAACATGAATACACAAATTACCGACGCAACATGATATGGAGATGAGTGCGGTGTCGTCGTACCTCCCCCAAGCTTAGGATTTTGGCCTAAGTGGGTATCAATCCCAAGCCGGCCAGGATGACGTGTCACCGTAGTATGAGGAGGAGGTACCCTCGTCCTGGTGCGAGCTCGAATACGTCCCTCCGTAATGTGTGGAGTAATCGTAGGAGGGTACATCCTCCTGGTGCTGCTCGTGGAAACCCAGCAAGCGAAGTTGCTCGTCCACCTCCTCCTTGGAGCGCGACCACGGTCTCCTGTGAACACTAAACAAAGAAGGCTGTGGCAAAAGGATCTCCCTTTCATCCCCGTCAGTGAAAAGCATCCTATATACTAGACTATTCAAATCAGAAGTAGCAGTGACAAAGTGATGAGTTTTCATAGCAACAAGGTCCAGCCTCTGTGGTGCCAGTATAGCATCATTGGCATCCACTAAAAGACCTAATGCATGGACTATACGCGAGGCAACGATGCCCCCATAGATAGGCCCCCTAGCAGCTAGGCGGCAAGCAATAAGCGAGCCAAGATTGTATCGAGTATCAATGTTAAGCGCAACAGCAAGGAAAGCTAAATGATAGTTGGAGATATTACTTGTGTTCTCCCTACCAAGTATGCTAGTAGCAAGATAATATGCAAAGTATCTAAGAGCAGGGAGTTGGATATTTCTTATCTTTCCGCGCTACGCCACGCGGTCATCATCATTGGTCACTCGTCGGTAAAGCTCCAACAAATCAGCGGGTCGTCCTTGAATTTTCTTCACGGTCCCTGTCATGTGTACACCTACAATACTGCAAAATCTCTCCAAAGGCATGGTGAAGGGCAGATTATAAATTTTGAAAGAGACAGTCGACTGATAGGATGTGTTAGTAAACGTGAAGCTCTCAACAAAGGTTTTGGTGAGCATAGCGTATTGCTCACTCTCATCTTGCATATATGAGGTCAAACCAACCCTCTCAATCAGTAGCAAGAAATCATCAAGAATACCTACAGCTTGTAAGAAAGTAAAACAAGGAAAAGTGGATGGGTGAGCATCCCCATCATCCCTTTCATTACCAATACAAATTGCAATGAGATCTTCGTTGTATGATGGCCTAAACTGAGAGGCCGACCTTGAGGGCCTCGACCTCCTAGGTGCATCACTCTCAAATATCTCTCCAAAGGTATGGTTGTTCATGCTTGGTATTCTGAAATTTAAACACCTATTAAACAAGTGATTGCAAAGTAAATATAATAAAGGATTCTACTCATAGGGACTTGTAAGAGGCCTAAACATGCATCAAAACTATATCTCTAAGCATCAAACAAGCTTACAAGCTCTCATAACCAGTCACCTACAGCAACAACATACTCAATATATAATCCACTAAACACAAATCTACTTGGACAAGGAGATGAGTCACATACCAGGGAACAAATGCTCCAAATTTCAGCAAGAAAGATGGGCTGAGCAAGGAGATCGAAAAAATCAAGAGCAAGCACAGCAAGAACGCGATTTTGATCAATGAACTGGAGCTTACTCGGGAGAGAGAAGAAAGTGGGAGGTGAGAGAGTTAGTGGGGGGCCAGGGGTGGTCCACACGAGGGCATGGCGCCACCCAGGGCAGGCCGCGCCACCAGGTGGTGTGCCTGCCTGGTGGGTCCCCTGGTACCTCCCAGGTACTCCTCTGCCCCTTTTTTCACGTAAAAATTTAATTTGAATTTTCTGGAATTTTTCGAGACACTTTATTTTTGGGCATTTTTCAGGCATAGAAAAATGATTTTCTGCCAGACAGATTTTTTTGGAAATAAGATGCAAGGACAAAACAAAGCTAGAACCACAGAAGTTCTAAGACACTCTAACAAGCAAGCAACTAACAACAAAAGGAAAACTAAACGAAAGCAAAAACTAAAATGGATAGAATAGAAGTAAATGGGGATAATCATAGTGAAAACATTGTTTTGTTCAATGAAATCCTTTTGTTAACAAGGTTGATCAGGTCTTGCTACCAAAACAATTTCATATGAGACAAAACTTTGTATTCCACTAATGATTATGTTACCTCAACCTTGATAGCAATAGTCCCAATCATAATAGTTTCAAATTTTTCTCTTGGTATGGGACAATATATTTCTCCAACTTCAATGCCCTCAACATGTTCAATGGAATTCAAACCATAAGTTCTATCAACCTTCTTGGGGAAATAGATAGTATGTTCCTTGTCATTCACATTGAAAGTCACCTTTCCTTGATTACAATTAATAACAACTCCTGCAGTATTAAGAAAAGGTCTCCCAAGAATAATAGACAAATTATCATCTTCAGGCATTTCAAGCACAACAAAATCAGTTAATATCAAGCAATTATGAGCCACTTGAATAGGTACATCCTCACATATACCCATAGGAATAGTGGTACATTTATCAGCCATTTGGAAAGATATATCAGTTGGTATTAATTTTTCTAGTTGAAGCCTCTTATAGAGAGAGAAAGGCATAACACTAACTCCAGCTCCCAAATCACACAAAGCAGTTCTAACATAAATGTTCTTAATAGAGCAAGGGATAGTTGGAATCCCTAGGTCTCCAAGTTTCTTAGGAACCTTACCATTGAAGTAATTAGCAAGCAAAGTAGAAATTTCTTCATTAGGGATCTTCCTTTTATTCGAGACAATATCCTTCATATACTTTGAGTAAGGAGGCAATTTAATAGCATCAGTCAAAGGAATTTGCAAGAATAAAGGTTTCATCCACTCACAAAACTTATTATAGTGTTCATCTTCCTTTGACTTGTGTTTCTTATCAGGGAAAGCATAGGTTTTTGGACCCAAGGCTCTCTTTCACTACCATGTTTCTTAGCAATAAAATCTTCTTTGGTGTATTTAGTATTCTTAGTGTGGTTTTGAGGTTCTTCCTCAACTTTCTCTTTGTTATGAGCTTCATTTTCTTCATTACCACTTTCAGTTTCAGCATCAGAGATAGATATACTATTAGGATCTAAAGCAGGTTCAGAGGGTTCTACAATAGTTTTATGTTTCTTTTTACTTTTCTTACGAGTAGAACCACTATTTTTAGCTTGTTGAGAATCCTGCTCAATTCTTCTGGGATGCCCTTCAGGATATAGAGGATCCTAGGTAGCAGCCCCACTTCTAGTTCTAATTTCATAAGCATGTTTTTCTTTAGCAGCATTAACTAGCAAGTCGTTTTGCACTTTAACGATTTGATCTATTTGAGTTTGAACCATTTGAAAGTGTTTAACAATCATTTTAACATCATTAGAGGTTCTTTCCACAATATCTTTCAACTCAACAATAGCTCTAGTGTTTTCCATTAGATGATTTTGCACCCTTTTATTAAAGTTATCTTGCTTAACAATAAAGATATCGAATTCTTCTAAGCATTGATCGGGAGGTTTAGAGTAAGGGATATCACCTTCATCAAAGTGTTGGAGGGAGTGTCCCTCAATAGTGGATGAGTAGGAAATAGGCTTACATAATTGTTCAATAGGAGGTAAATTCTTGACATCTGCAGCTTTAATTCCCTTCTCCTTAAGACATTTCTTAGCTTCCTTCATCACTTCATCATTTAATTCAATAACTCCCCTCTTCTTTGATGTTGGAATAGGCACATGAATAGTTGGTTCAGGTACAATTACTTCATGTATAGCTTCTTCAGGAGGAGTCCAATGTTCATAATTCTTACTTATTTTAGCCATTAATTCCTCAGCTTCCTTAGGAGTCCTATTCCTGAAAACACAATCATCACAACTATCTAGGTATGTCCTAGATTCCTCGGTTAGTCCATTATAAAATATATCAAGAAGCTCATTCTTAGGTAATGGACTTCCAGCTTGTGCATGAATCAAAGCACAAAACCTTGCCCAAGATTCAGGGAATACCTCTTTTTCTCCCTGTTTATAATCAAAAAGTTCCTGGAAAATAGCATGTCTAGCACTAGGAGGAAAATATTTCTGCATGAAAGTACTAATCAAGCACTCAGGCTATCAATAGATCTAGGAGGTAAATTACTAAACCAAGTTTTAGCTTCTCCTTTCAGTGAAAAAGGGAAAATATTAGCAACAAAGTAAGTATGCATCTTAATATCATCAGAAAACAAGCCACTCATGGTAGAAAGTTCATTCATATGTGCTACCGCACTTTCATTCTTAGTCCCAAAAAAAGGTTCTTTCTCAACAATAGCTATGTAAGATAGATCGAGAGAGAAATCATAATCTTTATCTATAATGTTTATGGGAGAAGCAGCAAACTTAGCAATAGGAGACAATTTGGGTCTAATAGTACGCCTCTCAAGGAGACTCTTAGCATCGCTCCTATCATGGGTGTTTTTACATTCTTTAATAAATTCATCGGTCATCTCAACATAAGCATCTTCTATACCATAACTTTCACTAGACTCAGGTGAACTAACAGGTGTGGTAGTGTCTTCATTAGGAGTTTCGGTATTTCCAGCTATAGTTCTAGCAATCGTAGCATCTAGGAAAGGACCTAATGAACCACTCTTATCAAGCATAGTAGAAGCAACATCATAAGCATCAGAAGTTTCAGATTAAGCAGTAGTAGTGTGTGTAGCATGTGTATGTGGTGGTGTAACGAGCTTACTTATAATAGATGGTGAATCAAGAGCAGTGGAGGTGTTCAGAACCGTACCTATTCTTGTAGTGGATGGTAAAATAGGAAACTTGCCATCATGAGACTTACCCATGATGGATGGATAGCAGCAAACAATAGAGAATCCAAGTGAACTTGATAAATAAAGCTATGCTCCCCGGCAACGGCGCCAGAAAATAGTCTTGATGACCAACAAGTATAGGGGGTGTATCACAGTATTTTCAAGGGAAGTGAAACCCAATTTATTGATTCGGCACAAGGGGAGCCAAAGAATATTTATAAGCCTTAACAACTGAGTTGTCAATTCAGCTGCACCTGGAAAAAATCTTGCTCACAGCAGTTTATCAGTAGCAACGGTTTTGTAGTAGGAATACTAACAGCAGTAGTAAAGTAAAGACAACAGTAACAATAGCAGTAAACAGTAGGATTCGAGTGCGGTAGGCATAGGGATGGATGGACGGGCATTGCATGGACAAGACAATTCATATAGCAATCAGAACATAGGGCAATTGCAGATAAATAAGATAAAGCATCCAAGTACTAGATAATCCTAGGCATGTGTTCCATATATAGTCATACGTGCTCGCAATGAGAACTTGCACAACATCTTCTGTCCTGCCAGCCCGTTTGCAGCGGGGCCTCAAGGGAACTACTGGCAATTAAGGTGCTCCTTTTAATAGAGCACCGGAGCAAAGCATTAACACTCCGTGAACACATGTGATCCTCACATCAAAGTCATTCCCTCCGGTTATGCCGATTTCTGTCACTTTGGGGCCATTGGTTCCGGGCAACAACGTGTGTATACAACTTGCAGATAAGACCATAAACAATACTATCATAATGAATCAATAACATGTTCAGATCTGAAATCATGGCACTCGGGCCCTAGTGATAAGCAATAAGCATAACAAGTTGCAACAAAGTCATAAAGCACTAATAAAAGATACTAGGCACCATGCCCTAGCAATCTAATGCCATTACATGAACGGTCTCATCCAATCCCTACCATCCCCATAGCCTACAGCGGGGGATTACTCACTCATAGATGGGGGAAACATGTATGGTCGATGGAGAAGCGATGGTGATGATGATGGCTATGATCTCCTCCAATTCCTCGTCCCGGCAGGGTGCCAGAATGGAGTTTCTGGTGCTGTTCCGTGGAATCTGGTGGTGGCGGTGGAGCGGAACTCCTTCTGGAAAAACGTCAACCCCCCCTGAGTTTTTAGGTCAGAAGGCTTCTTATAGGCGAAGAGGGAGGCCGAGGGGGTGCCTGGGGGCCCACACCACCCCCTGGCGCGGCTTGGCCTAGCCCGCGCCACCAGGTGCTGTGGCCACCCCTGGCTCTTCTCCGTCTCGTATTCTGGCTCCTAGAGTCTTCGGGTGAAATAGGATTTTTGGCATATTTTCCGGGATTTTTCCTGATAGTTGATTTTCTGCACAAAAAGTAGACACCAAGGAAATTCTGCTGAAAACAGCGTCAGTCTGCGTTAGTTGCATCCAAATCACACAAGTTTAGAGGAGACATAATAGCAAAAGTGTTCGGGAAAGTAGATATGTTTTGGACGTAACACTATATTTCAGAGCCATCAGCCACTTGTATGGTACAAGTCATATGTCAAGCATGGAACCAGTCTCGTGTAAGATTATGTGTAAAGTCGGTCCATGCCGCTTCATCTCACAGTGTTGCGATATAAACAAGAACATGCGTGGGAGGGTAACAACTACGCGAGCAATGCCCACATTCAACATGTGGTCTACCCGTACTAGCATAACTATAAATAGATTAGCTCTAATACCATTAAAGGGGTTCGTAGCGAAAAACACAAAATTTTCCTAACTAGAATGTCCCGAAGCCCAAGATCTATATATTAGTTAGTGCAGTAACGGGAGGGTTACGATTACATACCCTTGTAGATCGCAATACGGTTAACATCCCACGGGGAACATGGATGAAGTAGATGATCGTAGCCGACGTCAAGGTCACGAAGCTCCTTGCCTTCTCCTCCTAGTCCATGCCACGACCCCACTATTGGTGGTTATGTCTGAGTAGTCGCATACGTACGGTGTCTAGCGATGACTCCCATTCTCCTTGATCCAGCCGGGATGCGGAAGAAGATCCTCTAGAACTGGGATCCAGCAGCACGGCGGCATGCTAGTGGTGTTGAGTCCCTTGTGCGTAGTTCTTCTTGGGACCGTTCTCATGGAACCCAACTGAGAAAGCGGGAAGAAATTCCCTAAGTAAAAAACCTTAGGAAATTCTCCTTTTATTTTTGTGCGTCTTTTTCCCTTCAATATGGGCCTTTATATATAGGGAAAGAAGGGGTACTCCCTTACCTCAAGTCCCCATGTAGGACTAAAGGAAAAAAAGTCAAAGGAGGAGCAGCAGCCGACGGGGAAAACGGTGGTCGGGTGGGCCTGCCGTGCCCCAGTCCAGCGCCGGCTTGGCAGCAGGGGAGGTGGATGAGGCGACCACCTAGGTGGGCCACCACCCGCACGCTCGCGCCGACCCAATAAGGAGATGCGGCGGCATGTAGGAGTAGCGTCAGCCAGGTGTGCCACCAGTGCACCTGCCCGCGCACACCCTCGCCCGCCTGTGCTTGTGGGCCGCGGCCGGGGTCCGCTAGCGGCGGTAGCGCCCAGTGCTTTCCTTCACGCCAGCTAGTGCCCGCTCGCCCCTAGTTTGCTGTGGATGTTTGCTGCCCTTCGGGGTGGCTCCCACTTGGGTTGTTTCTCTCCAGGGATTCAGCCAAAAGCAGGAAGTTACCCCATAATTAATAATTTAAAATATTTATTTATTATATCAATTCATAATTAAAATATATATATATGCATATTTATAATTTAGCCTTTTAATCCAAAACACCTTTTGGTTTTCTCCTTCTTCCGAACACCTTCGGACCCTCTTCGAAACTATTCCGGTAACTCTTCTCGAAACATTTCCGATATCTTCTTTCTCATCGGTGATCCCTTTACTTCCATAGCGATCTTAAACATCGTTTGACCCTTAAGTGTGTTACCAGGCGGTTTGGGAATGACATAAACATGATTGATATCTTCTCGATCAATGATTAATAGCAGGTCCAAGATGTCCATATTGACCCCTATGCATTCCGAAGACTTCGCCGTGTTCCGAACCATAAACTATGTGTCATATTCACTTTGTCTCTTCGATACAAGACTTGTCTGAGATTTCATCATTAGTATCACTATACTAATGTAACACCCTCAAATCGGCCCTATGCAAGTTTTAGCGCTTCCCGCCAAACCCGCATAGAAACGATTCAAGGACGCCCACCAGGCACTTTCGTGCGGGTGGAAAACGAAGTAATACCATTACACTACAGTCCTCGATGGGACCCACAGAACAGATATATATACAACAGCGACTCCATGAGTCAAGAATACAGATATAATATACAAAGATCCAAATCACCTTGAAACGATAGAGCGTCCGACTACGGACAAGATGCAAATGGGGCTAAGAGCCCTGAAGAATAACCAATGGCGTCCATAACCCTGCCCAGGCCAAGCCGGAAGGGTAACCCTGCTAACGACGTCGATCTCAAACCTGCTAAAAACAAAAGGGGTGCCGACAAAGGGCAAAGGAAAAAGAGGAGCGTCAGTACTGAGGCCAGTACACGGCGAGGCTAGAATTCGGCGGCGCTCGCCTACATAGGTATGGTGGGCTGAAGCGGTAGCGCAGCGGCAGTAAACAACCTATAGAGACTCGATACAACTGGCAGTTATCAGAGAGGGATAAGAAAAGACCTATTCGGATCCAACCTAAAGCTATCACCAAACAAACCCATCCTGGTTTATCCCCTCGAGACCAAACGAGGAAGTCGAACCGAGGAGCTCACACGGTGGGGAATTTTACTCATTCCATTATAGTTGAAGCTCTTACTAATCCGATATAGATAGCTTGAGTCATTCTGATAGCATAAGTAGTGGGCAGTTTTAATCGCCATTCCGTTGTAGTTGGAACATTTACTAGACAGATATAATTGCCCCGAGGAATCCCAAAACCCAGCAGTTGTTGGCACTTTTATCACATTCCATTGGAGTTGCAAAACTTACTAGGCAGATATAACAACAACCCAGATCCAACAGTTGTTGGCATTTTTAATATCCATTCCGTTATAGTTGAATCTGATTACTAGTCATATATTAAGTCAAGTTTATAGCACTACTTTAGTTATGCTTGTCTATGATCGAGATACTGTGCTCCAAGTCGTCCATAACCGCGGACACGGCTTTCAGAAAGTTTTTCCCTGTAGGGGTGCACAAATAGCAACACGCACTCGATCAATCTCAGAAAAACCAACTCAAAACCCAACGAGGCATTCACGACAAAGCGATCACAGGATTCAGAAATATTTCAGGGGGCCACCCCACTAAGCTACCCGCAACGAAGTTGGCCGGTTCCGGAACGGACCCAGGGTTTGTGTGGACGACTGTAAATGACTGGGAACCCGAAAGTGTGACTGGGCTTGTCGATACAGGGAAAACGTGTCACGATCCTAAACAGTACAGGTGCTCCACGCACAATCGTAATAAAGCAGCAACAGGGCATAAGTACAGGATAGTAATAAAACCCCAAACTAGTTTGTGGCCCCAAGAAATAGAAATGAATCAAGCTCTGGCTCAGGGGGGTCCATAAGGCCTCCCGGATGTGGATAGTGCGAAAAATCAAGGAACATGTATCAAGTACTCGGGGTCCTACGGGACACAAGTGAGCGTGGATGAACCAAATAACATCTATTGCCCACCGATGCCTCTGCATTAGTTGTACCTAGCATTTTAATAGTTGTATTTAAAGTCATGATCAACTCCACCATAAACATCTCCACCATAAGCATCTGCCAGCATTTCAACAACTGGGGTACTCGACAACACGAGATCGCACCTCAGCAAGCAACTACGACTCGCAAGGCCAGCTATCTACCAATCACAGGTAATGGGAGGTGTCCAAGGCAATATAGAGGCTGCACAGGATATATCTGGTACAGAACACTAAAGCATCGCGACACGGATAGCAATAGATCAACAGGAGGAGATAAAGACTATAAATGCAAAATAGGTAGAAGGGGAAGGGATGCTCGCCTGGGAAACACTACCGACGGATCATATCCGGAGAACTTGTCGATACTTTCATCAACTCATCAGCCTAATCCGCGAAGAAGCAAACACTAGAAGAAACACCGGATGCAATATTTAATACTACGGCAAAAGATCCGGCATGCTTATGATATGATGTAGATGCGGTGCAATTAGGCAGTATTAAGCAGAACAGGGGTCCCGCCAATTAATTATATGGTTCAAGTTGTTTAGGTACCCGCAGTTTAAATGTTGTAATAACAAGACAAAACATGGCATCGGTTCGCTACAAAAATTTAAATAGAGCTAATATAAGACTAGAAAAGCCCGCATACAGTCTCCATGTTTAATTAGAAGGTGAATCGACATAATGCCCCCAAACCCACATGACAGATATGCATGCATGAACAATTAATATGCGATAGTTGATAATGTCGTATTATAAAAATAGGGGTCTCGGATAAAGGGGTCACACATCTGGGGCGAAGGTCTTGGTTCCGGGGGTTCCGGGATTCGATAGGGTTGGCGGGATCGGTCTTCAGACAATGAGAGGTAGATCTTTTCGCATCCGCGGGTCGGGTCGGACTTGGCGTCCGGGGTGAAGAACTTGGCGTCCTCGAGGAAATACTTGGCGTATCCGTGTCGGCGACCTTGGCGTCCGGTCCTTGGGAATCGATGCGGGAAGGAGGTCTTGCCGTACGGGGTCTCGACGGGATCGGTCTCGGGGATCTCGACGTCTTTGGCTTCCGGGAAGGAGAGCTTGGCGTGGCGCCGGGTTCGGCCTTCGAGGTTTCGGCTTTGTTGTCGATGAAAAACTTGTTCCGAGCGTGTGGTCTTGAGCCCATGATGAAGAACTTTAGGTTCCCGCTTCGGATGGTGGTGGAGATCTTGAATCAACATCTATGGTTTTCAAGAACCTTGTGTAACTCTCGGATCCCTCTCGTGCATCCGGTACAAAGGAAGGCACATATGTATCGGTGCGCAAGAGAAGTACACATGAGCCAAAGATTAAACGACACCGTTTGGCTCACCAGGACATCCCCACAGCAAGCAGATAAAAAGTCAGGAACACATAGGCATATGCGTGCGCGGCCGTAGAACAGCACTGCTGCGGTGGGCTTGAGCAAGAGGGGGCAGCCTTGGAACCAGATGGAGCAGGGACTCGCGAGCGACGAGGAGGACGTCCGCGGCGGTGGCAGGGAACGGCCGACGAGGTGCAGGAACTGCGGTCCGCACGGCGGTTCGCTGGCTGTAGGGCGAGCTCGGCGCGGTGGCTGAAAACAGCACGGGCAGCGGCCGGGCGCGACGATCTCCTGGCGACGATACGCGTCCACAGCAAGAGGGAGGAGGGAGGCATGGTCGCTGGCGGCGAGGTTGGCGCTGGTGGAGTGGAGGGATCCGAGGCGGCCGTCGAGGTGGAGAAGGTCGGCGAGGCGGGGCCCGCGGCGGTGGCAGGAACTTGGGCGGCGGGGACGGAACGGCGGAGCTCCCTGGCGGTTGCTTGCAAGGCGGCCAAGGCAGAGGCTAGGCCGGCGAAGGAGGAGGACGCGAGGGGGAGGGGAGGAGGCATGGCGGCGTCCTGGCGTCGGCACGGACTCGGTGACGGAGGCCGGCGCCGGTGAGGGGAAGGAGACGGGCGGGAAGGTGGAGACGGGCGGCGCTGCTCGGCCTAGGATGCAGGGCGTGGCGGGGGTGGTGCCGTCGTGCCTGGCGGCGGGGGAAGAGAGCAGCGGCGAGGCTCGTGGAGCTTGAGGACGGCCGCCGGAGAGGGAGGGGCTTGGCGGAGACGGGCGAGGCTGGTGAGGTCCTGGCGGCGGGGTGCTGAAACAGAGGAGGCCGGCGTCGCTGGGTGAGGCCGGAACAGAGAAGGAGGGGCCGTGGCGGTCGGGTCGCTCGCGGCGGTGGCCGAGGTTCCGCGCGAGGAGAGAGGCGAGAGGTGGGACACGGGGTGGCTGTCGGTGGGAGATGGAGTGGGGGCGCGGGGTTGGTTGGGAGGTGGCGTGCGGGCGGCAGGTGGAGGGCCTGGGTGTGGGTCCGGGTCGACCAAGTGGGGGGTGGGACGCATGCAGGGCACGGAAAAGGAGGGAGCAGGAGCGGGAAACGGGAGTGGAGGCACGCAGGTGGCCAGGTGGTGTGGGGATGCGGGCGTTGCTCTGTCTGTTTGCGTGTGTGTGGGGTGGGTGAGGTGTCAAACAGGGATTGGCCGGAGTGATGGGCAGGGGTGAGATGCAGGGAGGGGAAGGGCTGGGTAGACTAGGATTGGGTAGGAAAAGGTTTGGGTAGCTCTGGTTTTTGTACTGGGGGTGGCCGACTGGGGCGGATCGGCCCGGTACGGCTGCCGCCTAAAATAAAATAAATATTTTAATATTTAAAACGGGGCTTTGAAAACCGTTGGTAGACGAAACAAAATAATCCGGAGACTCGAGTTTTGGTTTTGAATTAAAGACGGGGCGTTTAGAAAACAATCCAGGCTTTTCGAAAATAGTTTTATGCAAACAAATGCAAGATGACATGATGATGCTCAAATGCAAGGTGGCATGATGACATGAGCATGCGGTCATGATGATGCAATGCACAAAAACAACGCAATTTTCTAGTAGTGGTTTTTGCGGGGCGCCACAATTCGACACCACTAACAATGGATCTCGCCCTCGAGATCCGCCTCATAGTACCGGAAAGAAGGTCGGCGATCTGAAACTTCGCGCTTCGTGTAGATCCTTGCGACACCACTAACAAGAGGTCCTTGTCCGTGATCATCGGGAGAACAGTCCGGAAACAAAAGGCGAAGGCAGAGGTATCAACAAATAAAGCCACCTCTAGCTTCCATGGACGGAGTAAAATTTCTGGATCCACCGATTCAATATACAAAGCGAATGGTAAGAGTAGTCGGATGGTGATCAGTCCATCGCGCACCCAAACCATTACTTTGCACACAAATAGATGAATTATGCAACCATCTCTCGGAGTTAGACTGAAGATCTCGACAAACGAGGGTCGGAAACAAAATAGTGATGCAGACTCTGCATCGGATCTGGCGTAGATGATGTCGTCGCGTCGGAAAACACCGGAAGGCACAAACAAGGAACAAAGAATGGTACCACAGATAAAGGATCACTCAGATAGCATGAAGTCCGAAGGTAGAAACACCGTTACCAAAGGAGGAAGCGAAACCCTGAAGGTACGACGGAAGCCTAACCACGAGAATTCCTGGACTCGAAGAAAGGGAAGAGAGCAGATTCAAACACGCAGAGGTAAGAGGAGAATAGCCGAGGGGAAGGAGTAAAATCAGACCTAATCAGATCTATCCAACGATTTTCCAAAATAGTTTTTACACTCTACCTCGGTCGTTAGCTAGGTTATCCTACAGGCTGGACTTGTGGGGTATCGCAACTGCTGAGCTCTGATACCACTCTGTAACACCCTCAAATCGGCCCTATGCAAGTTTTAGCGCTTCCCGCCAAACCCGCATAGAAACGATTCAAGGACGCCCACCAGGCACTTTCGTGCGGGTGGAAAACGAAGTAATACCATTACACTACAGTCCTCGATGGGACCCACAGAACAGATATATATACAACAACGACTCCATGAGTCAAGAATACAGATATAATATACAAAGATCCAAATCACCTTGAAACGATAGAGCGTCCGACTACGGACAAGATGCAAATGGGGCTAAGAGCCCTGAAGAATAACCAATGGCATCCATAACCCTGCCCAGGCCAAGCCGGAAGGGTAACCATGCTAACGACGTCGATCTCAAACCTGCTAAAAACAAAAGGGGTGCCGACAAAGGGCAAAGGAAAAAGAGGAGCGTCAGTACTGAGGCCAGTACACGATGAGGCTAGAATTCGGCGGCGCTCGCCTACATAGGTATGGTGGGCTGAAGCGGCAGCGCATCGGCAGTAAACAACCTATAGAGACTCGATACAACTGGCGGTTATCAGAGAGGGATAAGAAAAGACCTATTCGGATCCAACCTGAAGCTATCACCAAACAAACCCATCCTGGTTTATCCCCCTCGAGACCAAACGAGGAAGTCGAACCGAGAAAATCACACGGTGGGCAATTTTACTCATTCCGTTATAGTTGAAGCTCTTACTAATCCGATATAGATAGCTTGAGTCATTCTGATAGCATAAGTAGTGGGCAGTTTTAATCGCCATTCTGTTGTAGTTGGAACATTTACTAGACAGATATAATTGCCCCGAGGAATCCCAAAACCCTGCAGTTGTTGGCACTTTTATCACATTCCATTGGAGTTACAAAACTTACTAGGCAGATATAACAAACAACCCAGATCCAGCAGGTGTTGGCATTTTTAATATCCATTCCGTTATAGTTGAATTTGATTACTGGTCATATATTAAGTCAAGTTTATAGCACTACTTTAGTTATGCTTGTCTATGATCGAGATACTGTGCTCCAAGTCGTCCATAACCGCGGACACGGCTTTCAGAAAGTTTTTCCCTGCAGGGGTGCACAAATAGCAACACACACTCGATCAACCTCGGAAAAACCAACTCAAAACCCAATGAGGCATTCACGACAAAGCGATCACAGGATTCAGAAATATTTCAGGGGGCCACCCCACTAAGCTACCCGCAACGAAGTTGGCCGGCTCCGAAATGGACCCAGGGTTTGTGTGGACAGCTGTAAACGACTGGGAACCCGAAAGTGTGACTGGGCTTGTCGATACAGCGAAAACGTGTCACGATCCTAAACAGTACAGGTGCTCCATGCACAATCGTAATAAAGCAGTAACATGGCATAAGTACAAGATAGTAATAAAACCCCAAACTAGTTTGTGGCCCCAAGAAATAGAAATGAATCAAGCTCTGGCTCAGGGGGGTCCATAAGGCCTCCCGGATGTGGATAGTGCGAAAAATCAAGGAACAGGTATCAAGTACTCGGGGTCCTACGGGACACAAGTGAGCGTGGATGAACCAAATAACATCTATTGCCCACCGATGCATCTGCATTAGTTATACCTAGCATTTTAATAGTTGTATTTAAAGTCATGATCAACTCCACCATAAACATCTCCACCATAAGCATCTGCCAGCATTCCAACAACTGGGGTACTCGACAACAAGAGATCGCACCTAAGCAAGCAACTATGACTCAGAAGGCCAGCTATCTATCAACCATAGGTAATGGGAGGTGTCCAAGGCAATATAGAGGCTGCACGGGATATATCTGGTATGGAACACTAAAGCATCGCGACACGGATAGCAATAGATCAACAGGAGGAGATAAAGACTATAAATGCAAAATAGGTAGAAGGGGAAGGGATGCTCGCTTGGGAAACACTGCCGACGGATCATATCCGGAGAACTTGTCGATACTCGCATCAACTCATCGGCCTAATCCGCGAAGAAGCAAACACTAGAAGAAACACCGGATGCAATATTTAATACTACGGCAAAAGATCCGCCATGCTTATGATATGATGTAGATGCGGTGCAATTAGGCAGTATTAAGTAGAACCAGGGTCCCGACAATTAATTATATGGTTCAAGTTGTTTAGGTACCCACAGTTTAAATGTTGTAATAACAAGACAAAACATGGCATCGGTTCGCTACACAAATTTAAATAGAGCTAATATAAGACTAGAAAAGACCGCATACCGTCTCCATGTTTAATTATAAGGTGAATCGACATAATGCCCCCAAACCCACATGACAGATATGCATGCATGAACAATTAATATGCGACAGTTGATAATGTCGTATTATAAAAATAGGGGTCTCGGATAAAGGGGTCACACATCTGGGGCGAAGGTCTTGGTTCCGGGGGTTCCGGGATTTGACAGGGTTGGCGGGATCGGTCTTCAGACAACGAGAGGTAGATCTTGTCGCATCCGCGGGTCGGGTCGGACTTGGCGTCCGGGGTGAAGAACTTGGCGTCCTCGAGGAAGTACTTGGCGTATCCGTGTCGGCGACCTTGGCGTCCGGTCCTTGGGCATCGATGCGGGAAGGAGGTCTTGTCGTATCGGGGTCTCGGCGGGATCGGTCTCGGGGATCTCGTTGTCTTTGGCTTCCGGGAAGGAGAGCTTGGCGTGGCGCCGGGTTCAGCCTTCGAGTTTTCGGCTTTGTTGTCGATGACGGACTTGTTCCGAGCGTGTGGTCTTGAGCCCGTGATGAAGTACTTTAGGTTCCCGCTTCGGATGGCGGTGGAGATCTTGAATCAACATCGATGGTTTTCAAGAACCTTGTGTAACTCTCGGATCCCTCTCGTGCATCCGGTACAAAGGAAGGCACATATGTATCGGTGCGCAAGAGAAGTACACATGAGCCAAAGATTAAACGACACCGTTTGGCTCACCAGGACATCCCCACATCAAGCAGATAAAAAGGCAGGAACACATAGGCATATGCGTGCGCGGCCGTAGAACAGCACTGCTGCGGTGGGCTTGAGCAAGAGGGGGCGGCCTTGGAACCAGATGGAGCAGGGACTCGTGAGCGACGAGGAGGACGTCCGCGGCGGTGGTAGGGAACGGCCGACGAGGTGCAGGAACTGCGGTCGGCACGGCGGTTCACTGGCTGTAGGGCGAGCTCGGCGCGGTGGCTGAAAACAGCACGGGCAGCGGCCGGGCGCGACGATCTCCTGGCGACGATACGCGTCCGCAGCGAGAGGGAGAGGGAGGCGTGGTCGCTGGCGGCAAGGTTGGCGCTGGTGGAGCGGAGGGACCTGAGGCGGCCGTCGAGGTGGAGAAGGTCGGCGAGGCGGGGCCCACGACGGTGGCAGGAACTTGGGCGGCGGGGACGGAACGGCAGAGCTCGCCGGCGGTTGCCGGCGAGGCGGCCGAGGCAGAGGCCGGGTCGGCGAAGGAGGAGGACGCGAGGGGGAGGGGAGGAAGCAAGGCGGCGTCCTGGCATCGGCATGGACTCGGTGACGGAGGCCGGCGCCGGTGAGGGGAAGGAGACGGGCAGGAAGGTGGAGACGGGCGGCGCTGCTTGGCCTAGGATGGAGGGCCTGGCGGGGGTGGTGCCGTCATGCCTAGCGGTGGGGGAAGAGAGCAGCGGCGGGGCTCGGGGAGCGTGAGGACGGCCGCCAGAGAGGGAGGGGCTCGACAGAGGTCCTGGCGGCGGGATGCTGAAACAGAGGAGGCCGACGTCGCTGGGTGAGGCCGGAGCAGAGAAGGAGGGGCCGTGGCTGTCGGGTCGCTCACGACGGCGGCCGAGGTTCTGTGCGAGGAGAGAGGCGAGAGGTGGGACACGGGGCGGCTGTCGGTGGGAGATGGAGTGGGGGCGCGGGGTTGGTTGGGAGGTGGCTTGCGGGCGGCAGGTGGAGGGCCTAGGTGTGGGTCCGGGTCGACCAGATGGGGGGTGGGACACGTGTAGGGCGCGGAAAAGGAGGGAGCAGGAGCGGGAAACGGGAGTGGAGGCGCGCATGTGGCCAGGTGGTGTGGGGATGCGGGCGTTGCTCTGTCTGTTTGCGTGTGTGTGTGTGGGGTGGGTGAGGTGTCAAACAGGGATTGGCCGGAGTGATGTGGCAGGGGTGAGATGCAGGGAGGGGAAGGGATGGGTAGACTAGGATTGGGTAGGAAAAGGTTTGGGTAGCTCTAGTTTTTGTACTGGGGGTGGCCGACTGGGGCGGATCGGCCCGGTATGGCTGCCCCCTAAAATAAAATAAATATTTTAATATTTAAAACGGGGCTTTTGAAAACCGTTGGTAGACGAAACAAAATAATCCGGAGACCCGAGTTTTGGTTTTGAATTAAAGACGGGGCGTTTAGAAAACAAATCCAGGCTTTTTGAAAATAGTTTTATGCAAACAAATGCAAGATGACATGACGATGCTCAAATGCAAGGTGGCATGATGACATGAGCATGCGGTCATGATGATGCAATGCACAAAAACAACGCGATTTTCTAGTAGTGGTTTTTGCGGGGCGCCACAACTAATCTTGTTACCGACAAGTCTACTTAACTCGTTATCGTGATATTGTATCCCCATGACCTAGTCATACACTGCAGCTTATTGGATACAATTTCACCGAGTGGGCCCAGTGTATCTTCCCATCACGCAGGTGGACCAACCCCGATCTTGATACATATGCCTCAATTGTTCCTTTGGAATACCCAATGCACACTTTTGTGGTCACCCAGTTACGGTCATGACAGTTAGTGAGATTAAGGTATTCCTCTAGAGACAGTGATTAATATGATCCCACGGTCTAAGGAGAAGGTCACTTCGTTTCTAATTACTAAAATGATGAACCATGTGACTAGATCACGTTGTAATACTTAAGTGGGTAATGTCCATCATATCATTGTCTAATTATATGACTCCGTTGTCAACTGGCATAAATGCACCATGATCAGGAAATCTTGATCATCGGTTGCCCAAGGAACTAGTTTAATAGAGGATACACTACAAGTAAAGTTGGCTTTTACAACGGATGATTTTCGTGGTTGAAGGCCCATTTTTTGTGGCTAAAAAGTCTTCTATGACGGATTCCCTTCGTGGTAAAAGCCTAGTCACAAAAGAATCTACCATGGTTTTTTCTGACCATGGCAGATCGCACCCTTCAGCCACGAAAACTTGTTCTGTCGTAGATCTGTTCGTTAGCCGCATTGACTGCTGACGTTATTCTAAATACCACGTGGCACCTGCCGTTAACAGTCACAGAAACCGTGGCAGAAGCCTGGCCCGGACAAGGCCTGCTAATTGTTAAGTGGGTAGGCCCACGAGGAGAGCCGAATAAGATTACGGCCCTTTACTCTTACACCGTGTACTATTTGACATGGCCCATTAATGAATCCATCCAGGGCCCCTACGATTTCAGGCCTGTTACAGTTTCGGCCTAAAGAAGACACACTTTGGTAGAATAATATGCGGCCCATTAGGGGCTTGCGTCAGTAGGTCAGGCACTATTAAGGCCTGCAGGCGGCCTGTTACTGTTCCTACAGCCCGTGGGGTCCGCTCCTGTTCTACCCATTTACTGTTATGGACTTTTACATTTCTGGGTTGCTAGTGTTAGGATCCGTTACCATTCTGGCCTTTCATTGTTTTGGCCTTCTACTGTTCCGGCCGTTCACTGTTTAGGCCTTTTGCTCTTATGGCCTTCTACTGTTCCAGCCATTTACTATTCAGGCCTTTTTACTCTTCTGCCCATTTTTCTCTGCGGGCCCTCTACTACGCGTGCTTTTTATTGTTCAGACCTTTTACTATTTCAGCTCTTTTACTGTTCAAGTATATTAATAATTGGGCCCATTACTGTTCGGACCTTTTACTGTTCTGGCCTGTTGCTTTCCAACCCTGTACGTTTTCAGGGCCTTGGCCGCTTATGAGGCCCACCAATATTCTGATCTGCCACTTACGGCCTTTTATTGTTTATTGGGCCCATATGATGGCCAACATATTTGCATATTCTAAAACTATGGTGCAATTCTGGTTTTAAACAGACCGTTAATATTTTGGCCCACTAATGGCCGCGCTAGGATCACCCTATTACATCAACAGATATTTTTTGAAATTTATTACAGACCATAATTTCAACAAAAACAAGATGAAGCATTACAAAGATATCACCAGACATGGGTTCGAACAAGGTTTCTACTACGGAGCTTACATCCCCATACAAGTAACAACTGGCATACCATGATAGCTACAGAAGAGATTATCAAGTAGACGGTCCGTCAAACCTTGTCGATCTTTCAGTTCTTGTATCTGTTCACGTGTAATCATGATTATTCTATCTATTTTCTCTATTTCTTGTTCAATTAAATCAATTGTTTGGAGTGCAGCTGTAACACCTCTTTCTGCTGGAAAAACTGAAACCGTGGGCCGATGCAAGCAATAATCACTGTCACTGCTGCTTTGTGAAATGACCTCAATACTTAACGTAGGATTCCTCCCTTCTGCCCCCATAGCTTCATTTGTAGCCTAAAACAAAGAAAACAAGTCAGCACAACATACCAGCTAACTAGCGGCCATCTTATATGTAAGATAATTTTAATTCATCATTGGCCAAGAACAATTAATGATGTGCCTCGTACATCTCTTTCCGGAATAACAGGAACTATCGATGTCCTAGACCGATGCGTACATGTGCCAGTATCATAGCCACTCTGAAACAAACACTACAGGTTATTTGCATGCTGAAACTAAGACATATTAAGTTAGAGCAGCAAAGCAGGCGAAAAAACACCATGTTTGTTGTCAAAGAATTTCAAAATTGGCATTGTCCTAATATAACAAATCAAGCCATCAACATGTGTGTCTCATGTAGAATAACTAATCTAGTGTGGCAATGAATGTAGGGAATCAAGCAACTCGACTCTTGCCCTCATAAACTAATCATATTACTGCATAACAGAAATATAGAAAATATAACAAAAAGAGGTGCATGATATTCCTTCAGCTGCTTAGAACTAGTCGGGGCAACAAAGCATTAACCCAAAATATAAAAATAGCGTTTAAAAATGGTCTATAGTATGAACTAGTCAAAAAAGTGACCTCCAACCACATGTGGCATTGCTTTAATCATTAGGGAACTATGACAGTACCTTGGAAAAACAAGCAATAAATCAAGTGTCTTAAATAGACTACCAGAATCATTTCATATAAACAAGATATCTACTATTCCTTTTCAGTAGCCAGATCATTCAAATATTTTGATCGTCGAGCCAGTAAATAAAAAAAGAAGAGAAACAAAGAGATGGGTCATTTGCTGCCAAAATAGTAGTTGGATGCATCCAAAAAGTAGCACAAACCTTCTTTATAATGCCTACATCTATTGTATTTCCAACTGCTGATAGTATCATTGTACATATAATCAGGCAAGAAAATCTAGTAGACAAACAACCAAATGATACATTGTGCACCTTGCAAGGTTAATGAAGTATTTAAACAATGTATGTCTGGGAACCACGTCAGAATATAGCATTTATGCAATCACAAGTCAACTAAAAAATCACAGGAACCATAACCAATTTAACCATCTGGTGGCTCATATTAAACTCACAAGATCATCTGATCATGTATAGATGAAAATCCCTTGTTTATTATTAATCAAACATTGTATTTCTCACAGAAATTGCCATCCCTAGTTTGGGACTAATGGGGCTCCACCCTACAGCTTCCTCCTTGATAAGGCGGTGCTCTGACTGTTTAAGTTAAGAAAATCATTACATTGTTTTAATTATGAGCAAACTAAAGAATCAAATTGGTAATAGACTCTATATGTGCATCATGTAGAGTAGCTATTGAGGTAATGAATTAAGCAATCAAACAACTGGTGCACGATAGACTTCCAGATCAGATTAACATGGTTATAGTAAATATATATAGTAACTAGGGATCATATTAGATGATAATAGCTATAAAAATCTCACTATGAGTAGTCTAGATAGAACTCCCTCCATTTCAAAATATAAGATGTTATGGCTTTTGTGAAACGAATGTATCTAGACACCCTTTAGTGTTGGTAGAGTAACTTGGACTAGTATTGTATGCATTTTTACTAGTCCAAGTTACTCCCCACCAAGACCAAGTAATTTATACTAGTCTTATACATATAACACTAAACTATGTTACTACCTCTAGAGTGCATATAAGCTCAATCATGATGGCGATCTCTAATATTATAATAGAATATAGATTAGCATAAAAGTGGATATACTTTAATCACCACCACCTAATCATAGTCTAGTTAACGTATATATAGATAGAATATCATAAGTCAAATATAGCAAAAAGAAACCTCCACCATGATTGAGTGAGAACATCGAATTATAAATGAAGGGATTTACGTTTGGTCTTTATGCAGTACCGTTAAAGGTCATCTTGTTCTAATCATTGACCAACTCATGTGGTGCCGACACTAGACAATGTGACTACCTCCAGAGTACATACAAACTCTTAATTATAGCAGAAAAATACAATAATAGACCATAAATTAGCATAAACATGGATATACTTAAATTACCACCACATAATCATAGTCTAGTTGACGCATATGTAGATAGATAGAAGATAGATATGATGATGAGTCAAATATAGCAAAGAATAGATCATCACGATGATTGTGTGAGAAAAATGAATTATAAATCGAGAGATTTACAATTGGTCTTTGTTACATAGCAGAAAAATAGAGCATAAAAGTGGATATACTTAAATCACCACCACCTAATCATGGTCTAGTTAACATATAGATAGATAGATAGATAGATGAACACACGTCAAATATAGAAAGAATAGATCATCACCAAAATCAAGTGAGCACATTGAATTATAAATCGAGGGAATTACGTCTGGTTTTTGTCCAGTCTTGTTTAAGGTTAACCTTATTCTAATCATTAGCCAAATCATGTGGTACCTCGTACAAACAAGCATCTGACACTAATCACATATCAGTAAAAACAAGAGACTTACTGTTTCTTTTTGTGCAGTCCTGTTGGAGGACATCCTATTGTCACTTCGTTCTTTGAAGACATCCACCACATCCAGTACGGATAGACGATCCATCTACTTTATTGTTGCTCCTCTGCATATAGTTTGAGGCCACTCATTCACATAAAATAGGTTTGAATTCATCAATATAAAGCAACAGGTACTTACAAGATTGTAGGAACGATTCACTCTATGATTCTCTGTGTTCCCTATGAGAGGAAATAATATCAGATAGTGGATGTTGTTGTTTACAAAGAACTAGATAGATATTATAGTATAATCACTTATGAACATATAGAGCAGAGAATGGCGGAATATAAAAAATATTTAAAGGACATAAAGATTGCCATGGCGACAAAATAGAATATAGTTACAGTCACTCCTTAGCACCAAGAAAGAAATTACAATGATTTAGCTTGTGAAATAGGATTTCAAACAAATATGAGAAGTGCCATAAAATTTGTCACCATCTATAGAGCAGGTAGTTACTATACTAACATTTGGACGAACAAGATAGACATTACAATGGTATATCTCGTGAACTTATAGAGCAAGGAATGCTAACCCATCTGTGAAGTGACTTAAAATGCCATGAACTACATAATAGAAGGTAGATACTGGTGCTACATAAATTATAATTGAGAAACTTGAATTTATATAGCATGGCATGCAGATAACCATGTTAAGTGTCTTAAAACATGCCATGTAATACTACATCCAATCCAAAGTAAATAAGGCGTATAAATTTTTCACAAGTCAATCGATGCAACATTGGACCAAGTTTGTGGAACATACCAGGAACATCTACCATGCCAAACCAATGCCATTCGATACATCGGGGCATATATTTTCATAGACGCAAATGCCACAAATTAACCCTTAATATATTTTTCTATGAGCTTGGTAAAAGTCATCATTGTTTGACTTTAAAAAAGTATAGGACTTCTTTTACGGAATGGATGTATTCGCTCTGTTTCAAAATGTAAGATGTTTTAGCTTTGTGAAAGAAGTGTATCTAGACCACTTTTAGTGTGTAGGTTCATGTAGGTTTGGAGTAAACCTACACACTAAATGGTGTCTAGATACACTCCTTTCACAAAGCTAAAACATCTTATATCTTGAAACGGGGGAGTAGTACACAATAGGCGGCATCTACTATCGGAGCTTAATTGAAACAAATAATAATGGCATAGCTTGTAGAGGGAATGCAAAATCAATAAGTTCAATGACATAAAATTTGCGATAAATTACATAAGAGAAGGCAGTTATTGTGGTTGCTTAGAACAACCAGATTGAAATTAAAATAGCATAAATTCTGAACTTGTAGAGCAGGGAATGTTAACCTACATATTCAGTGGCTTAAAACTACCAATGAACTCCAAAATTACATGCAGTCAGTATTGTAGCAACAGACAAAGCAAATGCATATTATGATGACATAACTTGTGAACTTGTAGAATATGTAGGCAGCTTAGTGAATTAACATTTGCCATGAACTGCATAACTAGATGTAGTGGTGCGCCTTGGCGCACGATCCCGTAATTAAACTTGGTCAACTTAGGATAGGCATAGAGTTGTAGGTATATTTTTGTGTGGATAAAACCTGAAGGAGACAACTGATATACCAATAACTCATAAGGGCCCAAAGAAACCTATAAATGTAAACAGAGCAACCCGTGGCTAAAAAGAATACATAAATATCCAATAGAGTAAAACATATATAGAAATCAGGTTATAACAATTATCAACAGAAGCAACATAAGATACATAGAGATAACCGTGGTTTCCTTCATGCATATAAAATATGTCATAGTAGATACATAATGGCATCAGGAATATAAGAAGTTCTATCTTTAAGGAAGCCATGTGGGATATAACAAACTACATGATACTAATAATAAGAACAGAGTGGTACTGAACCAGGAATACACACGAGTTCTTTGCTGATCAAACTACCATGGCATAAAGTAGACGTGTCGCTCTAAAAAACCAAAAGCCTTCACATACAACAAAGGGCAGAGACATAGTGTAGGCAGGACACACGCGAGAACTATTGTATTAGGTACTTGGTTCATATGTACATAACACTACAAAAGAGGAGGAATAAAATCCTCAGTCTCCACAGTACATAGATAGTAGGTGTAGGCAGGACGCACGCGAGAACTATTGTATTAGGTACTTGGTTCATATGTACATAACACTACAAAAGAGGAGGAATAAAATCCTCAGTCTCCACAGTACATAGATAGTAGGTAACAAACATGCACCAGTACATAGATAGCAGGTAACAAACATGCACCAGTATCCCGTGTTACTTAGAGACAACACTCCTGGAAAAACAACCATGAAATAGGTAATGATAAATGTGAATAGAAGCATACTAAAGAGAAGAGCAAGGAATCACATACAAACATGTCAAACATTATACCTGATCCTAAATCAAGGTTTTGGTTTTTTGGAGGTTAAATCTGGTGAATTTTTCTTCTTCTTGCGCCTACAAACAATTAAAATGGAATCTGAATCATCAGAATTAAAATGGCATCTGAATCATCACAATTAAAATGGAATCTGAAAACTTTACCTGCCTACATTATATGTGTGCCATTCTAGCCATGGCACGGTTTTCTGCCTTCTTCTATCATTGCCTACAAACAATTAAAATGAAATCTGAATCATCACATTTAAAATGGAATTTGAAAACTTTACCTTCCTGCGTTCAACAAAGGACAAGGACTACACAAGCCGAACAGAGCATTTTAAGCTGCACTGTGAGAATGAAGGAAGAAAGTAAGTACTGAATGGAACATGCACAGTTCATTAACTTTATCAAAAAAGAGGCCATATGACTGGATCAGTAGATTTATAGGATCAATAGATGCTGCATTTTAAGGTGCACTGCAAGAATGAAGGAAGATACTAAGTACTGGACGAAATAGGCACAGTTCATTAACTTTATCAAAAAAGAGGCCATATGACTGGATCGGCAGATTTATAAGATCAATAGATGCTGTGTAAAGTTTTCAGGAAAGCAGGTAATATTGATCTCTGTCTATATCTAACAAATAATCCAAATGAGTAAAAATAGAAAACCTACTTGGTTAAACTCTTTTCCGCCACATCCGCGGTACATGACGGAGATGATGAATCTGGAACATCAACCATGGGCAAAGCAACCTAACATGGCAACCAAAACCTTATAAGAAATGGGAAACCTAGTATCCAAAATTAATGCATGGCCAGTATCTGTTTAAGTACCTCTTCAGGCTCAACACGAGGAGCCACCTCTAACGTTTTTCCGAGTCCTGCATCAGCTGAAACAGACCGGAGTTCCCAACTATAAAACAATAGCGTATCACCTGAAACGAAAAATAGTTCTATATAGACAATATTTGAAAGGCATAGTTCTATATCCTTCACCTGAATGCGGAGGAACACTTGAAAGCTACCAGGTTTTGGCAAACAATAGCAAACGTAAGTGGTAAACTACACAGAAATCTCTAAGATGTACGTGCATAAATAACCATCCGATTACCGTATCCGTATTAACCAAGGCAGAATCATATACTAAAAAAGGAGCATAGAAATAGAGCAATCAAACTAATAACCACTATTCCCATGCAAAGGTAATCACAAACAGATTTTGAAGCCAAGCAAGGGCCCATCGCAGGATCACATCCGGCTACTGATACAAAAGGTAATCTACTGGATATTTAAATGCATTAACGTATAGCAAGTGTTCAGAAGTTCTAGTGTTTGTAGAGCACAAAGACATACAGTCTAGATATTTCATTGATCATATCCCCAACATACAGAAAAGCAAAATTGAAACATGGAGAATGATGCATAATTTAGAATAACGGCAGTACCATATATGCATCCGAAACAAGCAATCCAAACTTCTATAGTGGAGAGTGCACACACTAATATTAAGAGGACTGTGTCACCGCACCTAGAGAGAAACCAATCTGCACAACCTAGGTACTATGGGCACCAAAAGGAACCTAATAATCCTAGGAAGACAATGGTATCTAGAAGCCGTTGCAAATCACACTAATTATTTTTGTTTGCCACAGCAACACCCCTTTCAGTAATTTATGATACGTATCCATTTGGAGGCTGAAATTTTGAGGCACACATAAATTTTGAGGCACACACCATTTAGAGGAAGGAAAAACAGACCGTAGAAAATTAGATGCTGCAAGGACTCGTGCAGCACAATATTTCCTCAGCACCTACAACACTACTGTGCTTACTCCTTTTTTCTACATCACCACACTATCATATTCATTTGTAAGAACCTGAGCAATGGAGGACACATTATTTTCAGTTCCTCCCATCCCTAGAACCACGAACATATAAACGCCCGACAGATATGCCAGAAACAATACAAAGAGCAACCCGTAGCGAGCAAAGCAGAGACAACTCACCACGTTCACAGACAAACAGCAGACCTAGAGAAGCCCACACAGCCATCCAAAGCCGCAACCTCCAGCAAGCGGACGACCTGCGAAGAAGGAACAGAAGGGAAAGTAACAACAGTAGGGAACAGAAACATAGGGAACAGAAACAATAGATCAAACATGAAAAATCAGGAACAAAAGACGCGGACACCGGAGGTAGACAAAAAACAAAGAATATCTGCAAAGAGCAAAGGGTCTTAATCCAATGAACAGGAGCCGATGTCAGGGTATCTGGAACAACTGCGACCAACTGGAGGAGGGAACGAAGCAAACCGGACGAGGAGACGAAGCAGAGTAGAGGCCACTCACCCAACAGCCGACCCAACAAAGCTCCCACGACACCCAAAGCCGCAGTCTCCAGCGAGCGTATGACCTGCGAAGAAACACAAGGGGAAAACGAGCAACATAATAAGCAAACAATCGCCCCAACTGTTATCTAGGAAAAAACTGAATTGAACTCAGAAGATCCATCAAGTTCAGTATTATCCACTCAATAGAGCCACCTGTATGTATGATTCAGAACACAAACAATCAATCATTTTGGAAAGCAGCAATTCTTATCTAGCTTACAACCAGGTAAATTAAGACTGAAAATAATCTCAGATGAGAGAATGGTGAGAGACAGAGAGAGATGTTCTATTCGTCCCTACGGTTGAGGAGGACGACTGGGCAGGGAGCAGCAGCGGCAGAAAGGCACACCTAACCCCAAATACATTAGATACCAAACAATAAGAAATTTATCTTTTCCTCCAAATACATCTAAACTCGACATGAATATTAGCTTGAAAAGAAGATTCAAACTTAAATAATGACACACACCATGGCTGGACCATGTCGTACCTGTCACCTAGACAAAACCCTAACAAATATTTTCTTGTAATAGCCAATCTCCAATCCTACCAAATTAATTTGAAAAATGCACAAGGCTGTTGTACTGAAATTTGCAATTAGAAAAACATATCAATTAGTGTACTATGAACTGAGGCAAATGGTCCAAATTTCTACCAAGAGAAAGATGTGCATGATTTCCATTTGTTCAATTGGTTAACATCTGTTATATCTCATTGTGTTTTTCTCGGCAAAAGTAGTCAGTACATTTTTTTAACGGGGTCAGTACATATAAATACAGAGTAACCTTGTAATGATGATACCGATCTGCTGTAACATCGCCGGTTGATTTGTCGGGAGAATAACCTGCCATCATGAAAACATTGCAGATATTATATCCTACAGACCATGATAAGATACATTTTGCAAGTGTTGAGTGGTGACGATGAGCGTATGCAAATCATAATCTGAAAAATATAGCCTCCCGACCTCAACATTGCACACATCAATAAATCATAGTCTGAGATGACCTTGATGAGTGAAGGTGTCCGAAATACTAGGTTTTCATCCATCTTTTGCAGCTGCCCCTTCCACCTAAGGCATCTAAAAGGATTACCTTCTCAGCAGCATCATGTGTCGTGGTGACCCAAATTAGAACATAGATAGATAGATTACTGTATGGCCAGCCGGAAGCACAGAACACCAATAAATTGCATGATCATCTCATGAACTTGAGCGTACTGGATGGCATCTACTAAAAACTGGGTGCATCAAGTAAACATGGCCACCAAACATGAATCCATCGAATGGATCAATCAAAAATGCAGCTGTACTAATTGCACATACCAGCTAGTTAGATAGATCACCGTATGGCCGGCCGGCCGGAAGCACAGAACACCAATAAGTTGCATGTTCATCTCATGAACTTGAGCGTACTGGATGGCATCTACTAAAAACTGGGTGCATCAAGTAAACATGGCCACCAAACATGAATCCATCGAATGGATCAATCAAAAATGCAGCTGTACTAATTGCACATACCAGCTATTCTATCTATCTTGCTAGCGTAATTTCCAAATGTAACAATTTAGCTAACAGATTCATCAAATAAGAAAATACACCGGTAGAGTACCATCGGAAAAAACCTGATATACACATGCGCATAGACTAGATCCCTAAAGTGAGAGCTAGATCAACCCGCTAGTGCCATATAGTTGAATGCAACGCTAGGTAAAATAATATGTACAAAAAAGATGAGAATTTCCTGAGAGGGAGTACCACATGACATGAGGGAGAGGAGTTGCAGGTGATGGCGCTGCTCCCGGCAACGGGGACTTCAGCGACGCGAGGCGGCGCTCCTCCAGGGGATGGCGAGACAGCGGGAGGCCGCGCTACCACAAGACATGAGGGAGAGGAGCTGCAGGCGATGGCACTGCTCCCGGCAACGGCGATGAGAAGGCCAGCGCCGGGGGCCAGCTCCTCTAGTCCTCTTCCCCACTTGCTCCTGCCATTGCTCTTGCCTCTTTGCTGAGCCACGCGCGCGGGGAGTAGGGAGGATGAGGATGGATGATGGCGAGGATTGGAGAGAGGAGGAGGACGAGTGATAAGGGGTGGGGCGATGGGGGCTGGACCGTGCACCTCAGGTGGGGAGGGCGCGTTGGGAGGGAGGAGCGACGGGGGCTGCAGCGGGAGCCATGGCGGCTAGGGTTTCTACTGGTTGGAATTGGGGAGAGACTGAGGCGGCTAGGGTTTCTACCGGTTTGGGATGCCTTTTATACCTAGCTGTAAAAAAAACTAACGGCCATGATTCACCCTAGCACCACCATCCGATGGTCATCATCGCAGAGCATTGTGAGAAGCCCATGTGGGGGCACCAATTATACTTTTAGATACCAATGAACTCTAACGATGTCTGTTTTGTACTACCAAAATTGTTTATGTATATTAAGAGTAATTGTTGGTCAAATAAAAAACACGTGTAACAAGGACGCCTTATACCTCGAAACAGAAGGAGTAGTTTAATGCTTGGATTTAACATAAACTACACCGAATTCATCAAGGGAGAGTGGGATATCAGTTAAGCCAGTATTGAGGTAGGAATTTACCACCAATACAGAAATGCAGTTCACTGTCACATGCTTATACCTGTTATATTGAAACGAACGAACAAGTAGATCTGATTTACCTAGGCCACGGCGTCGTTTACGCATACACGACATCTTTGTGGGTGACGTCAAGGAAGCCGAGGGTGCCCGGTAATGGTGAGTTGGGCTAAAGCAGATAGATCTCGGTGGCGTCTGTGAAGCAGATATGTGGAGGTTGTTGATGGTTCTGGCTTGCTTGACAAGATGGCCGATGAAGGAGATCCGGTGTAGTGCAGGGTATCGTTGGTGAAGCAGATCTGTTATGACTTATTATGGATTTGAGGCGCTGCATAAGAGCGTTAGTGAAGAAGATCTGGTGTAGTGGACTGTTGAGTCTGTGAAGCAGAGCTAATGTAACGCACACCGGCGTAGGTGAAGCAGGTCAGGTGTTGTGGATTAGGGAGTTGGCAAAACTAAGTCGGTTGTATGGAAGAGGGTGTTAGCGAACTAGATTCGGTAAGGTGGACGTCGGCTGATCCCGTAGACTGGTCAGGAGTATATGCTATCGAGGTATGGCATGTAGGGCGGCGAAGTGCGGTGGTGCAGGAGCCGGAGGTGGGATGGCGGGTTTGGGGTGGCGTGTGGGTGGACAAAGTGCGGTGGTGATGTTCCGGTGCGGTGGTGCAGGAGCTGGAGGTGAGATAGGGGTTGGGTGGCGTGTAGGCGCTCGAAGTGCGGCGGAGATGATTACGGTGCGGTGGTGCAGGTGCTAGAGGTGAGAGGGGGTTGGATGGCGTTGATGACTACAAGTGCACATATCGTTTGTAGCTAGTTTTAAAATAAAGATATTCATCCCACAGGGAGCAGTAGGCGAAAGACTAAAATGTTTTTAACTATAACTGAACGAAGTGCTCAAGAAATAACTTTAAGATGCAAGTAAAGTAAAGTTTTTTTTGGGTTTTTGGTTGAGCAAGGTGATTTAAAGTAAAGCAAAACTTAATGCAAAAAAGTAAGAATCACGTGTGTAATAGAAACTTTGGAACTACAATGGGGAAAAAGGCGTTCTCAAGGAATAGTGGATTCACCGTTAGCAATTTAGACTAAGCAATCGAGATTATTATAACTAATATTCTCATTATGCGTATGTATATGGGAGGAGCTCCATATATGGACGAATAGCCAGCAACCGCTGCACACATCATCCTCATAACCACAACAGACAATAATCGACATCAATCGAATTACTACGCTATTAAGGGATTTCTCCCATGGCATGGACATGGCTTTGTGAGTTCTCCTTGACTCCCCAAGTTATTACGTAAATAATGACAACAACTTTATAGTCACAGTAAGTGCTATCATCCCTCCATCTACCAACAATTAATCACCTTCATCGAGTCCCTGTAAGAGGCAAATGTTAAGGAGGTGCACAACTCCCAACATCAAGATGAAGACGATTAACACATACACATAATGATGTATAACATAATAGTCTCTATCTCATCTCAGTCATATGCTAGGGTTTCTCCATCTCCCCAAGAACTAGAGATCTACTCAGACATGGAGGCAATCAACATCATAGCAATGGTAATGGAAACAATCATAGATGAATAGTACTTGTATAAATCCACAATGAGTATAGGAATTACAACAAGATCTAGACAAGTTGTAGATGGGATGGATGGAGATGGTGGTCGTTCAACATGGATGATGAAGATTGATGCCTTAGCCTCCCGGATCTGTGCAGAAGATGGATCCCTTGTGGATGAGTTCCCCCTCCAGATGCCTTCCGGAGGTGAGGTTTCGGCGATTTCTGGGTGTTCTGTGTGTCGTCCCTCTGAACCAGTTGCACGGGGTGAAACTATTTGACGAGGCGGAGGCGGCGCCAACTATATAGCCGGAACTATACGACTAGAAAAGTTGCTCCGGTCGTATAGTTGGTCATTGGACTCTGCCTCCCTTGTTCGCTTCTGGTATTATTAAAATTTTCCAAATAATTGATTTACGTTGTTTTGACTCCTTTTCTCCATAGTACAATTGCTCCGAGAATTGTATCTATTGGATCCATCATCTGTCCTGATCTTGGTGAAAATAGACATAAAATGTGCATGCGAGCGCCGTAAATTACCAAGATCCTACATCTACAATGCAAAATAATAATGTAAAACATGATGCAAATATGCACCCATCAACTTCCCCAAGCTTAGACTCTTGCTCATCCCGAGCAAGTTTTAGCTTAATGGATGCGATCCTCATGTTCATGAAGCTGAGTCGATAAAATAAATGAGGCAGGTGCAACATGTGTTTATGATATACGATACGTAGGAACAAGTTCATGAGTAGTACCTTAGTTGAACCATCTGAATAGTATTAGCAGGCTTCCACACCTTAGTGATCAACAGTTCATAAAAGATGAATCTCAACCTAGTGTAAAAGTATTTGGTTTGACCGAATGAGTTAGCGAGGTAGTCCCAAGTGTTTTTAGGATCAACGTATTCACTTTAGATTCAAAATCTCAAAAGTGTATCTTTGTTATACTACAATGAAGTGATATATGCTTATTTGCTCTTTGCACACTCACTCCTTTTCTTCTTTCTTTTCTTTCTTTTGTATACATGCTCACACTTTTGTTTAAGTAATGTGCAAAGGAGCTAGCCATACATTCCACTTCATGTAGGAAGTTCAAAGCTTAACAATCTCAATTATCAAATTCCAATTGTATATGAAGCATTCTTATGACTTGAAGATTCTACCTCGACTTGTTCTCACTCTATTTTTTTAGCATTTTCATTTTCCTTTGTTCATGGTTTCTTTTTCAACTATTTATAGATTTTTCTTAAATCAAACTGTAGACTTACAGCATATTGACCAAATTATCTTTAGGTGTTCCATTAATACCAATTGTGTGGAAGACTCCTATTGCTATCATCAAGTGCAAGTAAAATTATACTCAAGCCATTCATATATCAATAAAAAACAAAGACAAATTGAAAATTGCTCCATATATAATAATAAACTCGGAATTTCACAAAAGGGATCGACTATTCATGAAGGGAATCCTAATGATGCAAACTTTATTTGTAGTTTGAACTAATGCAAACACGGTAATATAAAACTTGTAAGAAAGATTACAAGGTCTTTAAGTATCTCCCCAAGCTTGGAATCAAGCCAAGCATGATCAATTAACTCCTTGTTGGTACCTATTCCTCCTCTTGGGTAGAGAGAGCTTCACCTTATTTTTTCACGTTGCCCTCTTTAACTATGCTTGCAAAGCGAATGCTAAGCTCGGCCATGTCGTATTGGAGCTTCAACATTTTCCTCAGGAGGAATTTCTTCTCATCTATCAACTCAAAGACAATTTTAATTAAGAAACCAACTCTACCATCGATGTCATCGACCTTCTTCTCAAGGTCTTTGCTCATCATCTAGTAGGAGTCAATCCCTTCTCCAATTGTTTCAACACATGCCTTAAAAGCCTTTTCCAACTCATAGATGTTACCATGAATCTCATCTTGCGGCACCTTCTTAGGTTTAAGAGGTGATGGACCAAGAGGAGGTTTATAATAGGATCCTATGTTGTAACGATAAGGATTAGGGAGGTACTCATCCTTGTTCCTTCCCCCTCAGATTGTCTCATCATCTCCATCATGTGCGGGAACATGTCCTCCCAATTTGGGAGAGGCTTGATCTCCGGGCTGGATGATGACGATGATCCTTTGGGTTCTGCTTCTTTGATCCTCTTCACGGGCTTCTCTTCTTTCTTCTTCCAGATCTTGTTGAAATGGAAGGGCTGCATGGCTTCGCTGCACGGATGTTGTTAAAGGGGCTTGTATAGGGATGGCGAAGATCTTTCGAAGCTGGAGGTTGTAGCTCTGTGAAAACTTAATGAAAAAGGTTAGATGCGATCAGCTTTAAAAGGAGGGGTAAAAAACCCTAGCCTCCTTGCGTAAAGAGAAACTATATGGGCACAACCCGTATAGCTCCCGCCGTATAGTTGTGAACCGACTATTGATTAGATCTACGGTGGAACTTAACTATATGGCCAGAACTATACGGTGGGAATTTTTATTCCTGCCGTATAGTTGGTCGTTAAACTCTCTGTATTCCGAATAGTTTTTTTGGAGATGGGTCGATAACTATATGACCGCAACTATATGGGCGGACTTTTTAATTCTGGCCGTATAGTTGGTTGTTAAACTCCCAGTACTCTGGAAATTATTTTGTCAAAGGTGCTGAAAACTATACGACCGCAGCTATACGGGCGGAATTTTTACTTTCGATGGTATAGTTGGTCGTTAAACTTTCAGTGCCTTTTGTGGACAGAAGTGTTGATGCCACAACAACTATACGACCAGAACTATACGACTAGAATTTTTATTTCCGTCGTATAGTTGGTCGTTAAACCTTCTGTGTCCACCAAAAAATTTCTGCTTCTCCAAGGATTCTTTATTAATCTAAAACTTAACGAAATATCGAGTTTTGACAGAAAAATGTCAGCTTAGATTTTCGACCAATTTTGGCATCATCAATCTTCCTTCTGTGCTAAAAATTAAAAATTTACTCAAACCTTTACTTTGCATGGGTTGCCTCACATGAAGCGCTCTTTTATGGCCAATAGCTTGACCGTAGTACTGCTCATCCCGTCTCGAGTCCATTCTTCTTATAGTTGCCATTCCTTGTATATCTTCGCTTTATCACTTCTTTGGGGGTGCTCAATTCTATGGTGACTGCACGTATATCTTCTTTTACCCGATAATGCTTCAAATGTTGCCCATTTACTACCCATGCAAGAGGGTGTTTTTCCTTGGAGCTTCACTGCTCCTAATGAATAGGCTTATCAACCACATATGGACCTTCTCACTTTGATCTGAGTTTTCCTAGAAATAGCTTAAGACGAGAATTATAGAGAAACACTTTGTCTCCACTCTTAAATGTTTTATTCTCTATTTTTCTATCATGCCATCTTTTTCACTTTTTCCTTAAACAACCAAGCATTCTCATAGGCTTCACTTCTAAACTCATCTAAAGCATGAATATCTAATAAACGCTTCTCCCCTGCTACCTTGAGATCATAATTTAGATTCTTGATTGCCCAAAAAGCTTTGTGTTCCAGTTCTAAAGGTAAATGGCATGCCTTACCATACACCATTTTATAAGATTTCATACCCATTGGATTTTTAAACGTAGTATAGTACGCCCATGGAGTGTCATTTAACTTATATGACCAATCTTTTCTTGATTTCTCCACCGTCTTCTCGAGTATGGTCTTCAATTCTCTATTAGAGAGTTCCACTTGACCACTTGTTTGTGGATGATATGGTGAAGCAGCGCGGTGAGTTACTCCATACTTGCTGAGGATTTTCCTGAAACTTCCTTTCATAAAATGAGAACCACTGTTAGTAATTAAAAATCTAGGAACTCCAAACCTGGGGAATATGACATCCTTAATCATCTTCACTAAGGTAGCTGCATCCGCATGATTTGTTGGGATAGCTTCAACCCATTTAGTAACATAGTCAACATCAACAATAATATGAGTATAACCATTCGAATCTATAAATGGTCCCATGTAATCCATTCCCCATACATCAAAGGGTTCAATTATGAGACTATAATTCATTGCCATTTCTTGTCTCCTACCTATATTACCTCTTCTTTGGCAAGCATCGTTATTCCACATACCTGTGTGCATCCTTGAGCAAGGTGGGCCAATAGAATCCGGATTGAAGTACCTTTGCAGCAGTTCTTTTACCTGCATGATGCCCTCCATATGGACTATCATGACAAGATTTCAACATCGCATTCATTTCATGGTTAGGAATACATTTTCGAATCATTCCATCAAGTCAATGACGATACAGATATGGATCATCCCAAAAGTAATATTTAAGATCATTAAAGAATTTCATTCTTTGATTTCTTGAAATACCAGGAGGTATAAATTTTGTTGCTAGATAGTTAGCATAATCTGCATACCATGGATCAACAATTTCCACGTTTGCTAAATATTCTCCCAGAAATGATTGATTAATAGGTACGGGGTCATTAATTATTCCCCCATCCTAGCTAGAGAGATGATCTGCTACCGTATTATCCTTACCCCTCCTATCTACTATGTGCAAATCGTATTCTTGTAGTAATAAAACCCACCTAATCAACCTGGGCTTAGCATCCTTTTTTACAAGGAGGTGACACAAAGCCTGGTGATCCGTATGAATTATTACCTTAGAATCAATTATGTCAGATCTAAATTTGTCGCAAGCAAAAATTATAGCTAGAAACTCTTTTTCTGTAGTAGTATAATGTTTCTAAATCTTATTAAGAGGTCTACTAGTGTAAGAAATAACATTCAAATTTTTTCCATTTGCTGTCCCAACACAGCCCCTAAAGCATAATCACTAGCATCATAAATGATTTCGAAAGGTTCATCCCACTTTGGAGATTGCATGATAGGTGCTAAAACTAGTTTATCCTTAAGTTTCTCAAAATCTGCAATGTAGTCATGATCTAAATAGAATGGAGTTTCTTTATCAAGAAGATTGGTGAGGGGCATAGCTAGTTTAGCAAAATCTTTTATAAACCGCCCATAAAAACCTGCATGTCCTAGAAACATTTTTAGGTTTTTAATGTCCTGAGGTATTGGGAGATTCTCTATAACATTTATATTAGTTTTATCTATTTCTATTCCCTTCTCTTTCCATGAAACGACATTGTTCCCAATTTAAAACCAAGTTTGATTGCCTACATCTCTGCAAAACTTTGGTCAGATTGTAGAGGCAATTATCAAAAGTTGTTCCACAAACAACAAAATCTTTTGTTAGAACTTCCATAGTCTTCTCAACAAAATCATCAAAAATATTTAGAACACATTCCTGAAAGGTTGCTGCTGCATTACATAAGCCAAATGGAATTAATCTATAAGCATATGTGCCATAAGGACAAGTGGAAGTTGTTTTCTCTTAATCTTCCGGTTGTATGGCAATTTGAGAGTATCTAGAATAACCGTCAAGAAAACAAAAGTAAGAATTATTACTATGTCTTTCTAAAATTCTATCCATGAATGGTATAGGTTTATGATTTTTCTGTTTCTCACGGTTTAGCTTCCTAAAATCAATGCACATATGATATCCTACAATTGGCCTCACGGGAAGAAGCTCACCATCCTCATTCATAGCAGCATCAAGACCACCTTGTCTTGGTATGCAATGAGTTGGGCTAACCCACTTACTGTCAGAAATAGGATATATTATCCTAGCATCTAATAAGCATATAACCTCTTTTCTTATTACTTCCTTCATTTTAGGATTAAGCCTTCTTTGTGTATCTACTATAGGTTTAGCATCATCAAACATGGTAATATTATGTGTTACGATACATGGATATATTCCTTTAATATCACTCAATGTATATCCAAAGGCTTCACGATGCTTAACCAAAACTGAAATGAGTTTATTTGTTTCATTTTCCGATAGATTCTTTCTAATAATGACATAACATTTATTTTCATTATCTAAAAATTCATACCTCATATTGTCTGGAAGTCTTTTCAATTCTATTGGTGGAGGATCTCTTCCGGAATTGAATCAAGGTAATCATCCTTGTCTTATTTCTCCTCATCATCTAGTGCTTCCTCCCAATTATTCAGGCTCCTCTCTAATTCATCTTGTGGATTACTAAAATGAATTGCCGCTAGCTCGACAATCGTCTTCTCTTCCTTGATATCCTACACTTCATATGGCCTCTTCTTTAGCTTGGCGAAGTGGAATGTCATTTCCTCTTCTCCAAACTTCAGTGAAATAGTTTCCTTCTTATTATCTACTCGAGCTTTGGTAATGGAAATAAAAGTCCTTCCTAAAAGAATAGGATAGAAAGAATCTCGAGGCATGTCAACGATATGAAAATCAAGAGGGTACATGAGTGAACCAATAAAGACATAGATATTTCTGATTACTCCGTCCGATTTTATATTGGTTCTATTAGACCATTTAATAATAGTGTTTACCTGTTCCACGTCTTGGTTATTAAATTGTAGTGGAGTTCCTCATAAAGCGATGAAGGCTTAATATTTATAGTGGAAATTGGCTCACAAATTCCATATAAGAAAGTTTCTCCACAATATATAGGGGTCATTGGTTTAGAAGTCACGTTACCTCGAACCTTACCTTTTATGAATTCTGAGGTTTCATGGTCTAACATAACCACTTCATCTTCCACTATTCGTGCTTCCATAAGATCCTTTAATATAATATTATTTATATTTGTAGCTTCGGAATTGCTTTCTGGTTTCTTTGATCTCTTCTTTATTTGTTCTTCCTCTCTTTGTCTTTTTTCAAAGATCCCCTGTATAGGTATCGAGGATAACTCTTCTATTAGCGCTCTTGAATGCTTCTTTTCTTCAAGGGGTTTACGAAAGTTCCCATTCTATAGGTACCTGCAAATGCCCTACATAATTCTCAATAATTTTCTTTAGTGAGTAGGAATGAATACCGAGGGTTTTAATCATTGTATCTGTTCTTTCATCTACAAGGAAATTGTTAATACAAGCATATTTAGAAAAAATATTTGTAATGTTCTCCTTATCTCTAAGATTTTTCGTTGCTTCCCTCATTTTTATTATTAGATTCCAAGCTTCGTCATAGGTATACGATAGAAAACTGCCATTAGAGGTAGTGTCAAGATTCATCCTATTTTCAATACTTAGACCTCCATAAAAGGTATGGGTGATTAACCAATCAGGAAAACGATGATGGGGGCAATTATCTAAGTAGCTTTTATACCTTAGATATCCTTCATATAAGCCCTCACTAGGATTATTTTTGAAACTGATAATAATACCTCTTATCCTGTGAGCTTTGCTTTCAGAATAATATTTAGATAGGAATTTGGTTGTCAATTCCTCCCAAGTCCTTGGTGCTTATGCACAAAAAGATTTGTACCGGTCGCAAACATTATTAGAGAGAGTTTGTCTAAACAACTAGGTTTAACCATATCAGGATTACAGTCGTCGAAAATAAAGGAACTGAGAACATCTTCAAAGAATTGTAAGTGTCCATATGGACTTTCTTCATTGGTTCCTGCAAATTTCTTAGAATGTAATAATTCAAATAATAAAGGATGAACCTCAACTCCATCCGGATTTATGCTTTTGTTGGTAGTTATAAAAGCGTCCATGAGTGAACCCATTTTCCTTATTGCCTCAAGCTGGTTTAAATGCTGAGTGTTATCCATTGTTGTGGTCCTACATCTCAAGTAAAAATTAGTACAACGAAAGTAAATAACTAAAAGTAAAGTGACTTATAGCACTAATCTCTGCGGCAACGGCGCCAGAAAATAGCTTGATGACTGCAAGTGCACAGATCATTTGTAGCTAGTTTCAACATAAAGATATCGATCCCATAGGGAGTAGTAGGCGAAATACTAAAATGCTTTTAACTATTACTGAACGAAGTACTCAAGAAATAAATTTAAGATGCAAGTAAAGTAAAGTTGCTTTGGGTTTTTGGTTGAACAAGGTGATTTAAAGTAAAGCAAAACTTAATGCAGAAAGTAAGAATCGCGTGTGTAATAGAACTTTGGAACTACAATAGGGAAAAGGCATTCTTAGGGAATAGTGGATTCACCGTTAGCAATTTAGACTAAGCAATCAAGATTATTATAACTAATATTCTCATTATGCGTATGTATATGGGAGGAACTCCATATATAGACAAATAGCCAGCACCACTGCACACATCATCCTCATAACCACAACAGACAACAATTGACATCAATCGAATTACTGCGCTATTAAGGAATTTCTCCTATGGCATGAACATGGCTTTGTGAGTTCTCCTTGAATCCCCAAGTTAGTACGTAAAGAATAACAATAGCTTTATAGTCAGAGTAAGTTCTATCATCCCTTTGTCTACCAACAAGTAATCACCTTCATCTAGTCCCTGTAAGAGGCAAATGTTAAGGAGGTGCACAACTCCCAACATCAAGATGAAGACAATTAACACATACACATAATGATGTATAACATAATAGTCTCTATCTCATCTCAATCATATGCTAGGGTTTCTCCATCTCCCCGAGAACTAGAGATCTACTCAGACATGGAGGCAATTGATGTCTATGCACTTCTATTCTTGTAGACAGTTGTTGGGCCTCCAAGTGTAGAGGTTTGTAGAACAGCAGCAAGTTTTCCCTTATGTGGATTACCCAAAGTTTATCGAACTCAAGGAGGAAGTGGTCAAAGGTATCCCTCTCAAGCAGCCCTACAATCAAGATACAAGAAGTCTCTTGTGTCCCCAATACACCCATTACACTTGTCAGGTGTATAGGTGCACTAGTTCGGCGAAGAGATAGTGAAATACAAGTGGTAACGGCGATAGAAAATAGCTAGATGACGTGGAAAATACTAAAGTAAAACTGAGATAAAGATGGAAGCAAGTAAACATGTAATAGATCTAATAGCAAATGGTGTTTCAGTGCTTAGAAACAAGGCCTAGGGATCATACTTTCACTAGTAAACACTCTCATATTAATATATTCTTCTTTATGATACTATGTTGAACTACTCTCCGGTTGGACACTCTAATCCATGGTAGAGCCATAACAGCACACCTCAAAGTTCATCTTTCCCATCTAGATAACCCCACACTATCACCTTGAGCACTAGATGGTTCAAACAAACACCACAATTTCATAAAGACATCCAACTCCAAATATAACTCATAACAAGTATTTGAAATCTCTAGCCTAAGTGCCACCATGGTGTGCACACTGTCAACTTCACACACATGGGGAGAGCACAGATCTATTAAAGCACTTGAGTAGCAAGGTAGATCTATAAATTACAAGCTCATGATCTCAATAAGGTCATGCATAGGGAGAGAGATGAACACATAGCTACCGGTAGAACCCTTAGCCTCGAGAGAGAACTACTCCCTCCTCATCATGGGAATCATCAATGGTGGTGGAGATCGATGGAGATGGCTTTGGGGGCACTTCCCCGTCCCGGCAGGGTGCCGGAACAGAGACTTTCTATCCCCTGAATCTCCCCTTCATTGGCGGCAGCGCTGTGGAACTTTTCGTGGCTGGAGGCTTGACGATTTAGGTTTTCTGTATCAGGAGGAATATATAGGCGAAGGGGCGAGGTCGGTGGCCAGCCAGGGGGCCCACACCATGCCTTTGCGCGGCCTAGGGGGACCCACGCCTAGGGGTGGTTTGGCCACCCTGTGCCCCCCTTCGTCTCTCCTTCTGGCTCTGTGAATCTTCTAGGAAAATAATGACTTTGGCTTTTGTCTGGTCCAATTCCGAGAATATTCATTTTCTGACTTTCTAGAATGAAAAATAGCAGAAAACAGGCAACTGGCACTGTGGTTCTTGTTAATAGGTTAGTCCAAGAAATCATATGAAAAGTACTCCAAAGTGTGGACAAAACATAAGAAAGTAGATATAAACCAAGCATGGAACATCAAAAATTATAGATACGTTTTCAACGTATCAACATCCCCAAGCTTAACTCCTGCTCGTCCTCGAGTAGGTAAGTGATAAAAAGAAAGAATAATTTTTGAGGTGACATGCACCATCATAAACTTGATCAAAGTATTTGTAAAACATTGATAGCTGGGATCATAGTACTTCAACATAGCATGAAAGATAAAGATCTAACAATAAGACATAGCAACTATGTTGTAACATGAAAGGATACAAAAAAAAGATTCATGAATAACAATGCTTTGCAAGAAGTTTGTTTGTTTCACATAAAGAAAACATAGCATATTGGAATTCAGCTTGTCCCTCATAGAGTAGCAAACATAAATGCATAGGACACCTTCCAAGTTCATAAGAGAGACTAGATACAAATAGTTTAAAAACAAGAAATATCAAAATTATGCATCAATCAACAAGTCTTGGGACAATGCATATAGAACTAAGAATAGCCACTATGCTCTCAAAGTAGGTGCATAACGATAGAAGGTGGAGACTCAATATAAAAGTAGAAGAAAGGCCTTCATAGAATAAAGTAGGGATTCAAGTCTCATAAAGAGCTTCCAAAAATTATGGTACTTTTTAGCTTTCAGCTCTCATTGCCCCTATCATAAGCATCTTGAAGTATTAAGGTTAAAGTGAACAAACTATGGAGTATATGCTTGACAAAGTATAAGTTAGAAATCTCATGTCCCTTGAATACGAGGGCCGCTCCTCATGCTACTCAAGTTTAGTCTTAGTTCTTGTCATCGTAAGTACATGTGTATCATAGAGAACCGCCAACGGGGTACCCCTTGCCCGATGATACGGAAGAATCCCCATATCAAAATGACAAGGCAAGCAGACAACGAGCATCTCAGCAATCTTCTTATTTACCATGGGAATATGGTGCTTTTTTCTCTCTTTCCTCTTTTCATATATCTCCTTTTTTTCTCTTTTCTTTTTCTCTTTTTTCTCAATATCTGACTCTTTTTTATAAGAAGAATGCTTCATAGACAGCTCATTATGGTTATGCTGCAGGTTTCCACCATGACAGCATGGATTAGACCAGCGGCCCAGGCGTTTCTCTAACACATATACATTACTCCATGGACTTACAAGCTCCCCTTTCATTTCACACCGACGACATCCATAGACAAAAGAGCATGATATCAACTAGGTAGAAAGTACAAGTGCAATGTTGAAAGTGTTCCCCATGACAACATGGTTCTGCTAATCCCCAACATATAAGTGCAAGCATATACAACATAGACAACACAATGGTTCAAGTTTATTAAGGGCAAGAAAAGTAAAGTGTGCCATCAACTACGTGAGAGCTTTAATCACTAGTTTTCTCATAACAAGTTTAATTCGGAAGGTAGATAAAAACATGAATACACTTGGAATAGCAAATGCTAATAGGTAGGTATGGTGGACCCTTCGGAATAACTTGGTTTTATTTGGAGTTGGATGCATGAGTGGAACTCATACTTGGTTATGGAGGCTAGCAAAAGACTGGGAGCGACCAACTAAGAGAGCAATAATGGCCATAATCATGCAAAGTGACAAAACATCATTAATTAAAGCATAAAGTGATATTACAAGTCGAAAACTAAAGGATAATAAAGGTTATGGTGACTTGGGATAGTCATAACATGGTGTGAGCATGCGCTAAGTCAATCCAAATAAAGCATCAAAGGAGAATACCACAATACTATGCTTTAATATGCTAAAACAATGCATGATTCTTCAAAGGCACATTAAGCAATCTCAATTGTTTATAAAAAGTCATGCTACAACAAAGATAACTAAGCATAAAGCCAAAACAATATCAAGCATGGCATGACAAAGCATAGTCCACAGTCAAAAACAAGCTCCTTTTACCACTTAAGCATGAACTTTCCTACTATTTCCAATCCAAACCAAACTATTTGAAACCAAATGTATGAAAGAGGGGGTCCAATCAATTTATTCAAGAAAACTAAGCAAACCAAGCAAACGAAAACTAAAAACAAAATGATGACGCTTCAAGAACAACACAACTGTGCATGAAACAATAAAAATGAAGTGTTTCGAAGAAACCTGAGATTTTTATTGATGAAGAAGGGGATGCCTCGGGCATCCCCAAGATTTGACGCTTGTACTTCTTGGATATTTGTTGGGGTGAAACGTGTGGCATCCCCAAGCTTGAGCTTTAGTCCATTCTTCATCTCATTACGTCATTCTCTCCATACACCTAAAAATTTTCCTTTATACAAAACTTCACACAATCTTTATTAGCAACATTAGTGCACTCAAGATAATAAGTCTCTTAGGTTCAGTTCTAACACCAATAAAACTTCCATTAGAACACAAGCTACTGTAGAACTTCCCTCAAAAATCTCAATTCCCCAAAAGAACTAAAAAAGGAACCAACAAGAAGTAAATGCAAATAATGACAGAAATCTGTCAAAACAGACCAGCAGGTAAAGACGAATTTTTTCGAAGACCTTCTGTTGCTAAAATCAAAAAGTGTTGAACTAAAAAAAGTGAGATAACAACCTGGGGCAGAAGAACAAAAAATCATGCCTAAAAAGGAGCGATTTTACATGAATTTTTACGGTGAAGAACAGAAATCTGTTTCAGGACAACAACTTTTCCAATCATTACTTTTCTCTCATTAGAGGTTACTCTTGGCACAAAAACCACACAAAAATGATAAGGAGAGGTTATTACTGAAGCAATAACTTCCAAGACTCAACTAAAACTTTTGGGTTACCTCCCAATAAGTACTTTTCTTTAATGCCTTTAAGTTAGGCATGATAGTTTGAGAAGATGCTCAAATAAGAGATATGAATTGAAGTAAAAGAGAGCATCAAGAAGCAAATTCAAAGCACATTTAAGTCTAACCCACTTCCTATGCATAGGAATCTTGTAAAGAAACAAGTCATGAAAGCACAAAGCAATAAGCATAGTAAAGCAAAACAAGTGCAACTTCAAGATTTTCAACATAAATAGGGGAAACTTAATATTGTTGAGACACATAAACCATGTTTCCATCTCTCATAATAACTTTCAGTAGCATCATGAATAAAATTAACAATATAACTATCACAAAAAATATTCTTATCATGAGCCACATGCATAAAAGAATTAATACTCTCCACATAAACATAGTCATTCTTATTAATTGTAGTGGGAGAAAATTCAACAAAATAGCTATCTTTATTATTCTCATCACCATAATCATCAAATATAGGAGGCATATTATAATCATAATTAATTTTCTCCTCAATAGTAGGTGGACTGAAAATATCATATTCATTATTGCAATCATCATATATTGGAGGTATAGTATCATCATAAGCAATAGAATAGTTATCTTCCAAAGTGTGTTCGTTTGTAAACATATCATCATTGGAAGGAACATGGATAACACTAATAGTACATTAATTATTAATATCATCATTTTCAGAATTGGTAACGAAGAGATTTTCAATATCAAAAGTAGTGTGATTTTCCCAATCATGATCACTACTATAGGTAATAGGCATAGGAACATCATCGAGTTCAGACTCATCAAAAACTATAATAGGAGCAACATGCTTAGGGGAAAATACCGTTTCCTCTCTCTTTTTACTCCTCCCCTTCTTCTTTTTCTTCGTCTCTTTAGGAGGGAGAGGCTTGAAAGGAAGCTTCTCCATATACCTTGATTCATTGTTAGAGACAATAGAAGAAACTTTGGAGGATTCCTCCTTTTCATTAATAAGAACAAAACACATATTTGTCCTGTCATATTTTGGTAAAACCTCATCTTTTATAATATTTTGTATGTAAGTATTTGTGTGGCAATTATCAACACAATAAATATGACAACCATGCAGGACACTATTCATATCAAAAGCACTCATATCTACCAAAGAAGTTTTTCTTGATAATTCTTCACACCCCAAAAATAATGTAAGTTCATCATGCTGGTTAGGAGTGATCATGTCATCACAATACAAACTTGCAGTACTCATTGGATTAGAAGGGCTATTATTATGGCCTGAGCATTGAAAATTGAAATGACCCACCTCAAACCAAAGTTCACAATAAAAGGATAGAGGGCACAAACTTTTTTACCTAGATCATTTAGAGACCTATACCACGTTCTAGTTTTTTCATTCCTGTGGGTGATACAATATTCTTCTTCAATTTGATTCTTCTCACAAGGTCTATGTATTCCACAAAAAATAACATGCTTACAAGAAGTAGTACTTTTAGAGGTTTGAGCATGTTTATTGCTATCATTAATAACAATTTCATTTTCCATGCAAGTATCTTTATAAGGCTCATGATACATGTCCCTTTTTTTAGGAGCATTAATATGAGAAGAAAAGGTTCTATAACAATCAACAAGAATTTGAGAATCAAGACCATATTTAGCACTAAGCTCTTGAAAATCAGCAGTTTCAGCGAAAGACATAATGCAATTATACTCATAGTTTATACCTGGTTCTTTACCTTTGTTGTTATCCCAATCTTCGGTATTGCTTTGAATTGTTTCAAGAAGATCCCACTTAGCTTTGACCTCCTTACTCGTGAAGGATACCTCTAAACAAGTATCTAGATAGTCCTTGTAATGTCCTAAAAGCCTTGCATAGAAATTATTAATAACAATATTACTAGGGAGCTCATGAATGGGACATTTGAGCATTAGTGACTTCAGTCTCCCCCATGCCTAGGCAATACTTTCTCCATCATGTGGATGAAAATTATAAATGTAATTCCTATCTTTATGAATTTCATGAGGAGGATAAAATTTAGAGTAAAAGAGAGATTCAATTTCCTTCCACTCCAAATGATGAGGACCATCTAGTAGCTCATACCACTCCCCTGCTTTGCCCTTAAGTGAAAGAGGGAATAGCTTCCTCTTAACTTGGTTCATTGAAATACCTGCACACTTGAACAACTCGCATAATTTGTGTATAAAGAGTAAATGATCACCAGGATGGACAGTTCCATCTCCCAAATAACAGTTGTTCATAACACGTTCAACAATTTTTATAGGTATTTTAAAAGAGATGCTTTCAGTATGTGGGTTTAAAATATCACAAGTATCATTAGAATTACCACATATGGGAGATAAAGTATCATCAGAGAAAATTTTCTTTTTTAAAGCTGGGGAATTAAAAAGATCATTTTCATAAAAACTAACTTCCCCAATCTTAGACGTTTACATAGCATTGGTAACAAAGGTGTTCAAAAGATTCATAGTAATAACATTTCTATTAGCATGCAAAGAAAGTTCCATGGTTTTTTAATTTCTTTTTAGACAATTCATGTTCTAACTTAGGAAAAATACTAAAAAGCTCTCTAATTTTGTTGTTGTTTTCCATTAAGCCTAACTAGTGAAAACAAGAAACAAAAAGAAAAAATTGCACAATCTAAAGGAAATAACTTCGAGCACTCACACCGGAGGATGTGAGTACCTTTACCTTACCTCCTCGGCAATGGCACCAGAAAATAGCTTGATGTCTACACACTTCTATTCTTGTAGACAGTTGTTGGGCCTCCAAGTGCAGAGGTTTGTAGAACAACAACAAGTTTTGCCTTAAGTGGATTACCCAAGGTTTATCGAACTCAAGGAGGAAGTGGATAAAGGTATCCCTCTCAAGCAACCCCGCAATCAAGATACAAGAAGTCTCTTGTGTCCCCAACACACCCAATACACTTGTCAGGTGTATAGGTGCACTAGTTCAACGAACAGATAGTGAAATACAAGTGGTAACGGTGATAGAAAATAGCTTGATAGCATGGAAAAGACTAAAGTAAAACTGAGATAAAGTTGGAAGCAAGCAAACATGTAATAGATCTAATAGCAAACGATGTTTTCAGTGCTTAGAAACAAGGCCTAGGGATCATAATTTCACTAGTGAACACTCTCATATAAATATAGTCTTCTTTATGATACTACGCTGAACTACTCTCTGGTTGGACACTCTAATCCATGGTAGGGCTATAACGGCACACCTCAAAGTTCATCTTTCCCATCTAGATAACCCCACACTGTCACCTTGAGCACTAGATGGTTCAAACAAACACCACAATTTCATAAAGACATCCAACTCCAAATATAACTCATAATAAGTATTTGAAATCTCTAGCCTAAGTGCCACCATGGTGTGCACACTATCAACTTCACACACATGGGGAGAGCAGAGATCTATTAAAGCACTTGAGTAGCAAGGTAGATCTATAAATTACAAGCTCATGATCTCAATAAGATCATGCATAGACAGAGAGAGATAGATGAACACATAGCTACCTAGAACCCTTAGCCTCGAGAGTGAACTACTCCCTCCTCATCATGGGAATCAGCAATGGTGATGGAGATGGTGTTGGAGATCGATGGAGATGGCTTCGGGGGCACTTCTCCATCCCGGCAGGGTGCCGGAACAAAGACTTTCTATCCCCCGAATCTCCCCTTCGGTGGCGGCGGCGCCACGGAACTTTTCGTTGCTGGAGGCTTGACAATTTAGGTTTCTGTATCGGGAGGAATATATAGGCGAAGGGGCGAGGTCAGTGGCCAGTCAGGGGCCCACACCATGCCCTGGCGTGCCTGGGGGAACCGGTGCCTAGGGGTGGTTTGGCCACCCTGTGGCCCCCCTTCGTCTCTCCTTCTCGCTCCATGAATCTTCCGGGAAAATAACGACTTTGGCTTTTGTCCGGTCCAATTCCGAGAATATTCATTTTCTGACTTTCTGGAACCAAAAGCTGCAGAAAACAGGCAACTGGCACTATGGCTCTTGTTAATAGGTTAGTCCAAGAAATCATATGAAAAGTACTCCAAAGTGTGGACAAAACATAAGAAAGTAGATATAAACCAAGCATGGAACATCAAAAATTATAGATACGTTTGCAACATATCAGCAATCAACATCATAGCAATGGTAATGGAAACAATCATAGATGATTAGTACTTATATAAATCCAGAATGAGTATAGGAATTACAACAAGATCTAGACAAGGTTTAGATGGGATGGATGGAGATGGTGGTGATTCAGTGATGGATGATGAAGATCGATGCCTTAGACTCCCCGATCTATGCAGGGCGAAGATGGATCCCTTGTTGATGAGTTCCCCCTCCAGATGCCTTCCAGAGGTGAGGTTTCGGCAATTTCTAGGTGTTCTATTTGTCGTCCCTCCGAACCAGTTGCATGGGGTGAAACTATTTGACGAGGCGGAGGCGGCACCAACTATACGGCCGGAACTATACGACCAGAAAAGTTGCTCCGGTCGTATAGTTGGTCGTTAGACTCTCTGCCTCCCTTGTTCACTTCTGGTTTTCTTCTGGTATTATTAATATTTCCCAAATAAGCAATTTACGTTGTTTTTGACTCCTTTTCTCCATAGTGCAACTTCTCCAAGAATTGTATCCATTGGATCCATCCCGATCCTGGTGAAAACAAACATAAAATGTGCGCGCTAGCGCCGTAAAATACCAAGATCCTACATCTACAATGCAAAATAATAATGTAAAACATGATGCAAATATGCACTCATTATTCATGTAGGCCGGCGAAGCGCTGCGGGGATGCTCCGGTGCGGTGGTGTAGGAGCCAAAGGTGAGAAAGGGGTTAGGGTTTTTTGGAGTGCTATGGGGGAAATGGCGTCGGTGGAAGGTGGACTACCCAGCTTGAGAGCTGTGGGGAACCCCGCCCCCCCAGGGGGAGGGGGAGTGGAGGGGGATTACGAACCATACCCACGCCCTGACATTAGTAGATATGCCATTGTCAGGGGTAGAGAAGGAATTTCGTACGGCTACAACTTTGGGCGTGTGACCACTCGAAATATTTTGGTGGAGGTGAGGCGGGAGAATTTGCCGCTCTAGGATTTTGAATTTGGCTATACAGTTCAAAAGATATAGAATAATAATATCCTATCCTATCCTAGGAGTAGCTATAGTACAATGACTAGAAAGAATAGTTTACTATAATGTCCTAGCCTTTCTAGGTACGGAGTATTTCCGGAGCCATTTCTGCAAAAATAAGGTCTCTACCTTCAGCTCAATTACATACACACATGAAGGTAGTAACATGAACTAGTATGTTTCCCACTATGACTAGCCTAAGAGCATATCTAGTGGCTAGTGTATCCGGTAGTCTAAGCCAAATATAGACCGCCATGGACCAAAAAATGCCTCCGGTGGCTTGTGTATCCGGTGGTCTAAAATTTTGACATCCTCCAAACAGGCTACTCGGTGTCCATATTTGGAGAACCGAGCCACCATGTCTAAAGCAAAGTTGGTCGCTCACGAGCTCGCTCCCTGATACGTTGCTAACGTATCCATAATTTTTGATATTCCATGCTTGGTTTTATCTACTTTCTTATGTTTTGTCCACACTTTGGAGTAATTTCTATACACTTTCTTGGACTAACCTATTAACAAGAGCCACAGCGCCAGCTGCCTGTTTTCTGCTATTTTTGGTTCTAGGAAAGTCAAAAAATGAATATTCTCGAAATTGGACGGGACAAAAGCCAAAGTCAGTTTTTCACCGAGGGACACCCGGAGCCAGAATACGAGACGGAGAGGGGCCAGGGGGCCTCAACACCACCTGGCCGCGCGTCCCAGCCTGGCCCGCGCCAAGGGGTGGTCTGGCCGCCTCCGACACCCCCTCGGCCTCCCCTTTCGCCTATATATTGCCTCCGCTACAGAAATCCTAAGGACCCGATCAAAATTCCACGAAAGAGTCTGTAGCCGCCATCATCTCCATCCCTAGATCGGGAGGGATCTGAAGCTCTTCCCGGCACCCTGCCGGAGAGGGGAATTCACCCTGGAGGCCTTTTCATCACGATGCAAGCCTCCGGTGTGATGCGTGAGTAGTTCATCTCTGGACTACGGGTTCATGTAGTAGCTAGATGGCTGGTTCTCCTCCTTTGTGCTATCATGTTTAGATCTTGTGAGCTCTGTTCCTGATCAAGATCATCTATTTGTAATTCCTACATGTTGTGTTTGCGGGGATCCGATGGATATTGAGATGCTATTTCAGATTCATTATTGATTCTATCATGTCTTTGTTATTTGTGATCTTGCATGCTTTCCGTTGTTAGTAGCTATCTTGGCCAAGTAGATGCTAGCAACTCCAAGAGTTAGTATTTATGCTCGATAGTGGGTTCATGCCTCTAGTAATCTGGGGAAGTGATAGAAATCTCTAAGGTACTAGATGTGTTGTTGCTACTAGGGAGAAAACAATAATCCTCTGTTCATAGAACAATCGTATTGTTTACTTTACATGCAATGCGTAATGCAATTATCCGTTGCTTGCAACTTAATACCGGAGGGGGTTCGGATGATAACCTGAAGGTGGATTATTAGTCATAGATGCAGTTGGATTACGGTCTATGTATAATGTTGTAATGCCCAATCGAATCTCAAAGGAGTCAAGATGAGTAGTATATGCATGTATGCTTTCTCGATGTTTGTCAATTTCCCCATTGTAATTTGTTCACCCAACATGTCATCTATCTTAAGGAGAGCCACCACTAGTGAACTATGGACCCTGATGGCCCAAAATATATTGAGCTCGTTGGGGAACCCCAAGAGGAAGGTATGATGAGCACATCAGCAAGTTTTCCCTCAGTTATGAAACCAAGGATATCAATCCAGTAGGAGCAAGGAAACACCCCAAAGGTGTTGCTAGCTGAACTTTGGTAGGGCGCACTACCGGTGCCAGCAGCAACGTGGAGACCTGCACAACACAACCACAGAACTCTACCCCCAACTTGCGATGAGGTTGTCAATCTCACTGGTTTTGCTGAAAACAAAGTATTAAACATAGCGAGTGGAAGAAAGTAATAGTTTGTAGAAAGTAAACACAAAGCAGTAAACAGTTGATTGTAGATTGATGGTAAAAGAAAGGACCGAGGTCCATAGTTCACTAGTGGTGGCTCTCCTTAAGATAGATGACATGTTGGGTGAAGAAATTACATTGGGGCAGTTGACAAACATCGAGAAAGCATACAAGCATATACTACTCATATTGACTCCTTTGAGATTCGATTGGGCATTATAACATTATACATAGACCGCCATCCAATTGCATCTATGACTAATAATCCACATTCAGGTTATCATCCGACCCCCCTCTAGTATTAAGTTGCAAGAAACAGATAATTGCATTACGAATTGCGTGTAAAGTAAACAATACGATTGTTCTATGAACAAAGGATTGTTGTTTTCTCCCTAGTAGCAACAGCACATCTAGTACCTTAGAGATTTCTTTCACTTCCCCAGATTACTAGAGGCATGAACCCGCTATCGAGCATAAATACTAACTCTTGGAGTTGCTAGCATCTACTTGGCCAAGATAGCTACTAACAACGGAAAGCATGCAAGATCACAAATAACAAAGACATGATGGAATCAATAATCAATCTAAAATAGCATCTCAATATCCATCGGATCCCTGCAAACACAACATGTAGGAATTACAAATAGATGATCTTGATCATGAACGGAGCTCACAAGATCTAAACATGATAGCACAAAGGAGGAGAACCAACCATCTAGCTACTTCATGGACCCGTAGTCCAAGGATGAACTACTCACGCATCACACCGGAGGCTTGCATGATGATGAAGAAGGCCTCCAGGGTGAATTCCCCTCTCCGACAGGGTGCTAAGAAGAGATTCAGATCCCTCCCGATCTAGGGATGGAGATGACAGCGGCTATAGACTCTTTCGTGGAATTTTGATCAGGTACTTAGGGTTTCTGTATCGGAGGCAATATATAAGCGAAAGGAGAGGCCGAGGGGGTGCCTGGGGCGGCCAGACCACCCCCTGGCGCGAGTTAGGCCTGGCCACGCGGCCAGGTTGTCTGGCCGGGCCCCAGCCCCTCGCCGTCTCACATTCTGGCTCCTGGTGTCCCTCGGTGAAAAACTAACTTTTGCTTTTGTCGCGTCCAATTGCGAGAATATTCATTTTCTGACTTTCCTGGAACCAAAAACAGCAGAAAACAGGCAGTTGGCACTGTGGCTCTTGTTAATAGGTTAGTCCAAGAAAGTGTATAGAAAGTACTCCAAAGTTGGAACAAAACATAAGAAAGTAGATAAAACCAAGCATGGAACATCAATAATTATGGATACATTAGCAACATATCAACATCCCCAATATTAACTCCTGCTCGTCCGCGAGTAGGTAAGTGATAAAAAGAAAGAATAATTTTTGAGGTGACACACACCATCATAAACTTGATCAAAGTATTTGTAAAACATTTATAGTTGGGATTATAGTACTTCAATCAAAACATGAAAGACAAAGTTCTAGCAATAAGGCAAAGCAACTAAGTTGCAACATGAAAAGGCATAAACAAAAGATTCATGAATAACAATTCTTTGCAAGACGTTTGTTTGTTTCACATAAAGAAAACATAGCATAGTGGCATTCAGCTTGTCCCTCATAGAGTAGCAAACATAAATGCATAGGACACCTTCAAAGTTCATAAGAGTGACTAGATACAAATAGTTTAAAACAATAAATATCAAAGCTATGCATCAGTCAACTAGTCTTGGTACAATGCACATAGAACTAAGAATGGCCACTATGCTCTCGAAGTAGGTGCATAAAGATAGAAGGTGGAGACTCAACATAAAACTAAAAGAAAGGCCTTCATAGAAGGAAGTAGGGATTCAAGTTTCATAAAGAGCTTCCAAAAATTATGGTACTTATTAGCTTTCAGCTCTCATTGCCCCTATAATAAGCATCATTAGGTGATTAAGGTTAAAGTGACACAACTAAGAGGATATACTTAACAAGTTATAAGTCGAAATCGCATGCCCCTTACTTACGAAGACCGAACCACATGCTACTCAACTTTAGTCACAAGTAAGCTCTTTTCATTGTAAGTACATATGTATCATAGAGAACCGCCAATGGGGTACCCCTTGCACATGATACAGGAGCTATCCCATAATCAAAATGACAAGGCAAGCAGACAATGAGCATCTCAGCGATCTTTTTATTTGCTATTTACATAGGCTTTTATTGAGGATGCTTCATATAGTGCTCATTATGGTTATACTACAAGTTTCCACCATGATTAGGCATGGCTTAGGCTAGCGGCCCAGGCGTTTCTCTAACACATATACAAACTCCATGATCTTACAAGTTCCCCTTTTATTTCACACCGTCGGGATCCATAAGCAAAAGAACATGATATCAACGGGGTACAGAGTATAGGTGCAATGTTGAAAGCGTTCCCCATGATACATGGTTCTGCTAACTTCAACTTATAAAGCACAAGCATATACGCAACAAAGATGGACACAATGGTTCAAGTTTATTAAATGCAAGAAAGTAAAGTGTGCCATCAAGTTCGTGAGAGCTTTAATCGCTAAATTTTACATAACAAGTTTAATTTGGAAGTTATACAAAAACATAAATATACTTGGAATAGCAAATGCTAATAGGTAGTTATGGTGGACTCTCTGGAATAACTTGGTTTTAGGAGTTGGATGCATGAGTGGAACACATACTTGGTTGCGGAGGCTAGCAAAAGACTAGGAGTGACCAACTAAGAGAGCAATAATGGCCATAATCATGCAGAGCGACAAAACATCATTGATCAAAGCATAAAGTGATACTACAAGTTGAAAACTAAAGGATCATAAAGGCTATGGTGACTTGGGATAGTCATAACATGGTGTGAGCATGTGCCAAGTCAACCCAAATAAAGCATCAAAGGAGAATACTACAATACTATGCTTTAATATGCTAAAACAACGCATGATTCTTCAAAGGCACATTAAGCAATCTCAATTGTTTATAACAAGCCATGCTACAGCAAAGAATACTAAGCATAAAGCCAAAACAATATCAAGCATGGCATGACAAGTTGATGCGCCCAGTTTCTGCGCCTAGTCGCTGATCCCGAGCTCCAATAGCGCATGCCATAGCCACCGTTGCGAGGCTCTAGCCCGCCTCCACCGCCGATGAGCCGAGCAGCTCGGAGGATGGCAGATCCTACTACCAAGGAAGAAGAATTTCTGGATACAAGCGGGTGAGCTACCCTTCTCTTTGCTATTCGCACTAATTATAACTGCTAGCTGGCTACTGAACCTCAAATTGTTTGTTAGCCCAACGCTGACAAACATATTTTGTCCACAATTTTCTGTTATGTGGGATCTCCGCGGACCTCCCTTACTTGGTTACGGTAGTCCTTTTCAGGTACGACTCTAAGGGCAAGTGATATGGACACCATTGTATCACGATGGAAGAAGCGCCTGCGCAGATCTACACTATATCTGGTATGGTTGCTGCTCTGCGTAATCATGATGAATTATGGCCGAAGCAGACTGCAAAGTTCAGCTTCATGGATGAACGTGGCATCATGGTTCCTCTAACATGTGATAGTCAGCTAATTGGGTTGATGAAAAGGTATGCTTGGGCTTGCATGTTTGAGCTGAATTGTGATATACTAGATGTGGAAGCTGCTGCAACTGGGAGTCGCTCTTCTATTCTTGGACATGGTGGTTGCTCGAACCCAATTAGCTCCTGGTAAGAAAAGGTCTCTTGGGGTTCGCATGTTTGTGCTGAATTGTAATTTTTGTTTTATTTACTCTGTAGATATTGGGCAGTTATGCAACAGTCTTGTTTCTTTGACAGGAAGCGCCGCAAGGTTAGAAACATGACTGTCGGGTCAGTCATTTTGCTGACCAAAGAAATTAAAAACGAGTGGATAGATGATGCTGGACAGGATTCTGGTGCCAATTGTCCCGGCGATGCAGAGTACGTGAAGCTAAGAAAATTGGCAGCGAGGAAGAGGAAGAAGGCAGGAAATGAAGAAGCCAATGGACGTGAAGGCTTGGGACCCAGGCTGCGGAAGAAGGCTGCTAGCAATGAAGATGCATAGTAATGTGTTGAACTTAAACGTATATATGTAATTCTGTTAAATTATGGAGCTCTATGTGTGGCACGTTGCTGGGCGAAACAATCTACCCATGTTCTTTGAGTAAAATGTACCACGACTTAGGGTTTGGAAACGCTCGAGTCAGTAGTTGAATCTGAAATTGTGATTGTGCCAGTGCTATCTAAAAACACGCAGCACTGGTTCCACGATACTGAGGGGTAGGATGTCTCCAAATACGACGGAATGTAAGTGGCATAGAAATAAATTATTTAAGCTGCCACACTCCACGAAGTAGCAACTTATTTCAGATGCTGCACAACGACGTGGCAACATAAACAACAATGGCAACCGATAATGCCCAGACGCTTGAGCCCGTCTATCTCACCACCTCCCTGCTCTTGCATCCCCTACATCTGGCGAAGCTCTCGGATCTCCATTAACCGGGTGTATGTGCTTCCACTTTATAAATTGTGGCTGTGCCATTTGCATGCGGCACAATCCACGTAGATTATGTTTAAACAAACCACCAATTTCAGAATACCACCATGATCAGACAAAAGGAAGTGATGCAGGGTTAAGACAGACTAACGGGAGAGCAATTTTTTTCCTCCCAGGACTCCGGGACCACTAGTTCAGACCGCTAGTTCAACAAGTACTACTATTACAACTTAAAAAGGCACGGAGCTCAAGCTAAACAGAACTAGTTATCACACATCTCCTTGATCTTCATAATCTTAGCCCGATGCGCATCTTCCTTCGAGAGCAAGGATCGATTCGTCTACTCCTTCCTTTTAGCATCTTCCTTGCACAACTTCAATTGTTTCTCTGTATTTTTCCTCATGCACTTGTCAATACTCGTAGTTGTGAACTGCAGGACTTTGGCCTGGTGAAGATCATTCCTTGCTTGAGTCAGTTCTTGCTCTACTTTAGCCTTCAGGGCCAACGCCACGTCCCTCTCCTTATCGACTTTACTAACCTTTTCTTGCACCATCCTAAGATCTCGGTTAAGCTTGGTCGTGTCAACTGGGTCCCATAGCATCATTTCAACACTATCAAGAAGTGAGCTAACTATGGATTCTTTCAACTCAACAGTCATATTCCATAGTTTGTCCAACGTTTTCTGTATCGATTTGGGCCACTCTGGGTCTACCCATTTGACAACACCGCAACTTCCGCCTTGCATCATTGCACGATGTCCTTGACACCATAGAAACCTCATGCCTGCGTTTCGTCCTTCGAAGGCTACAAATTTAGCGGGCACATGTCCATGTTTACATAGCAGAGGACTGTCTTCATCCACTAAATCGTGATAGTCGGAGTCATACATCGTCTGGTTGTCCTAACACATCATACGCGCATGAGTAAACAGAGTAGATCTAGCTCAAAAAATAGATAACTGGCCACAAATGATAGAGATAGAGATGAGATGACTCACATCATAATCACCATCCTTGTCATCACAACGCGTTTCCTCGCTGTCTCCCCTTGAACCCATGGCGAGTGGGGAGGGGGTGGCTGCCCGAGAGGGGATTGGGATGGAGGCGCTGTCGACTTGCAGGTATGGCAGGATGGGAGTGAAGTGGGGAAAGCGGCTTCGAGGGGAAGGAAGAGAAGTACGGGGAGGAAGAGAAGTAATGGGGACGTGCAACTGGGATATGGCCCACTCAACTCGCGAGTCGTGACACTCGCAAAAGGGGAGCGCCCAGTGTTGCCAGTTTGTCTAGAGAAAGTGTGGCCAATCATGCCCCAGTACAGACTACTCACGGATCGCTCTCACTAAGACCATCCCAATCGTCCAAGCGCACTGATTGAACGGCATGTAACAATCATCAAGCAGAACAACTGTGTTAGGGCGTGCCTTCTAGAAGACTCGGTCCAAAGGCCACCAATGGGGGGCTAAGGCTAGGGCTCTCCTAAGGTTAGGATCCATATGTGGTTTATGAGAGGAACAAACATGCAATGACACTGGGTGTGTTCAAGAATAGAATAGACATGCAATGACACTGGTGGATCCATATGTGGTTTGTGAAAAGAACAGACATGCAATCACACTGGGTGGATCCATGTGTGGTTCATGAAAAGAACACACATGCAATAACACTGGTGGATCAATGTGTGGTTGATGTCTACGCACTTCTATTCTTGTAGACAGTTGTTGGGCCTCCAAGTGCAGAGGTTTGTAGAACAACATCAAGTTTTCCTTTAAGTGGATCACCCAAGGTTTATTGAACTCAGGGAGGATGTGGTCAAACGTATCCCCTCTCAAGCAACCCTGCAATCAAGATACAAGAAGTCTCTTGTGTCCCCAACACACCCAATACACTTGTCAGGTGTATGGGTGCACTAGTTCGGCGAAGAGATAGTGAAATACATGTGGTATGGATAATTATAAGTGGTAACGGTGCCAGAAAATAGCTTGATGGCGTGGAAAAGACTAAAGTAAAACTGAAATAAAGATGGAAGCAAGCAAACATGTAATAGATTGAAGGAAATATGCCCTCAGAGGCAATAATAAAGTTGTTATTATGTATTCCTTGTATATGATAGATGTTTATTTTGCATGCTATAATTGTATTGATAGGAAACATTAATACATGTGTGTTTAATAAACAAAAAGGGTTCCTAGTTATGCCTCTCTTATAGACTAGCTTGTTGATTAACAAGATGATCAAAGTTTCCTGATCATGGACATTGGATGTTGTTAATAACAAGGTCACAACATTTGTGAAATGATGTGATGAACATTCATCCGAAGTATAGCATTACGATCAAGTCATTATGTTTATATTGCTATAACATCATACAAAGTAGTCTTAGTCCTTAGACCATGAGATCATGTTAATTGCTAACACCGGAAGAGTATCTTGATAACATCAAACGTCACACCGTAACAGGGTGACCATAAAGGTGGGTTCAGTGCTATGAAGGTGTTATGTTGAGGCTCATGGATCAAGAGTGGAATTTGTCAATCCCGATGACGGATAGATATACTCTGAGCCCTCTCGGTGATATCACATTAAGATAGCTTGCAAGCAAGTGATGTGATCACTAGAATGTTATATCACGGGAACAAGAAAAGAGTGCATGTCGGTAACGAGATCAAACTAGGTATTTGGATACCGATGATCGAATCTCGGACATGTATTATATCATGAGACAAAGGGACTAAATTGCTGACGTTAAAGGTTTTCACGATCACAGAAGTCATCGTTGAATATGCAGGAGTCAGTATGGATCTCCAGGTCCCGCTTCTGATTATTGATCTGAGAGGAGTCTCAATCATGTCTGTATTATTCGCGAACCATAGGGTGACACACTTAAGGGTTGCCGGACACCATTTAGGAGCACATATGTTCCAGATAAAAGGTTTGCAAAGCGCAGGAAATGTTTCGATAGAAACAGGAATTGTTTCGATAGAAACCGGAATTGTTTCGGGTGAAATTGCAGAAAGTGGTTCTGCATGTGATATTGAAATGTTTCAAGGGGTTTTATGTGAATGTTTTTTAATTAAAGTAATTAACAAAATTCTGAATAAAATAAATAAAAGAGTTTTATTAATTGAGAGTTGCATTTAATTTGGTGGAAATTAAATACATGTGAGTGGGATTTTGGGTGGAGGCCATGTTTATGTGAGTGGAGGTTCACCACATGAATGAAGGAGGGGAGGGGTCCCCCCCCCTCATGCGCTGGCTATGGGAGGGGAGGGGTCTCCCTCCCTCCTATATAAAGCCCCCCTCTCCCCTCTCACAAAACGCACCTCCTCGTGAAGGATCTCTCTCCCCCTCTAGATATTCCCCCATGGTCTCGGATTAGCGAGATACATGTTCTCGGTGGCCTTGCGTCTGGAAGGGGTTGCTGCTTCCGCTGATTCACTGGAGCAAGGAGGTGGAGGTTGTCCGGTGGCTTGAACGTGTGTGCGAGGACGGATGCGTTGCTGATTTGCGGCGCTCGGACTTCCACAGGATCTTGAGATCGGCAAGCGTACGAGTACATCAACCACGAGTTCCTACTCGTTAACAAAACTCATTGTCTTCGAGGGTTAGTTCTCCATGGATGTATGTCCACCCATTGCTCTGTATCTAGTAGATAGATCTTGGCGTATAGTTCTCATCGTAGGAAATTTTTTGTTTTCTATGCTGCGGACCCAACAGTGGTATCAGAGCCTGATCTATGCGTAGGTGCTTTGCACGGGTAGTACACACATGTTTATATGTGGGCGATGATGATCATGTTATTACATCTTCTATGTACTTTGGATATTGGTGGCATAGTGGGATGAAGCGGCCCAGACCAACCTTACATGTCATCGTACATGAGACCGGTTCCACGACTGACATGCAACTAGTTTTGCATAAGTGGCTAGCGGGTGTCTGTCTCTCCTACTATAGTCAATATCTGATTGACAACGAGTTGCTAATAACTTGGTTATCCTCGTTGTGGTTCATGTTCGTAGGTAAGACCGGTTCTATATCCGAAAGCCCTAAGCCACGTAAAACTTGCAATTGATAAATTAGAGGCGTCTAGTTTAGATCGTTGCTAGGCTAGTGTCTTGATATGGTATTGTTGTAAGTAGATGTATGATAGATACTCTTACAACTCACTTAACGTGTAAGTTCCATAGACCTTGGCCTTACAAACAAAGGAATGATAGAGATCATACCACGATGCAAATGATAGAGATCAAATGCATGGACCATATCACCTCACTTCACACATTAGATGTTAGCATCTTATATTGCTAGTTTGGCGCTTTTGGTAGCATTATAAGATGATCCCTCATTTAGATATCAAGAAAAAAATGTGTTCTTCCTTAAGTATGCACCGTTTTGTGGATCGTGTTTTGAGGCATCACGTGATGATCGGGTGTTCTCGACTCTACGCTTTCATACAACGGGTGTAAGACAGTTTTACACACGCGAATACTAAGGTTCTTACTTGACAAGCCTAGCATGTACAGACATGGCCTCGGAACACAGACCGGAAGGTTAAGCATGAGTCATATAGTTGATATGATGCCCATATAGATGATCGCCTTTGAAGCTACCCCGACTCACGTGATGATCGGACTTGGTGTAGTGGATTTGGTTCATGTAATCACCAAAAGGACATGGGGGATGTCGTTTTTGAGTGGGAGTTCATTAGTAATTTGGATTAGTTGAACTTAATCTATCATAAACTTAGTCTTTTACAAATTCTGTTGTAGATGGCACCACCTGCTTTTAATTTCAATGTGTTCATGGAGAAAGAGAAGCTTGCTGCGAATGGTAGCAACTTCACCAACTGGGCTATGAATTTGAGGATTCTCCTCACTGCTGCACAAAAGCAATATGTGCTAGAGGCGCCGCTAGGCCCCCCACCAGCTCCTGATGCCCCTAACGAGGAAAAGAACGTCTATATAACTCGTCAGGAGGACCATAACTTAGTTCATTGCGGCATACTGTATGGGCTAGAGCCAGAACTTCGAAAACGTTTCGACAATGGAAATGCTTTTGATACCATGGGAGAATTGAAAATGATTTTCGATACCCATGCTGCCATAGAGAGTTATAATGCTTCTGAAAAGTTCTTTAGCTACATGATGGAAGAGAACAGCTCCGTTAGTGAGCACGTACTCAAAATGTCTGGGTACGCCGATAAGCTTGTGTCCTTGGGAATAACGATTCCCAATGACTTAGGCATACATCGTGTTCTCCAATCTCTGCCACCTAGCTACAAGAGCTTCGTGATGAACTATAATATGCAGGGCATGAAGAAGTCTCTTCCCGAGCTTCTGTTAATGCTTAAGACTGCAGAAGTGGAGATTAGGAAAGAACATCAAGTGTTGATGATCAATAAGACCACCGGTTTCAAGAAGGACAAGAAAGGCAAGCAGAAGGGAAAGAAGGGCGGCAAATATGTTGCCGCACCTGAAAAGAAACCCCGAGCTGGCCCTAAGTCTGACACCGAGTGCTACTATTGCAAGGGGACTGGCCATTGGAAGCGCAACTGCCCCAAGTATTTGGCGGACAAGAAGGCCGGCAAGGCAAACAAAGGTATATGTGATATACATGTTATTGATGTGTACTTGACTAGTACTCGCAGTAGCACCTGGGTATTTGATACGGGATCAGTTGCTAATATATGTAACTCGGTTCAGGGGTTGCGGAACAAGCGACAACTAGCAAGGGATGAGGTCACGATGCGGGTCGGCAATGGATCAAGAGTTGATGTGATCGCCGTCGGAATGCTGCCTCTCCATATGCCGTCGGGATTAGTTATAAACCTGAATAATTGTTATTTGGTGCCTGCACTGAGCATGAACATTGTATCCGGATCATGTTTGATGCAAAGTGGTTATTCGTTTAAGTCTGAAAACAATGGTTGTTCGATTTATATGAATAATATCTTTTATGGTCATGCACCTATGTTGAATGGTTTATTTCTGTTGGATCTCGATAGTAGTATTACGCATATTCATAATGTTGATGCTAAAAGGATTAAACTTGATAATGATATATCTGCATATATGTGGCACTGCCGTCTAGGTCATATTGGCGTTAAACGCATGAAGAAACTCCATTCTGATGGACTTTTGGAATCACTTGATTTTGAATCATTTGATACATGTGAGCCATGCCTTATGGGCAAGCTGACTAGAACGCCGTTTTCCGGTTCAATGGAACGGGCGACATATTTATTGGAAATCATACATACTGATGTGTGTGGACCAATGAGTATGTCGGCGCGAGGTGGATATCGTTATTTTGTTACTTTCACGGATGATTTGAGTAGATACGGGTATATCTATTTGATGAAACATAAGTCTGAAACCTTTGAAAAGTTCAAAGAATTTCAGAATGAAGTGGAAAATCATCGTAACAGAAAGATCAAATTTCTGCGGTCCGACCGTGGAGGAGAGTATCTTAGTTACGAGTTTAGCACACATATGAAAGACTGTGGAATAGTTTCACAACTCACGCCTGCCGGAACACCACAACGTAATGGTGTGTCAGAACGTCGTAATCGTACTTTATTGGATATGGTTTGATCTATGATGTCTCTGACTGACTTGCCACTGTCATTTTGGGGTTATGCACTGGAAACCGCTACATTCACTTTAAATAGGGCACCATCTAAATCTGTTGAAAAGACACCGTATGAATTATGGTTTGGAAACAAACCTAAGCTGTCATTTCTTAAAGTTTGGGGATGTGATGTTTATGTGAAGAAACTTCAACCGGATAAACTCGAACCCAAAGAGGAAAAATGCGTCTTCATAGGATACCCTAAGGAAACGATTGGGTATACCTTCTATCACAGATCCGAGGGCAAGGTCTTTTTGCCAAGAATGGATCCTTTCTTGAGAAGGAGTTTCTCGCGAAAGGTGTGAGTAGTCGGAAGGTAGAACTCGAAGAGGTTATTGAACCTTCTCTTCATGAAATGGCGAGTAGCGCAGCACCGGAAGTTGTTTGGGAGTTGACTTCACCTAATGAAGAGAGAGCTAATGATATTGATCATGAAACTCCGAAAGAGGACACTACCGAACCTCGCAGGTGAAGCAGGACACGTGCAGCTCCCGAACTGTACGGCAATCCTGTTATGAATTTCATGATTGATGAAATAGATGACCCTACGACGTATGAAGAAGCAATGATGGGCCCCGATTCCAACAAATGGCTAGAAGCCATGAAATCCGAGATGGAATCCATGTACGAAAACCAGGTTTGGACCTTGGTGGACTTACCTCACGATCGAAAGGCCATTGAGAATAAATGGATTTTCAAAAGAAAAACTAATGCTGATGGTAATGTAACCATCTATAAGGCTCGACTTGTCGCAAAGGGGTTTCGACAAATTCAAGGAGTTGACTACAATGAGACATTCTCTCCTGTAGCGATGCTTAAGTCGGTTAGGATTATGTTAGCAATTGCTGCATATTTCGATTATGAAATATGGCAGATGGATGTCAAAACTGCGTTCCTCAATGGTAATATTGAAGAAGAGTTGTATATGATACAACCTAAGGGTTTTGTCGATCCTAAGGATGCTGATAAGGTGTGCAAACTTCAGCGATCCATCTATGGACTGAAGCAAGCATCCTGGAGTTGGAATCTCCGCTTTGATGAGGTGATCAAAGAGTTTGGATTTGTCCAAACTTATGGAGAGGCTTGTATTTACAAGAAAGTGAGTGGGAGCAATGTGGCATTTCTGATATTATATGTGGATGACATATTATTGATTGGAAATGATATAGATCTTTTAAACAGTGTTAAAAGTTATCTAAATAGCAAATTTTCGATGAACGACCTTGGTGAAGCTTCATATATATTAGGAATTAAAATCTATAGAGATAGATCAAGACGCCTAATTGGGCTATCGCAGAGTACATACCTTGATAAGATATTAAAGAAGTTTAATATGGACGGAAGTAAGAAGGGGTACTTACCTATGTTGCAAGGCAAGACATTGAGTAAGACTCAAAGTCCGGCTACGGCGGAAGAAAGAGAGATAATGGATAAGATCCCCTATGCCTCAGCCATAGGCTCTATAATGTATGCCATGCTATGTACAAGACCGGATGTGGCACATGCTATTAGTTTGACTAGTAGGTACCAATCTGATCCAGGTTCGGAACACTGGATAGCGGTCAAGAATATCCTTAAGTACTTGAGAAGAACTAAGGATATGTTTCTTGTATACGGAGGTGAAGAAGAGCTAGTCGCTAAGTGTTATGTCGATGCTAGCTTTGACACTGATCCGGATGACTCTAAGTCTCAATCCGGATACGTATTTCTCTTGAACGAAGCAGCAATTAGTTGGAGGAGCTCCAAACAACCTGTGGTGGCTGGATCAATGACGGAGGCGGAATATGTTGCTGCTTCAGAAGCGGCACATGAAGCGGTTTGGATGAAGGAGTTCATAACTGAACTAGGCGTGGTTCCTAGTGCGTTGGACCCAATGGTGATCTATTGTGACAACAATGGAGCCATAGCCAACGCCAAGGAACCAAGGTCTCACAAGAATTCCAAACATATTAAGCGCCGGTTTCACTCCATCCGCGAGCATGTCAAGGATGGAGATATAAAGATTTGTAAAGTGCACATGGACCTGAATGTAGCAGATCCGTTGACTAAAGTACTCCCTAGGGAAAAACATGATCAACACCAGAACTCCATGGGTGTTAGATTTATCACTATGTAAACTAGATTATTGTCTCTATTGCAAGTGGCAGACTGAAGGAAATATGCCCTGAGAGGCAATAATAAAGTTGTTATTATGTATTCCTTGTATATGATAGATGTTTATTTTGCATGCTATAATTGTATTGATAGGAAACATCAATACATGTGTGTTTAATAAACAAAAAGGGTTCCTAGTTATGCCTCTCTTATAGACTAGCTTGTTGATTAACAAGATGATCAAAGTTTCCTGATCATGGACATTGGATGTTGTTAATAACAAGGTCACAACATTTGTGAAATGATGTGATGAACATTCATCCGAAGTATAGCATTACGATCAAGTCATTATGTTTATATTGCTATAACATCATACAAAGTAGTCTTAGTCCTTAGACCATGAGATCATGTTAATTGCTAACACCGTAAGAGTATCTTGATAACATCAAACGTCACACCGTAACAGGGTGACCATAAAGGTGGGTTCAGTGCTATGAAGGTGTTATGTTGAGGCTCATGGATCAAGAGTGGAATTTGTCAATCCTGATGACGGATAGATATACTCTGGGCCCTCTCGGTGATATCACATTAAGATAGCTTGCAAGCAAGTGATGTGATCACTAGAATGTTATATCACGGGAACGAGAAAAGAGTGCATGTCGGTAACGAGATCAAACTAGGTATTTGGATACCGATGATCGAATCTCGGACATGTATTATATCATGAGACAAAGGGACTAAATTGCTGATGTTAAAGGTTCTCACGATCACAGAAGTCATCGTTGAATATGCAGGAGTCAGTATGGATCTCCAGGTCCCGCTTCTGATTATTGATCTGAGAGGAGTCTCAATCATGTCTGTATTATTCACGAACCATAGGGTGACACACTTAAAGGTTGCCGGACACCATTTAGGAGCACATATGTTCCAGACAAAAGGTTTGCAAAGCGCAGGAAATGTTTCGATAGAAACCGGAATTGTTTCGGGTGAAATTGCAGAAAGTGGTTCTGCATGTGATATTGAAATGCTGCAAGGGGTTTTATGTGAATGTTTGTTAATTAAAGTAATTAACAAAATTCTAATAAAATAAATAAAAGAGTTTTATTAATTGAGAATTGCATTTAATTTGGTGGAAATTAAATACATGTGAGTGGGATTTTGGGTGGAGGCCATGTTTATGTGAGTGGAGGTTCACCACATGAATGAAGGAGGGGAGGGGTCCCCCCCCTCATGCGCCGGCTATGGGAGGGGAGGGGTCTCCCTCCCTCCTATATAAAGCCCCCCTCTCCCCTCTCACAAAATGCACCTCCTCGTGAAGGATCTCTCTCCCCCTCTAGATATTCCCTCATGGTCTCGGATTAGCGAGATACATGTTCCCGGTGGCCTTGCATCTGGAAGGAGTTGCTGCTTCCGCTGATTCGCTGGAGCGAGGAGGTGGAGGTTGTCCGGTGGCTTGAACGTGTGTGCGAGGACGGATGCGCTGCTGATTTGTGGCGCTCGAACTTCCACACGATCTTGAGATCGGCAAGCGTACGACTACATCAACCACGAGTTCATACTCGTTAACAAAACTCGTTGTCTTCGAGGGTTAGTTCTCCATGGATGTATGTCCACCCGTTGCTCTATATCTAGTAGATAGATCTTGGCGTATAGTTCTCATCGTAGGAATTTTTTTGTTTTCTATGCTGGGGACCCAACATAGATCTAATAGCAAACGGCGTTTCAGTGCTAATAAATAAGCCCTAGGGATCATACTTTCACTAGTGAACACTCTCATATAAATATCTTCTCTTTATGATACTACTCTTAACTACTCTCCGGTTGGACACTCTAATGGATGGTAGGGCTATAACAGCACACCTCAAAGTAAGCCTTTCCCATCTAGATAACCCCACACTGTCACCTTGAGTACTAGATGAGTCCAACAAACACCACAATTTCATAGAAACATCCAACTCCAAATATAACTGATAACAAGTATTTGTAATCTCTAGCCTAAGTGCCACCATGGTGAGCACGCTGTCACTTTCACACACATGGGGAGAGCAGAGATTCATTAAAGAACTTGAGTAGCAAGATAGATCTACTTGATTACAAAGCTCATGATCACAATATGATCATGCATAGAGAGAGAGATGAACACATAGCTACTGGTAGAACCCTTAGCCTCGAGAGAGAACTACTCCCTCCTCATCATGGGAATCAACAACGGTGATGGAGATGGTGGTGGAGATCGATGGAGATGGCTCCGAGGGCACTTCCCCGTCCTGGCAGGGTGCCGGAACAGAGACTTTCTGTCCCCCGAATCTCCCCTTCGGTGGCGGCGGCGCAGCGGAACTTTTCGTGGATTTCTGATTGACTCTTTAGTATTTTCGCATCGGGAGGCTTCTTATAGGCGAATAGGCAAGGTTGGTGGGCGTCCAGGGGGCCCACACCAAGCCCTGGCGCGGCCTGGGGGGACCCTCGCCATGGGGTGGTGTGGCCCCGCCCCGGCTCTCCTTTTGGCTCCATGAGTCTTCCAGGAAAATATCAACTTTGGCTTTTGTCCGGTCCAGTTCCGAGAATATTGATTTTCTGACTTTCTAGAACCAAAAACAGCAGAAAACAGGCAACTGGCACTGTGGCTCTTGTTAATAGGTTAGTCCAAGAAATCATATGAAAAGTATTCCAAAGTTGGAACAAAACACAAGAAAGTGGATAAAACCAAGCATGGAAGATCAAAAATTATAGATACATTTGCAATGTATCAACATCCCCAAGCTTAACTCCTGCTCGTCCTCGAGTAGGTAAGTGATAAAAAGAAAGAATAATTTTTGAGGTGACATGCACCATCAAAGACTTGATCAAAGTATTTGTAAAACATTCAAAGCTGGGATCATAGTACTTCAATCATAATCATGAAATACAAAGTTCTAACAATAAGACAAAGAAACTAGGATGCAACATGAAAAGGCACAAACAAAAGATTCATGAATAACAATGCTTTGCAAGACGTTTGTTTGTTTCACATATAGCATAATAGTATTCAACTTGTCCCTCATAGAGTAGCAAATATAAATGCATATGACACCTTCAAAGTTCATAAGAGTGACTAGATACAAATAGTTTAAAACAAGCAATATCAAGTTATGCATCAATCAACTAGTCTTGGGACAATGCACATAGAACTAAGAATGGCCACTATGCTCTCAAAGTAGGTGCATAAAGGTAGAAGGTGGAGACTCAATATAATGGTGGAAGAAAGGCCTTTTGTAAAAGGAAGTAGGGATTCAAGTCTCATAAAGAGCTTCCAAAAATTATGGTACTTATAGCTTTCAGCTCTCATTGCCCCTATCATAAGCATCTTGAAGTGATTAAGGTTAAAGTGAACAAACTATGGTGTACATGCTTGTCGAAGTATATGTCAGAAATCTCATGTCCCTTGTATACGAGGGCCGCTCCTCATGCTACTCAAGTTTAGTCACCGGTAAGTTCTTGTCATCGTAAGTATATGTGTATCATTGAGAACCGCCAATGGGGTACCCCTTGCCCGATGATACGGAAGAATCCCCATATCAAAATGACAAGGCAAACAGACAACAAGCATCTTAGCATTCTTCTTATTTACCATGGGAATATGGTGCTTTTTTCTCTCTTTCCTCTTTTCGTAGTATCTTTTTTCTTTTCTTTTTCTCTTTTTTCTCAATATAGGACTCTTTTTTCATAAGAAGAATGCTTCATAGACAGCTCATTATGGTTACTCTGCAGGTTTCCACCATGTCAGCATGGATTAGACCAGCGGCCCAGGCGTTTCTCTAACACATATACATAACTCCATGGACTTACAAGCTCCCCTTTCATTTCACACCGACGACATCCATATACAAAAGAGCATGATATCAACTAGGTACAAGTACCAAGTGCAATGTTGAAAGCGTTCCCCATGAAAGCATGGTTCTGCTAATTCCCAACAAATAAGTGCAAGCATACACAACATAGACGACACAATGGTTCAAGTTTATTAAGGGCAAGAAAAGTAAAGTGTGCCATCAAGTTCGTGAGAGCTTTAATCACTAGTTTTCTCATAACAAGTTTAAATTGGAAGGTAAACAAAAGCATGAATATACTTGGAATAGCATAAGCTAGTAGGTAGGTATGGTGGACTCTTTGGAATAACTTGGTTTAGGGAGTTGGATGCATGAGTGGAACTCATACTTGGTGGTGGAGGCTAGCAAAAGACCGGGAGCGACAAACTAAGAGAGCAATAATGGCCATAATCATGCAGAGCGACAAAACATCATTGATTAAAGCATAAAGTGATACTACAAGTTGAAAACTAAAGGATCATAAAGGCTATGGTGACTTGAGATAGTCATAACATGGTGTGAGCATGTGCCAAGTCAACCCAAATAAAACATCAAAGGAGAATACCACTATACTATGCTTTAATATGGTAAAACAACGCATGATTCATCCAAGGCACATTAACCAATCTCAATTGTTTATAACAAGTCATGATACATCAAAGAATAGTAAGCATAAAGCCAAAACAATATCAAGCATGGTATGACAAAGCATAGGCCATAGTCGAAAACAAGCTCTCTTTACCACTGAAGCATGAACTTTCCAACTCTTTTCCAATCCAATCCAAACTATTTGAAAACCAATGTATGAAAGAGAGGGTCCAACCAATTTATTCAGAAAACTAAGCAAACCAAGCAAACTAAAAACCAAAACAAAAATGAAAAAGAAGACGCTCCAAGAAAAACACAATTGTGCATAAAACAATAAAAATGAAGCGTTTGGAAGAAACCTGGGATTTTTATTGATGAAAAAGGGGATGCGTTGGGCATCCCCAAGCTTTGACGCTTGTACTTCTTAGATATTTCTTGGGGTGACATGCGTGGCATCCCCAAGCTTGAGTTTTAGTCCATCCTTCATCTCATTACTCATTCCTTCCATACACCTGAAAATTTTCCTTCATACAAAACTTCACACAATCTTTATTAGCAACATTAGTGCATTCAAGATAATAGGTCTTTAGGTTCAGTTCTAACACTAATAAACTTCCATTAAAACACTATATACTGTAGCACTTTCCTCAAAAAAGCTCAATTCCCCAAAAGAACTCAAAAAGGAACCAACAAGAAGCAAATGCAGAAAATGGCAGAAATCTGTCAAAACAGAGCACCAGGTAAAGACGAATTTTTTCGAAGATGTTCTGTTGCTCAAATCGAAAAGTGTTGAACTAAAAAAGTTATATAACAACCTGGGGCAGAAGTTCAAAAATTCACGCCTCAAAAGGACGTACATAAATTTTACACGAATTTTTATGGTGAAGAACAGAAATCTGTTTCAGGACAACAACTTTCCCAATTATTACTTCTCTCTCATTAGAGGTTACTCTTGGCACAAAGAGCAAATAAAAAGGATAAGGAGTGGTTATTACAGAGGTAATAACTTCCAAGACTCATCTAAAACTTTTGGGTTAGCTCCCAATAAGTACTTTTCTTTAACGCCTTTAAGTTAGGCATGATAGTTTGAGAAAATGCTCACATAAGAAATATGAATTGAAGTAAAAGAGAGCATCAAGAAGCAAACTCAAAGCACATTTAAGTCTAACACACTTCCTATGCATAGGAATTTTTTAAAGAAACAAGTCATGAAAGCACAAAGCAATAAGCATAATAAAGAAAAACAAGTGCAACTTCAAGACTTTCAACATAAAGAGTGGAAACTTAATATTGTTGAGACACATAAAACCATGTTTCCCTCTATCATAATAACTTTCAGTAGCATCATGAATAAAATTAACAATATAACTATCATATAAAACATTCTTATCATGAGCCACATGCATAAAAGAATTAATACTCTCCACATAAGCATAGTCATTCTTATTAATTGTGGTGGGATCAAATTCAACAAAATAGCTATCATTATTATTCTCATCACCATAATCATCAAATATAGGAGGCATATTGTAATCATTAATTTTATCTTCAATAGTAGGTGGACTGAAAATATCATACTCATCATTGTAATCATCATATATTGGAGGTTTGGTATCATCATAAGCAATAGAATAGCTATCTTTCAAAGCCGGGGAACTAAAAAGATCATTTCCATTAAAACTAGCTTCCCCAAGCTTAGACTTTTCCATAGCATTAGTAATAATGGTGTCCAAAGAATTCATACTAACAACATTGCTATTAGCATGCAAATAAAGTTCCATAGGTTTTTTAATTTTCTCTTCAAACACTTCATGTCCTAACTCAAGATAAATACTATAAAGCTCTCTAATTTTGTTGTTGTTTTCCATTAAGCCCAACTAGTGAAAACAAGAAACAAAAAGACAAAATTGCAGAATCTAAAGGAAATAACTTCGAGCACTCACACCAGAAAATAGGCGTTTGCTGTGGGAGCTTCTTCTTCTTTAATCCTTCGGTGTGAATACCTTTTACCTTTCCTCCCTGGCAACGAAGCCAGAAAAGAGCTTGATGTCTACACAATTCTATTCTTGTAGACAGTTGTTGGGCCTCCCAGTGCAGAGGTTTGTAGAACAGCAGTAAGTTTTCCCTTAAGTGGATCACCCAAGTTTTATCGAACTCAGGGAGGAAGTGGTCAAAGGTATCCCCTCCCAAGCAACCCTGCAATCAAGATACAAGAAGTCTCTTGTGTCCCCAACACACCCAATACACTTGTCAGGTCTATAGGTGCACTAGTTCGGCGAAGAGATAGTGAAATACAAGTGGTATGGATAATTATAAGTGGTAACGGTGCCAAAAAATAGCTTGATGGCGTGGAAAAGACTAAAGTAAAACTGAAATAAAGATGGAAGCAAGCAAACATGTAATAGATCTAATAGCAAACGGTGTTTTAGTGCTAAGAAACAAGGCCTAGGGATCATACTTTCACTAGTGAGCACTCTCATATAAATATCTTCTCTTTATGATACTACTCTTAACTACTCTCCGGTTGGACACTCTAATCGATAGTAGGGCTATAACAACACACCTCAAAGTAAGCCTTTCCCATCTAGATAACCCCACACTGTCACCTTGAGTACTAGATGAGTCCAACAAACACCACAATTTTATAGAAACATCCAACTCCTAATATAACTCATAACAAGTATTTGTAATCTCTAGCCTAAGTGCCACCATGGTGAGCACGCTGTCACTTTCACACACATGGGGAGAGCAGAGATTCATTAAAGCACTTGAGTAGCAAGATAGATCTACTTGATTACAAAGCTCATGATCACAATATGATCATGCATAGAGAGAGAGATGAACACATAGCTACCGGTAGAACCCTTAGCCTTAAGAGAGAACTACTCCCTCCTCATCATGGGAATCAGCAACGGTGATGGAGATGGTGGTGCAGATCGATAGAGATGGCTCCAGGGGCACTTCCCCATCCCGGCAGGGTGCCGGAACAGAGACTTTCTGTCCCCCGAATCTCCCCTTCGGTGGCGGCGGCGCAGCAGAACTTTTCGTGGATTTCTGATTGACTCTTTAGGGTTTTCGCATCGGGAGGCTTCTTATAGGCGAAGAGGCAAGGTCGGTGGGCGGCCAGGGGGCCCACACCATGCCCTGGCGTGGCCTGGGGGGACCCGCGCCATGGGGTGGTGTGGCCACCCTGTGGCCCCGCTCCGACTCTCCTTCTAGCTCCCAGTGTCTTACGGGAAAATATCAACTTTGGCTTTTGTCCGGTCCAATTCCGAGAATATTGATTTTCTGACTTTCTGGAACCAAAAACAGCAGAAAACATGCAACTGGCACTGTGGCTCTTGTTAATAGGTTAGTCCAAGAAATCATATGAAAAGTACTCCAAAGTTGGAACTAAACACAAGAAAGTGGATAAAACCAAGCATGGAACATAAAAAATTATAGATATATTTGCAATGTATCGGTGGTTTGTGAGAAGAACACACATCCAATGACACTGGGTGTGTATCATGAAAAGAACACACATCCAATGGCAGTGAGTGTGGTTCATGAAAAGAACACACATCCAATGACACTATGGTTCATGAAAAGAACATACATGCAATGACACTAGTGGATCCATATGTGGTTTGTGGAAAGAACAGACATGCAATGACTCTAGCTGTGGTTCATGAAAAGAACAGACATGCAATGGCACTGGTGGATCCATGTGTGGTTCGTGAGAATAACACACATCCAATGACACTGGTGGATCCTTATGTGGTTTGTGAGAAGAACAGACATGCAATGACACCGGCTGTGGTTCATGAGAAGAACACACATGCAATGACACTGGTGGATCCATGTGTGGTTTGTGAGAAGAACACACATGCAATGACTCTAGATGTGGTTCATGAAAAGAACACACATGCAATCAGATTGGTGGATCCATGTGTGGTTCATGAGAAGAACACACATGCAATGACACTGCGTGTGGTTCATGAAAATAACATACATGCAATGACACTGGTGGATCCTTATGTGGTTTGTGAGAAGAACTGGCATGCAATGACTCTAGCTATGGTTCATGAGAAGAACACACATGCAATGACACTGGGTGTGGTTCATGAGAAGAAACACATGCAATGACACTGGTGGATCCTTATGTGGTTTGTTTAGCAGAACACACATGCAGTGACTCTAGCTGTGGTTCATGAAAAGAACACACATGCAATGACACTGGTGGATCCATGTGTGGTTTGTGAAAAGAACAGACATGCAATCACAATAGGTGGATCGATGTGTGGTTTGTTTAGAGGAACACACATGCAATGACACTGGGCATGGTTCATGAAAAGAACAAACATTGAATGACAATGGTGGATCCTTATGTGGTTTGTTTAGAAGAACACACATGTAATAACTCTAGTTGTGGTTCATGAAAACAACACACATGCAATGACACTGGTGGATCCATGTGTGGTTTGTTTAGAAGAACATACATGCAATGACACTGGTGGATCCTTATGTGGTTTGTGAGAAGAACACACATGCAATGACATTGGTGAAACCATCTATGGTTTGTGAGAAGAACACACATGCAATCACAATAGGTGGATCCATCTGTGGTTTGTGGAAACGTAGTTGGCATTATCCTTTGCAACTTCTGCCACAGCTCGCTGGCATATCTGCACCCTTGGGCAAACCATGCTATGGCCTGTGATTCTATCACGCCCTCACACGAATTTCTCACTTTACACCACCGGGTTAAAAACTGCCGATCTGTCTCATTTGGTCTTTGCTTGCACATAGCTAGGGTCTGCGGCCTATTTGGCCTCTGATACGTACTAGAGAAATTGCTGATGAACATTTCCTCGAAATCTATCCAGCAGTTAATGCTTCCGGGCGGCAAATTGTTCAGCCTTACCGCTGGCCCCTCCAACATCTGGGGTACATATCGCACAGCCCATCTCAAGTTGCCAGTGGCAATTTTCACAGCTATGGCATAATTTATCAGCCAATCCTCCGGCTTTGTACTGCCGTCATACGTCTTCGTGCCCCTAGGTAGCTGGAAGTTGGGTACCGATGGCTCCTTCATGATCCGGGGTCCAAAACATGCTGACCCGGTGGACCTTGACATTCAATTTGTTCTGACATATACAGTCGATCCAGTTTCAACTTGGCATCATCCGGCATCAAATCCCTGCTTCCCAATCTTGATCCTATCACATGATAGTCCGGTCTTGGGTATCCCGCGTTTGCCATTTCCGAATCTCCATCATTATACATGTCTTGTTCTCGCGGAGCACCTTTCTGTTGCATACCTCGGCCGGCACTTTGCTCTTGCCTTGGTATATTCCGCTGCTACGGTTGTCCTGCTCCTGCCGAGTTTCGCTGTCCGGCATTGCCGTTGACGGCATTCCCTTGACCGACATTGCCTTGGTCGCGGTTACCTCGGCCAGCTTCACCTCGGCTCACACTCCGTCGATCATCATTTTTCTATGCTTCTTTTCCTTTCCCTGCCCACGTTGGGTCATACGGGACGATCTGTTTGTTTCGTCTGGCCGAGGTTACTACCTCCTCTCTTCTTGGACCACCATGAGGAGATGATGCGGGCTCCCGCGGATTTCTCCAGGTTACCCATCGCCGAATGTATGATCCTGGAGGCTCCAACTCTCTTCAGGTTAGCCCTGAGTAGTTCTTCGTTTTGTCTGTTTGCGATCCGAACCAGCTCATTAACCCTATCTTGTTGTCTCTGCCGAGCCTCGCCCGTTAGACCCTCTAATTCGGATGCAGCTGCATCCGCTGCTCTGAGGTTCTTTGCCGGGGTACTATACCTCGACAGCCCCACGGACAAACAGTTTTCTGATTCCTCAATTCCAGTATCACCTTCTCTATTCATCTCGCTCATGAGATTTCTCCCCTTTACTTTTACGGCATCAACTTTGTTTGCCTTTGCGTACTCACGCAGCGTCATGTTCAACGACTGCTGAGCCACGGCTATCTTTTTTGCACCCTCTAGTATTTTTTGCCTAGTTTCTTCTAGCTTGGCATGTGCCCGAGCCGGGTCTACTGCTGCTACCATAGGGTTTGCCAAGATATCCATCGCTTCTGTCAACACATTCTCTACCTTTCCTTGGTGCCTTAGGCGTTACCTCCGGATCTGGCACCGGATCCTTGCTTGCGCCTGCACCTGGCGCAGTCATCATCACCTCTGCATGGTCTGGTGAGCGAGTGATACGCGTCCCGGAAACCACGGTGAGGGGTGGCTCCCCTGCCTCGATGACGTGGCGCGGATGAATACACGACACTTCAACAGCAACGTAGACCTTGTGCGTGCCGAGCTTGATGAAGAGGCCGTTGCGCGGAAGTGGTCGGGTGCCGAAGCAGCCAGCGTTGTCGCTGACGAAGTCCAGCACTCCAAAGCGCTGAACGAGCCCGGAGACGATGTGTTCGCCGGTGCCGATGAAGTTTCCCATCCGGATCTTGAACCCTGCTAGCGCCGCTAGCCCCACGTTGGGCGCCAACTGTCGTGGTGGTGTCACGGCAGATGCCATGGATAGGCTAAAGGTGGGGACTAATACACGCTAGGGGAATCCAGGGAGGGATAGTGAAGTGATTCTTCACACAGAGGTTTGTATTTGCTTTGCTTCCAAGATTACAAGTACTCCTAGAGCTGTATTGGCGAGAGGAGGAAGAAGGAGCTCTCTTACTCTCACATACAGATCACACTTCTAGCCTTAGCCAAAATAGTATAGCAGAACCCCTTCTACTGAAAACCTAGCCCTCCTTATATAGAGGGAGCTAGGTATCTGCCTAGGGCATACGTGGAGGTATATTCCTAAGAATATGCCTCCTCCCAAAGTAGTAAGCCGACCGAGGTGCTTTTCCCCCACGTCACACATGTAGAGGCTACGTGAGCCTCTGCGGTGCCCGTGTCAGCCGACATGGGCATCGTCACCATTGCCGGCCACGCCCCGATGGTCCTGCCCTTGTTTGCTTTGCTCAGGTAGTGCGTATCGGGGCTTCTTTTGACCAACGAGATTCCTTCCTTCTCCTAGAAGCTAGACGTGACCCGGATCATAGTTGATCCGGCCACACCCGTTCCTGCATACAAGTAAAACAGACATTTCCGACTTACCCCTTAAGTTGGTTGAGACTTAGTTAGGCGAACGCCCCCAGGTCCGGGTTACCCTGTGATTCGGCCTGCCTTTAGGTGACCCGGCCAGCATCTGCTTTGGCCTTGCCGAACCTCGGCTAACTCGGCCTTTATACCCCGGCGTGACCCTACCCGGGGGTATCCCCCCAACATTAGTCCCCGAAGCTGGTGCGGTCTTAGCTGCCTTGGCCGCTAAGGCCACATCAGGTTCAATTCTGTGCTTTGGTCGTTATTTCCGAGTTACTTACTTATCTCGGATTATATGGATTTACGTTCCCTTCGCACATTCCAAGTTTTCACTTGCCGGCCGGGTTACCACTTTAACTCGGACCTCATGGTTTTACTTTCCCTCTGCACATTCCAAGTTTTCACTTGCTGGCCGGGTTACCACGGTTCCATCCAGGTCTTACCTCCTTCTCTCGTACGCCAACCCATGTGGAGGCTAATCATTATGTTGTCTTATTTTAAGGGCCAGCACAGTAACCACCGCAGTGATTGTCAGTTATCACTGTGCGCGGGTCACGTCACGCCTGCACCCTCGCTTACCGCATCCACGTGTCATGTCATGGGATCGATTTCGTTCTGTGGCCTTCTGTGTGGCTTCATGCTGATTGGCTGATTCGGGTAGTACACGGCCACATCGTGTGGCGCGCCTGCAGGACACGATCCCACTTTCCCCTCGTGGGAGAGGTTAAATAGGGGAGGGGCGCACCCCTTAGGAGTTTTCCCCTTCCGCGCCCCTCTGCCCCTTGCTCTTCTTCTTCTTCTTCCCCGCGACAGCGCCGCCGCCAGTGCTTCTCCGTAGCAGCGTCGCCGCCGCACTCTTTTCCCCACACCTCTACATCTTCGCCACCGCTAAGCGCCTCCTCCACCATGGGTCATTGCCAATCTAGGCCGCTGCCCCCCACCGTCGCTAGTGCCAGCGAGGGCAGCGAAGACCAGATGACAGAGGAGGAGCTCGTCGTCGCCGAGCAAGAGATGGAGGAGGACTCCGTAGCGGCGGACCGTGGTGCGTGGGTCGGGTCTTGGGTCTGCCAAGACGACCTGGATTGGCTCTACCGCACCAGACGCATCCCCGCCAGCGTCGCCGCTCGTCTTGCCTCCGCCGAACTGGCCCCCTCATCCAATCTGGGTGAGTACGCCGTGTTCTTGTCCCACTTCCAACGGGGGTTCGGTTTGCCGGTCATCAACTTCTTCTGGGATTGGCTTAATACCTACCAACTCAAGCCGCACCACCTTCCTGCCAATGCCATCACTTCTCTTTTCGTTTTTGCTTCCACGATCGAAGGCTATGCCGGACTATGGCCCACGAAGGAGCTATGGATCTGGTTTTTCGGCCTTCGTCGTAATGTCATCCCAAACATCCAACTCGATCCGGAGGACAAGGAGCTCACTCAATTTGGAGCTGCTTCCATCTCACCCTGGAGGCTTTCCGTTTTCCCCCGGGTCACCGGGCTAGAGTCCTGCAAATGGTGGGCCCGGACCTTCTTTTATGTCCGGAATACAGGTACTTAAGATTTAATCCAGCTGCTCCCCTATACTCCGGGCCCACCTAACCTGGAATTGTGGGATGTCGTCCCCAAGAAGCCCACGGCCTTGGCCAACCAGGTCAACAAGAGGTTCGCGGAGCTCAAGAAGCTGGGGTTGCGCAACGAGGACGCTATGATCACGTTCGTGCGCAACCGAATTTCCCCCCTCCAGAAGCGCACCCACAAGGTGTGCCACATGAGCTTCGGCCGTGACCCCAACCGGACCTCATCCTTTGAGTTGAGAAACATGGAGATATAACGCCGGGTTAAGTCTCTCTTCACCACCCACAAGGACTTCTCCTCTGAGTGGACTTGGGGAATTGAGCATTATTGCCGTGACAGGCTTCCTCCCGCGGTAAGCTTCGTGATGCAAACTTACTCCGGACTAATTATATATCGGTCATTGTCGCATTTATGACTCTGTTGTTCCTTCTTTTCCTCAGCAATTTCTTCAACAGACCCTCGAGGACGGCACCGATCCGACCCTTAAGTGGGCGCCGGACCGGGAGACTCCGGATGAGGAAGAGCCGGACCAGGAGATGTTCCTCCCAATGACCGACGCTACCAAGCGACCCACGGGTAAATCCTCTTCTATTAGAGATTGGCCTAATGATGAAGATGGCTCGGATGTTGAGGTGATTGAACCTGTTGATGCTATCCCCCTTTCTTTTGCTTTTCCGGCATCAGCTAATCCCGGTGGGCATATCCACGACGACCCTCCCCTTGCTACGGGCGAACCTATTCCGGTAGCGCCAAAGAAGAAGTGCGGAGCGGCACCAAGTTCTTCCTCCGGACCTTCTCAGCCCGCCAAAAGGCGAAAGAAGTCCGGAGACAAAACTGCCTCCAAGCCAACAGACAAAGCCCTAGCACGAAGGGCTCGGAACCCCAAGGAGCCCCAAACCTCGGATGCGTAAGTCATTTTTTCATTCTGCAACTTGCTCTTCCTTGCATTGTTGTAATTTCTCTTCCTTGCATTGTTGTAATTTCTCTTCTGACATTATTTGATTTGGCAGGGCTGCGGTGGAGGTCCCTCAGAGTGGATCTAGCATCTCTTTGCCGCTCCGGCCTAGCCCTTATCCTCCTCGTGACGATGAGTCACGCCCGCTGAGCCCTATTCCTGAGGGTTCTGCGGCTGCTCCGGGTTCTATTCCACCTCGTCAAGAGGAGGGTAACCTTGGAGCAGGGGAGACCGGCCCAGCCGAGGCGACGACATCCACGACTTCGGCTTCGCCGCAACCAGCCACCACCGAAGCTACCTCGGCAGTAGCACCAACTCCAGCACCAGTAACCAAACCAGCACCAGCACCAGTTCCGGCACCAGCACCAAGTCTGGTAGCAAGAAAATCAGCAGCTGCACCAAGTCCAGCAACAAGAGCACCAGCGCCAAGTTCCTCCGCCTCGTCCGAGTCTTCTCAACCTCGGCGAGGAACTACCCCGGCAGCTCCTAAGGGAAAATCCGCTGCAACTACTTCCTCTTCTCAGCAAGCAAAGGGCAAAAAGGCTTCTGACGCTACCAAGTCATCATTCGTCGAGGCTGGGCAGCGTACCCTCGCATCAATGCTTCCCAAGAAGGCTCCAGCAGCGAAGGACGCCCTTGCCGAGCCAACCGATGCACAACAGATGGTTCTGCACACCAGCCCAGCCCTTGCTTTGGTTGAGAGGAAAGAGGCGCACGCGAAGGGCTTGGTGGCGCCCCATATGCCCACCGGCGAGCGTTACCCTCCGATGTTGATTGAATTTGTCAACAACTAGAACAAGGCTGAGTTCGTCCATGATGACGATCTCCCGGAGAAGTTCGACCCCGCCAAATTTTTCGCCCAAATGAACAGAGCCGCTAAGGCAATCAACCTCGCAGGGCGGATGATGGAGGTACGTCGCTTCCCCTTTACATGGTGTAGATAATAACCATTAGTCCCCGAGCCTCCGAGGGAGTAACTTGTTACTCGGCCAGATGCTCTTTAGAAAACCAACGTAGCTCCATGAGAACTTTGAATATGCACACACCTAGAGCCGGGTTAAGTTCCACTTGGCCCGGATCTTTGTACACTTCGAACATGCACACACCTAGAGCCGGGTTAAGTTCCACTTGGCCCGGATTTTTGTACACTTCGAACATGCACACACCTAGAGCCGGGTTAAGTTCCACTTGGCCCGGATTTTTGTACACTTCGAATATGCACACACCTAGAGCCGGGTTAAGTTCCACTTGGCCCGGATTTTTGTACACTTCGAACATGCACACACCTAGAGCCGGGTTAAGTTCCACTTGGCCCGGATTTTTGTACACTTCGAACATGCACACACCTAGAGTCGGGTTAAGTTCCACTTGGCCCAGATTTTTGTACACTTCGAATATGCACCAAGCTAATTTATGTTTCTGTACTCCTTTCAGGTGACCACCAATCGTCGGAGTGCTGAATTCCAACGTCTGCTGGATACCCACAAGATGCTATGCGCCAAGCAAACTGCACTTCTCGCGGAATACGAGAAAAGGGGTAAATTTCTTCCTTGGCGCTTCTTCATTTTTCTTCATCTTCCTCTGCCGAACTAATCTCATCATTCGGTTTTCGCAGCTGGGGTGGAGGCTGAGAACAAGATTATGCGGAAGAATCTGGAGCAGATCAAGGGTAAGTCATTTTTGTCCGACCTCATAGTGCTTTCCATTTCCTTTTCTCCTTGGCTCGGCGAACATTCATACCTCGGCTCTGCCGGGTCAACACACTATTTCAGCATCGCTTGAAGATAGTGTGCCCGTGCCAGATATGATGCTGCATTTTCTCGAACAAGCAGGGCAGCACGAAACCGAGCTTAAGAAGAAAGATGATGAGCTCGCCCTCCTCCAGACCAAGGATGATGAGATCACCAGGCTCAAGGCTGAGATGGAGAAAATGAAGGCCCATCACCAATCCGAGCTCCAAAAGGTTGGCCAGGATTACACAGAAGAGCGCGAGCGCCTCAATATCTAGATCGCCAAGGACTAGGATCTACTCAAGGAGTCCGGCATCTAGCTTGGGTCGGCGAATGCTGAGCTTGAGCAGCTTTGTAAGAGACGTGATGATTGCACCAGGGAGTTGACCCGGATCCTCAGCCATATATCACGTAAGTTCCTTTCCCTTATCCGACCTACTTCTTCGGGTTACTTCATATGTCTTGTTTCTCTGGGTTACCTTCTTCCTTTGTCTTGTTTCTAGGCAAATTTCCAGAGGGCACTGCTATTGTGAGCGCAGCAGTTGCAGACTTCCGCCGTGAAAGGGGTACTCCTGCCGCTCCTGACGGTGAAGAGATTCCCTATGACATGGAGGACCTGTTGGTCAGCTTTCATCTCGCGTGGAGCTCATCAAGAATTATGGCAAGGACATCCTCGACGTTGCAGTTCGCATCTTCAACATGTTCTGGCCCGGAGAAGATACTCCGGAGACCACCGCAATGCTCGTTGAGAAGCTAATGGAAACCGAGACCCAGCTCGACCTCTGGAGAGAGTCCGCTGGACGTGCCGCAACTGATACCATTCTTCACCACATACTCACGTGGTATGAGAAGATCGATCTCAACCTCCTAACACGCCTGCGCACAAAATCCAGATGGACCAATGACCCGGAGTGGGTAGCTCGGCGCCAGGCTTGCGCCCATAGCCTCATCGAATATGCTCCCATTCATGAATGGGCTGAGGGACCAAGCTTCCTAGAAGCCACTGGGGACGAAGAGGTTGAGCACAATGAAGATGGCTCGGATGGTGATGGAGAAGATGACGCCTCGGATATTGAAGGCAGCGAAGATGATGCCGAACTTCCTCCTCCTGCTGCTCCTTGAGCGCAAAAACTTGAAAATTTATCAGATCCCTGGTATGCCGGGTGGAGTTGTATCCCATATACATGTGATATTTTGCTACTAAGTTCTTATGCCGGATTAACTTGGGCGTAGTCCCCGAGTTTCTTTTTCTTGTTCGTCCAATTTTTTTGGCTCGGCTCGTGTCTACCTTGATTTGGTTTTACGACTTACAAATCCGAGCTTCAAAAATTGTTTTAACAATACTGGGAAACTTTTAGACTTAGCTCAAAAGTAAAACTGCATAATAACTTGAAAATAAATACAAGGTTAGTCCAAAAAACAAACATCGGCTCGAATAAATTCCTTTCCTTAGTCGTTTTTCATGTGCTATGCAATTCCAAACTTGTTCTCTTGCTTGCCATGAAGCCAATTCTTGTTGGACAGCAGCAAGTCGAAGAGTCGGGTTCTTGGTGCTCACACATTACTAATCCGAGTTAAGTAGAACAACTTATTCCAGCTAATGCACACAAGACAACAAATATTATTAAGGCAGTCCCCAAGTTACTACTCGAGGTGCCAACACTTCATTGATAAGCTCATTGCCGGCATACATACCGACACATGAGAAGACTCGGATACATACACTTCTTTGCTAAGTGTAGAAAGGACGAAGGAGAGCTACATTCCATGGACGCTTAGATTCCTCGCTGGACCTGTCCACCTTGTTCTTTTCCTGTGGCTTTGCATCTATAAGATAATAAGAATCATTGTGCAATGCTTTGCTCACGATGAATGGCCCTTCCCATGGGGGGATAATTTATGCATGCCAGCAGTACGTTGTACCAACCGGAGCACCAGATCGCCTTCCCGAAAGACTCGGGGGCTAACTTTTTGGCTATGATAGCGTCGGAGATTTTGCTGATATATGGCGGATCTGGACAATGCCAGTTCTCTCGCTTCTTCCAGCAGATCAACATCATTTTGCCGGGCTTCTTGCACTTCGGCTTCTGTGTATTGGGTGACCCTAGGCGAATCATGCTCTATGTCGGCTGGTAATACAGCTTCTGCCCCATATACCAGAAAAAATGGCGTATAGCCTGTTGATCGATTCGGAGTTGTTCTTAAACTCCACAGTACTGCTGGTAGTTCTTCTATCCAGCACCCCGCTGATCTTTGTAGGGGCTCAATGAGCCGGGGTTTTATCCCAGATAATACTAATCCGTTGGATCTTTCCACTTGTTCGTTCGATGCGGGGTGGGATACCGAGGCTACGTCCAGCCGGATCTTCTTATCCCGACAAAAACGCGCAAATGCTCCTTCCGCAAAATTTGTGCCATTAGCAGTTATGATACTGTGAGGATAACCGTACCTCAAGATGATATCCTTGAGAAACGTTACGGCCGTAGCTCCATCACATTTTCTTATAGGCTTTACTTCAATCCACTTCGTGAACTTGTCCACCATTACCAAAATGTGAGTCATATTTCCCCTTGCTGGTTTGAACGGGCCGACCATATCCAAGCACCATACGGCAAAGGGCCAAGTAATTGGTATGGTCTTGAGTTCCGACATTGGCATATGTGTCTTGGTAGCGTACCTCTGACAACCATTACATTTTCTCACCAGATTTTCTGCTTGCTCTAAGGCACTTGGCCAGTAGAATCCGTGCCGGAAAGCTTTTGCTACCAAGGCTCGGGACGAGGCATGATGCCCGCATTCCCCTTGATGTATATCTTGGAGGATGTCAAGCCCTTCTTCTGGGTCAACACATCGTTGGAGTACATTGGTCACACTTCTTTTGTATAGTTCGGAATTGATGATCCTGTAAGCCTTTGCCCTCCTTTGTGTTTGCCTGGACAGCACTTCCTCAGTGGGTAACGTTCCATCTTTCAGGAATTGAAATATAGGTAGTGCCCAAGCCGGTGTTGCTCGCACAGGGAACACATCCTCATCAATCTCCATATGATCCACCGGCATAACTTCAACCGGATCACGTTGAGCAGTCCCCGGGTCTTGCGAAGTAGTCCCCGGGTTTACTGAAGCAGTCCCCGGGTTTGCCGAGGCAGTCCCCGGGTCTCGCGCACCACTTCCCATGTCAGTATCCATGGGCACAGCTCCGGATTCCGTGTCCTCCGGGACATAGATTGATTCGGTTCCTGGGGAGGGCCTGATGGATGGTTTCCTGAGGTGCTCTAATGCTACACGCGGTGGAATTGCTTGTCGGGTTGACCCGAGCTTCGACAGCATGTCGGCAGCCTCATTTTCCACCCGGGGTACATGGTGAAATTCGCATCCCTCAAAGTAACCAGATATCTTATGCACATGAAATCTGTACAACGCCATGTTTGGATCAAGGGCGTCCCACAGTCCCGACACTTGCTGCACCACCAAATCCGAGTTGCTAAAGCATATGATCTGACGCATCCCAATCTCTTTTGCCACCTTGAGCCCGTGCACAAGTGCTTCATACTCAGCGACATTGTTTGATGCCGCGAAATGGATCTGCAGCACGTATTTCAACTGGTCCTTCTTTGGCGAAGTAAGTACAACTCTGGCACCTAGCCTGGTTTTGGTTTTTGATCCGTCAAAGTGCATTCGCCAATAGTTCGGATCTGGGAGTGGTGGTTCGTATTGCACCTCGGCCCAATCCACGAAAAAGTCCGCCACAGCTTGAGATTTGATGGCTTCTCTTCTGTCATATTGCGGCGCATAAGGAGCTAGCTCAATTGCCCATTTTGCAATTCTGCCACTCGCATCCTTGTTACTCATTATCTCGAATATGGGGGCCTCACATATGACCCTAATGGGATGCTCCTCAAAGCAGTGCTTCAGCTTCATTGCGGCCATGTACACGCCATACGCCACCTTTTGGTAGTGTGGGTAGTTCTGCTTTGAGGCTGACAACACCTCGCTCAAGTAATACACTGGCCTTTGCACCGACTTACCTTCCCCGTCGCGCTCCACCACTATCACTACACTTACAACTCGGTTGGTTGCGGCTATATAGAGCAACATTGGCTCCTTCGATAGTGGTGAGGCTAACACTGGCGCAGTGGCTAACATCTTCTTCAAGTGGGCAAAGGCTTCATCGGCCTGCGGTGTCCAAACAAACTTATCTGACTTTTTCATAAGTTCGTAGAGAGGCAGTGCCTTTTCTCCCAACCGACATGCAAACCGACTTAACGAGGCCACGCAACCTATGAACTTCTGGACATCGTTAAGACACTTCGGCAGTTCCATTTGTTCGATGGCCCGGATTTTGGTTGGATTAACCTCGATACCTCGGCTGGAAACAAGAAAACCGAGCAATTTCCTAGCCGGGACACCGAAGGTGCATTTTTCCGGGTTAAGTTTCATTCGGAACCTCCTTAGGTTCGCAAACGTTTGCCTGATATCGTCAAGGAGCGTTTTGCTTTCCTTGGTCTTGATAACCACATCATCCACGTACACTTGTACATTTTGACCGATTTGGTCGTGCAAACATTTTTGCATACATCTTTGGTAGGTTGCCCCTGCATTATGTAAACCAAACGGCATGGTGCGATAGCAATAACCCCATACAGGGTAATAAACGCAGTTTTTATTTGATCATCCGGATTCAGAGGTATCTGGTGGAAACCAGAATATGCATCAATGAATGACAACAATTCACATCCAGCAGTTGAGTCTATGACCTGATCTATTCTTGTCAGCAGAAATGGATCTTTTGGACACGCCTTGTTCAGGTTCGTGTAATCGATACACATTCGCCAAACCACTGCCACGTTCGGATCATCCTTCTTCTTCTCCACCAGCACCGGATTAGACAGCCAATCCGGGTAAAGAACTTCCATGATAAATCCTGCAGCTAGCAACCGAGCTATCTCATCCTCGATGACTTTCCTCCTATCTTCGGCGAAGCGGCGGAGAGGTTGCTTCACCGGCTTAGCTCCGGGTCTCACATTCAAAGAGTGCTCGGCCAACTCCCTCGGAACACTTCCATGCGGGTTACTCAGTGCCGGCATATACTGCTGCGCGGACTGAGCCAATGCCGCCACCTCTTGAATTTTCCTTTTTTCCTGCGCAATCACAAGTGACTCGGCTAAGTTAGACCCGGCCGACGCACACTCCATGGAACGTCGGAAATCCCTAGCAATGGTGATCACCCCGTTTGGTCCGGGCAACTTCATCTTCAAGTAACTAATATGACAGCTCGCCATGAACTTGTTCAGCGCTGGCCTTCCGAGTAACGCATGGTACGCACTTTCTAAGTTCACCACCTCGAACTCCAAATTTTCGGTTCGGCAGTTATCCCTCGTGCCGAACAATACGTCAAGCCGGACCTTGCCTATGGGCTCACAAGAAATGCCGGGTACAATACCATGGAAAGTTGTCCTCGTAGCCTGTAGCATGTTCTCCGAGATACCCAACTTGCGCATTGTGTCCACATACATGATGTTAATGCTACTGCCATTATCGATCAGTACCTATGAGAACTTTACGTTAATGCTAGGTCCAATGAACGTCGGATCCAGTACCAACGCATACGAACCGGGGCTTGGCATAAGTTTGGGATGATCCTTGATGCTCCAAGTGATTTCTTGGTCAGACCAAGGCATATACCTAGTTACCGTAGGCATCACTGCATTCACCTCCATATGTCGGCGCTGCAAGCTCTTTCTATCTGTTTCCTCAGTGGTGAACACACAGTAGCTCTGATGGTGCTCTCTGTACTCATTTCTCCCCTCATTTCTGGGGTACCTCTGATCCGGTTGATGCGGATTTTCCACCTGATGCACTGCATCCCTTCTCTCATTATTATCATACCTCGGCGGAGGGGGAGGCAACATTAGCTGTTGCGTGTTTGCTCCGGAGAGCAATTGTTGCCGGGGTAACTCCTGCCGAGGCTGATCATTCCAGGGTGCCTGAGCATTCCCCGAACCACCTTGTTCAATCTTGCGCATCCACTCACATTGCCTCGCCGTATGACCCGCTGGGTTATTCGGATTTGGCGTGTGAAATTTACACGGCTGATCCAACATTGACTCATAAGTATACCTCGGACGGTCTTTCTTTTCTTGCCACAGTTTCTTTTGCTCTGGTGTCCAAGTTTTCTTGCCATCGTTTCTCGGAGTCCACTGCCCTCCAGTTTTCTGGCGTTGATTGCCCCCTACTCCGGGCTGATCTTGATTCACAGCCGCAACATGTTGCGAACCGTATCGATGATCCGGTCTGTCATCTCTCCTTTTCCCTCTGTAGTCATTCCTCCGGGATGATCCGGCTCCATCTCTCTGATAGTACTCATCGTTTGACTCGTTTGATACGAGCCTAGGTTGAGTCGGATCACCCAAAGCATATGAATCTGCGATCCGGATCATCTTTGCCAACGTAGTTGGCATTTTCCTTTGCAACTTCTGCCACAGCTCGCTGGCATATCTGCACCCTTGGGCAAACCATGCTATGGCCTGTGATTCTATCACGCCCTCACACGAATTTCTCACTTTACACCACCGGGTTAAAAACTGCCGATCTGTCTCATTTGGTCTTTGCTTGCACATAGCTAGGGTCTGCGGCCTATTTGGCCTCTGATACGTACTAGAGAAATTGCTGATGAACATTTCCTCGAAATCTATCCAGCAGTTAATGCTTCCGGGCGGCAAATTGTTCAGCCTTACCGCTGGCCCCTCCAACATCTGGGGTACATATCGCACAGCCCATCTCAAGTTGCCAGTGGCAATTTTCACAGCTATGGCATAATTTATCAGCCAATCCTCCGGCTTTGTACTGCCGTCATACGTCTTCGTGCCCCTAGGTAGCTGGAAGTTGGGTACCGATGGCTCCTTCATGATCCGGGGTCCAAAACATGCTGACCCGGTGGACCTTGACATTCAATTTGTTCTGACATATACAGTCGATCCAGTTTCAACTTGGCATCATCCGGCATCAAATCCCTGCTTCCCAATCTTGATCCTATCACATGATAGTCCGGTCTTGGGTATCCCGCGTTTGCCATTTCCGAATCTCCATCATTATACATGTCTTGTTCTCGTGGAGCACCTTTCTGTTGCATACCTCGGCCGACACTTTGCTCTTGCCTTGGTATATTCCGCTGCTACGGTTGTCCTGCTCCTGCCGAGTTTCGCTGTCCGGCATTGCCGTTGACGGCATTCCCTTGACCGACATTGCCTTGGTCGCGGTTACCTCGGCCAGCTTCACCTCGGCTCACACTCCGTCGATCATCATTTTTCTATGCTTCTTTTCCTTTCCCTGCCCACGTTGGGTCATACGGGACGATCTGTTTGTTTCGTCTGGCCGAGGTTACTACCTCCTCTCTTCTTGGACCACCATGAGGAGATGATGCGGGCTCCCGCGGATTTCTCCAGGTTACCCATTGCCGAATGTATGATCCTGGAGGCTCCAACTCTCTTCAGGTTAGCCCTGAGTAGTTCTTCGTTTTGTCTGTTTGCGATCCGAACCAGCTCATTAACCCTATCTTGTTGTCTCTGCCGAGCCTCGCCCGTTAGACCCTCTAATTCGGATGCAGCTGCATCCGCTGCTCTGAGGTTCTTTGCCGGGGTACTATACCTCGACAGCCCCACGGACAAACAGTTTTCTGATTCCTCAATTCCAGTATCACCTTCTCTATTCATCTCGCTCATGAGATTTCTCCCCTTTACTTTTACGGCATCAACTTTGTTTGCCTTTGCGTACTCACGCAGCGTCATGTTCAACGACTGCTGAGCCACGGCTATCTTTTTTGCACCCTCTAGTATTTTTTGCCTAGTTTCTTCTAGCTTGGCATGTGCCCGAGCCGGGTCTACTGCTGCTACCATAGGGTTTGCCAAGATATCCATCGCTTCTGTCAACACATTCTCTACCTTTCCTTGGTGCCTTAGGCGTTACCTCCGGATCTGGCACCGGATCCTTGCTTGCGCCCGCACCTGGCGCAGTCATCATCACCTCTGCATGGTCTGGTGAGCGAGTGATACGCGTCCCGGAAACCACGGTGAGGGGTGGCTCCCTTGCCTCGATGACGTGGCGCGGATGAATACACGACACTTCAACAGCAACGTAGACCTTGTGCGTGCCGAGCTTGATGAAGAGGCCGTTGCGCGGAAGTGGTCGGGTGCCGAAGCAGCCAGCGTTGTCGCTGACGAAGTCCAGCACTCCAAAGCGCTGAACGAGCCCGGAGACGATGTGTTCGCCGGTGCCGATGAAGTTTCCCATCCGGATCTTGAACCCTGCTAGCGCCGCTAGCCCCACGTTGGGCGCCAACTGTCGTGGTGGTGTCACGGCAGATGCCATGGATAGGCTAAAGGTGGGGACTAATACACGCTAGGGGAATCCAGGGAGGGATAGTGAAGTGATTCTTCACACAGAGGTTTGTATTTGCTTTGCTTCCAAGATTACAAGTACTCCTAGAGCTGTATTGGCGAGAGGAGGAAGAAGGAGCTCTCTTACTCTCACATACAGATTACACTTCTAGCCTTAGCCAAAATAGTATAGCAGAACCCCTTCTACTGAAAACCTAGCCCTCCTTATATAGAGGGAGCTAGGTATCTGCCTAGGGCATACGTGGAGGTATATTCCTAAGAATATGCCTCCTCCCAAAGTAGTAAGCCGACAGAGGTGCTTTTCCCCGCATCACACATGCAGAGGCTACGTGAGCCTCTACGGCGCCCGCGTCAGCCGACATGGGCGTCGTCACCCTTGTCGGCCACGCCCCGGTGGTCCTGCCCTTGTTTGCTTCGCTCAGGTAGTGCGTACCGGGGCTTCTTTTGACCAGCGAGATTCCTTCCTTCTCCTAGAAGCTAGACGTGACCCGGATCATAGTTGATCCGGCCACACTCGTTCCTACATACAAGTAAAACAAACATTTCCGACTTACCCCTTAAGTCGGTTGAGACTTAGTTAGGCAAACGCCCCCAGGTCCGGGTTACCCCGTGATTCGGCCTGCCTTTATGTGACCCGGCTAGCATCCGCTTTGGCCTTGCTGAACCTCGGCTCACGCGGCCTTTATACCCCGGCGTGACCCTACCCGGGGGTATCCCAACAACAAGAACCAGACATGCAATCACACTAGGTGGATCCATGTGTGGTTTTTTTTAGAGGAATAGACATGCAATGACACTGGATGTGGTTCATGAAAAGAACATACATGCAATGACACTGGTGGATCCATATCAGGTTTATGGAAAGAACAGACATGCAATTACTCTAGCTGTGGTTCATGAAAAGAACAGACCTGCAATGACACTGGTGGATCCATGTGTGGTTCATGAGAAGAACACACATCCAATGACACTGGAGGATCCTTATGTGGTTTGTGAGAAGAACAGACAAGCAATGACACTGGCTGTGGTTCATGAGAAAAACACATGTGCAATGACACTGGTGGATCCATGTGTGGTTTGTGAGAAGAACACACATGCAATGACTCTTGCTGTGGTTCATGAAAAGAACACACATGCAATGACACTGGTCGATCCATGTGTGGTTCATGAGAAGAACAAACATGCAATCAAACTAGGTGGATCCATGTGTGGTTTGTTTAGAGGAACAGACATGCAATGACACTGCGTGTGGTTCATGAAAAGAACAGACATGCAATGACACTGGTGGATCCTTATGTGGTTTGTTTAGAAGAACACACATGCAATGATTCTAGTTTTGGTTCATGAAAAGAACAGATATGCAATGACTCTGGTGGATCCATGTGTGGTTCATGAGAATAACACACATCCATTGACACGGGTGGATCCTTATGTGGCTCATGAAAAGAACAGACATGCAATGACACTAGGGGTTCCTTATGTGGTTTGTTTGGAAGAACACACATGCAATGACACTTGGTGTGGTTCATGAAAAGAACAGACATGCAATATCACTGGTGGATCCTTATGTGGTTTGTTTACAAGAACACACATGCAATGACTCTAGCTGTGGTTCACGAAAAGAAAACACATGCAATGACACTGGTGTATCCATGTGTGGTTCATGAGAAGAACACACATGTAATGACACTGGGTGTGGTTCATGAGAAGAACACACATGCAATGACACTGGTGGATCCTTATGTGGTTTGTTTGGAAGAACATACATGCAATGACTCTAGTTGTGGTTCATGAAAAGAACACACGTGCAATGACACTGGTGGATCCATGTGTGGTTTGTGAAAAGAACAGACATGCAATCACACTAGGTGGATCCATGTGTGGTTTGTTTAGAGGAAGAACCATGTAATGACACTGAGTGTGGTTCATGAAAAGAACAGACATGCAAAGACAATGGTGGATCCTTGTGTGGTTTGTTTAGAAGAACACACATGCAATGACTCTAGCTGTGGTTCATGAAAAGAACACACATGCAATGACACTGGTGGATCAATGTGTGGTTTGTTTAGAAGAACATACATGCAATGACACTGGTGGATCCTTATGTGGTTTGTGAGAAGAACATACATGCAATAACACTAGATGTGATTCATGAGAAGAACACACGTGCAATGACACTGATGGATCCATGTGTGGTTTGTGAGAAGAACACACATGCAATGACTCTAGCTGTGGTTCATGAAAAGAACACACGTGCAATGACACAGGTGGATCCATGTGTGGTTTGTGAAAAGAACAGACATGCAATCACACTAGGTGGATCCATGTGTGGTTTGTTTAGAGGAACAACCATGCAATGACACTAGGTGTGTATCATGAAAAGAATAGACATGCAATGACAATGGTGGATCCTTATGTAGTTTGTTTAGAAGAACACACATGCAATGACTCTAGCTGTGGTTCATGAAAAGAACACACATGCAATGACACTCGTGGATCCTTATGTGGTTTGTGAGAAGAACATACATGCAATCACACTAGGTGGATCCATGTGTGGTTTGTGAAAAGAACAGACATGCAATCACACTAGGTGGATCCATGTGTGGTTTCTTTAGAGGAACATACATGCAATGACACTGGATGTGGTTCACGAAAAGAACATACATGCAATGACACTAGGCATCCATATGTGGTTTGTGGAAAGAACAGACATGCAATGACTCTAGTTGTGGTTCATGAAAAGAACAGAGATGCAATGACACTGGTGGATCCATGTGTGGTTCATGAGAAGAACACACATCCAATGACACTGGTGGATCCTTATGTGGTTTATGAGAAGAACATACATGCAATGACACTAGATGTGGTTCATGAGAAGAACACACGTGCAATGACACTGGTGGATCCATGTGTGGTTTGTGAGAAGAACACACCTGCAATGACTCTAGCTGTGGTTCATGAAAAGAACACACATGCAATGACACTGGTGGATCCATGTGTGGTTTGTGAAAAGAACAGACATGCAATGACACTGGTGGATCCATGTGTGGTTCATGAAAAGAACAAACATGCAATGACACTAGTGAATCCTTATGTGGTTTGTTTAGAGGAACAGACATGCAATGGCACTGGGTGTGGTTCATGAAAAGAACAGAGATGCAATGACACTGGTGGATCCTTATGTGGTTTGTTTAGAACAACACACATACAATTACTCTAGCCGTGGTTCATGAAAAGAACAGACATGCAATGCCACTAGTGGATCCATGTGTGGTTTGTGAAGAAGAACACACATGCAATGACTCTAGCTCTTGCTCATGAAAAGAACACACATGCAATGAGACCGGTGTATCCATGTGTGGTTCATGAGAATACCACACATGCAATGACACTCGGTTTGGTTCATGAGATGAATAGACATGCAATGACACATTTGGATCCTAATGTGGTTTGTGAGAAGAACTAACATGCAATAACTCCAGCTGTGGTTCTTGAAAATAACATACATGGAATGACACTAGTGGATCCATATGTGGTTTGTGAGAAGAACTGACATGCAATGACTCTAGCTGTAGTTCATGAAAAGAATAGACATGCAATGACACTGGTGGATCCATATGTGGTTTGTGGAAGGAATAGACATGCAATGACTCTAGCCGCTATTCATGAAAAGAACAGACATGCAATGACACTGGTGGATCCATGTGTGGTTCATGAGAAGAACATACATCCAATGACACTGGTAGATCCTTATGTGGTTCAGGAAAAGAACAGACATGCAATGACACTGGTGGATCCTTATGTGGTTTGTTTAGAAGAACACACATGCAATGACTCTAGCTGTGGTTCATGAAAAGAACACACATGCAATGACAATGGTCGATCCTTATGTGGTTTTTTTAGAAAAACACAAATGCAATGAAACTACTTGTGGTTCATGAAAAGAACACACATGCAATGACACCGATGTATCCATGTGTGGTTCATGAGAAGAAGACACATCCAATGACACTGGGTGTGGTTCATGAGAAGAACACACATCCAATGACACTGGTGGATCCTTATGTTGTTTGTTTAGAAGAACACACATGAAATGACTCTAGCTATGGTTCATGAAAATAACACACATGCAATGAGACTGGTGGATCCATGTGTGGTTTGTGAAAAGAACAGACATGCAATCACACTAGGTGGATCCATGTGTGGTTTCTTTAGAGGAACAGACATGCAATGACACTAGATTTGGTTCACGAAAAGAACATACATACAATGACACTTGGGATCCATATGTGGTTTGTGGAAAGAACAGACATGCAATGAGTCTAGCTGTGGTTCATGAAAAGAACAGACATGCAATGACACTGGTGGATCCATGTGTGGTTCATGAGAAGAACACACATCCAATGACACTAGTGGATCCTTATGTGGTTTGTGAGAAGAACATACATGAAATGACACTAGATGTGGTTCATGAGAAGAACACACGTGCAATGACACTGGTAACTCCATGTGTGGTTTGTGAGAAGAACACACCTGCAATGACTCTAGATGTGGTCCATGAAAAGAACACACATGCAATGACACTGGTGGATCCATGTGTGGTTCGTGAAAAGAACAGACATGCAATCACACTAGGTGGATCCATGTGTGGTTTGTTTAGAGGAACAACCATTCAATGACACTAGGTGTGGTTCATGAAAAGAATAGACATGCAATGACTCTAGCTGTGGTTCATGAAAAGAACACACATGCAATGACACTCGTGGATCCATGTCTGGTTTGTTTAGAAGAACAAACTTGCAATGATACTGGTGGATCCATATGTGGTTTGTGGGAAGAACAGACATGCAATGACACTGGCTGTGGTTCACGAGAAGAACACACATGCAATGACACTGGTGGATCCATGTGTGGTTTGTGAAAATCACAGACATGCAATCACACTAGGTGGATCCAAGTGTGGTTTGTGGAAAGAACAGACATGCAATGACTCTAGCTGTGGTTCGTGAAAAGAACACACATGCAATGACAACTGGTGGATCCATCTGTGGTTTGTGAAAAGAACAGATATGCAATCACACTAGGTGGATCCATGTGTGGTTTGTTTAGAAGAACACACATGCAATGACTCTAGTTGTGGTGCATATAAAGAACAGACATGCAATGACACTGGTGGATCCATGTGTGGTTCATGAAAAGAACAGACATGCAATGACACTGGTGGATCCTTATGTTGTTTGTTTAGAGGAACAGACATGCAATGACACTAGGTGTGGTTCATGCAAAGAACAGAGATGCAATGACACTGGTGGATCCTTATGTGGTTTCTTTAGAACAACACACATACAATTACTCTAGTTGTGGTTCATGAAAAGAACAGACATGCAATGACACTGGTGGATCCATGTGTGGTTCATGAGAAGAACACACATCCAATGACACAGGTGGATCCTTATGTGGTTTAGGAAAAGAACAGACATGCAATGACACTGGTGGATCCTTATATGGTTTGTTTAGAAGAACACACATGCAATGACTCTAGCTGTGGTTCATGAAAAGAACACACATGTAATGACACTGGTGGATCCTTATGTGGTTTGTTTAGAAGAACACACATGCAATGACTCTAGCTGTGGTTGATGAAAAGAACACACATGCAATGACACTGGTGTATCCATGTGTGGTTCATGAGAAGAAGACACATCCAATATAACTAGGTGTGGGTCATGAGAAGAACACACATTCAGTGACACTGGTGGATCCTTATGTTGTTTGTTTAGAAGAACACACATGCAATGACTCTAGCTATGGTTCATGAAAATATAACACATGCAATGAGACTGGTGGATCCATGTGTGGTTTGTGAAAAGAACAGACATGCAATCACACTAGGTGGATCCATGTGTGGTTTCTTTAGAGGAACAGACATGCAATGACACTAGATTTGGTTCACGAAAAGAACATACATACAATGACACTTGGGATCCATATGTGGTTTGTGGAAAGAACAGACATGCAATGAGTCTAGCTGTGGTTCATGAAAAGAACAGACATGCAATGACACTGGTGGATCCATGTGTGGTTCATGAGAAGAACACACATCCAATGACACTAGTGGATCCTTATGTGGTTTGTGAGAAGAACATACATGAAATGACACTAGATGTGGTTCATGAGAAGAACACACGTGCAATGACACTGGTAACTCCATGTGTGGTTTGTGAGAAGAACACACCTGCAATGACTCTAGATGTGGTCCATGAAAAGAACACACATGCAATGACACTGGTGGATCCATGTGTGGTTTGTGAAAAGAACAGACATGCAATCACACTAGGTGGATCCATGTGTGGTTTGTTTAGAGGAACAACCATTCAATGACACTAGGTGTGGTTCATGAAAAGAAGAGACATGCAATGACAATGGTGGATCCTTATGTGGTTTGTTTACAAGAACACACATGAAATGACTCTAGTTATGGTTCATAAAAAGAACACACATGCAATGACACTGGTGGATCCATGTGTGGTTTGTTTAGAAGAATAAACATGCAATGACACTGGTGGATCCTTATGTGGTTTGTGAGAAGAATTGACATGCAATGGCACTGGCTGTGGTTGATGAGAAGAACACACATGCAATGACACTGGTGGATCCATGTATGGTTTGTGAAAAGAACAGGCATGCAATCACACTAGGTGGATCCAAATGTGGTTTGTGGAAAGAACAGGCATGCAATGACTCTAGCTGTGGTTCATGACAAGAACACATATGCAATGACACTGGTGGATCCATGTGTCGTTTGTGAAAAGAACAGATATGCAATCACACTAGGTGGATCCATGTGTGGTTGTTTAGAAGAACACACATGCAATGACTCTAGTTGTGGTTCATGAAAAGAACAGACATGCAATGACACTGGTGGATCCATGTGTGGTTCATGAAAAGAACAGACATGCAATGACACTGGTGGATCCTTATGTGGTTTGTTTAGAGGAACAAACATGCAATGACATTGGGTGTGGTTCATGCAAAGAACAGAGATGCAATGACACTGGTGGATCCATGTGTGGTTCATGAAAAGAACAGACATGCAATGATACTGGTGGATCCTTATGTGGTTTGTTTAGAGGAACAAACATGCAATGACATTGGGTGTGGTTCATGCAAAGAACAGAGATGCAATGAGACTGGTGGATCCATGTGTGGTTCATGAAAAGAACAGACATGCAATGATACTGGTGGATCCTTATGTGGTTTGTTTAGAGGAACAAACATGCAATGACATTGGGTGTGGTTCATGCAAAGAATAGAGATGCAATGAGATTGGTGGATCCTTATGTGGTTTGTTTAGAACAACACACATACAATTACTCTAGTTGTGGTTCATGAAAAGAACACACATGCAATGACACTAGTGGATCCATGTGTGGTTTGTGAAGAAGAACACACATGCAATGACTCTAGCTATGGTTCATGAAAAGAACACACATGCAATGGCACTGGTGTATCCATGTGTGGTTCATGAGAAGAACACACATGCAATGACACTCCATGTGGTTCATGAGAAGAATAGACATGCAATGACACTGGTGGATCCTAATGTGGTTTGTGAGAAGAACTAACATGCAATAACTCTAGCTGTGGTTCATGAAAATAATAAACATGCAATGACACTAGTGGATCCATATGTGGTTTGTGAGAAGAACTGACATGCAATGTCTCTAGCTGTGGTTCATGAAAAGAATAGACATGCAATGACACTGGTGGATCCATATGTGGTTTGTGGAAGGAACAGACATGCAATGACTCTAGCTGTTGTTCATGAAAAGAACAGACATGCAATAACACTGGTGGATCCATGTGTGGTTCATGAGAAGAACACACATCCAATGACACTGGTGGATCCTTATGTGGTTCAGGAAAAGAACAAACATGCAAGGACACTGGTGGATCCTTATGTGGTTTGTTTAGAAGAACACGCATGCAATGACTCTAGCTATGGTTCATGAAAAGAACACACATGCAATGACACTGGTGGATCCTTATGTGGTTTGTTTAGAAGAACACATATGCAATGACTCTAGTTGTGGTTCATGAAAAGAACACACATGCAATGACACTGGTGTATCCATATATGGTTCATGAGAAGAAGACACATCCGATGACACTGGGTGTGGTTCATGAGAAGAACACACATCCAATGACACTGGTGGATCCTTATGTGGTTTGTTTAGAAGAACACACATGCAATGACTCTAGCTGTGGTTCATGAAACGAACAAACATGCAATGAGACTGGTGGATCCATGTGTGGTTTGTGAAAAGAACAGACATGCAATCACACTAGGTGGATCCATGTGTGGTTTGTTTAGAGGAACAAACATGCAATGATAGTGGGTGTGGTTCACGAAAAGAACATACATGCAATGACACCAGGGATCCATATGTGGTTTGTGGAAAGAATAGACATGCAATGACTCTAGTTGTGGTTCATGAAAAGAACAGACATGCAATGACACTGGTGGATCCATGTGTGGTTCATGAGAAGAACACACATCCAATGACACTGGTGGATCCTTATGTGGTTTGTGAGAAGAACATACATGCAATGACACTAGCTGTGGTTCATGAGAAGAACACACGTGCAATGACACTGGTGGATCCATGTGTGGGTTGTTTAGAAGAACACACATGCGATGCCTCTAGCTGTGGTTCATGAAAAGAACAGACATGCAATGACACTCGTGGATCCATGTGTGGTTCATGAAAAGAACAGACATGCAATGACACTGATGAATCCTTATGTGGTTTGTTTAGAGGAACATACATGCAATGACACTGGGTGTGGTTGATGAAAACAACGGAGATGCCACGACACTGGTGGATTCTTATGTGGTTTGTTTAGAACAACACACATACAATTACTCTAGCTGTGGTTCATGAAAAGAACACACATGCAATGACACTAGTGGATCCATGTGTGGTTTGTGAAGAAGAACACACACGCAATGACTCTAGCTGTGGTTGATGAAAAGAACACACATGCAATGACTCCGGTGTATCCATGTGTAGTTCATGACAAGACCACACATGCAATGACACTCGGTGTGGTTCATGAGAAGAATAGATATGCAATGACACTTGTGGATCCTAATGTGGTTTGTGAGAAGAACTAACATGCAATAAATCTAGCTGTGGTTCATGAAAATAACAGACATGGAATGACACTACTGAATCCATATGTGGTTTGTGAGAAGAACTGACATGCAATGACTCTAGTTGTGGTTCGTGAAAAGAATAGGCATGCAATGACACTGGTGGATCCATATGTGGTTTGTGGAAGGAACAGACATGCAATGACTCTAGCTGTTGTTCATGGAAAGAACAAACATGCAATGACACTGGTCGATCCATGTGTGGTTCATGAGAAGAACACACATCCAATGACACACGTGGATCCTTATGTGGTTTAGGAAAAGAACAGACATGCAATGACACTAGTGGATCCTTATATGGTTTGTTTAGAAGAACACACATGCAATGACTCTAGCTGTGGTTCATGAAAATAACACACATGTAATGACACTGGTGGATCCTTATGTGGTTTGTTTAGAAGAACACACATGCAATGACTCTAGCTGTGGTTCATGAAAAGACAGACATGCAATGACACTGGTGTATCCATGTGTGGTTCATGAGAAGAAGACACATCCAATATAACTAGGTGTGGTTCATGAGAAGAACACACATCCAGTGACACTGG